>CM042545.1:4492206-5092206 GCA_023630585.1 Cranoglanis bouderius
GAGTAACTACACTGTATATTTAGTAAGATCTTGAAACATTTAACTTCTCCGTATAAACAGAAACGGGTAGATTTTCATCCTCATCAACTGTCTCAGGAAAATCAGCGCTGACGAGTAATTTGATAGAAATCATTTCGTTTAAATTCTCAAAATTAAAAATGAAAATAACAGAGTTTGTTGTCATGGCCATATTGAATGGCAAAGAAAGAGTGGAATCTTAATGTCAGATCATTCGGTAAGTTAAATAAAAAATAATAATAACAGTTATGCTATTACAGCAATTTACACATTTAGGCTAAAGCCAAAATCTTTTGATTTCCTGATTTAATTTACTGACTGTATAATAAAAATACAAAATTTGACCTGCTGTATTATTATTATTATTATTATTATTATTATTTTAATTGCGTAAATGCTGATAGCCCAGTGATTGTCTTTGTATTTATTTATTCTCAATTTTAAAATGATCATCAGTAACATCCCTAAAACTGCATCTTTGTATCCACGCCTCAGATTCAGTAAGAAGGATTTCACTACCCTCTAGCGTTCAGTGGGAAAAAAAAAAAAAAAAAACAATGAAAAAAGAACATCATTAGCTTATCCTGATTTATAATGAGCCTATCCTACATAAACAAATATATTAAAAAATTTTAAATCATAAAAAAAAAGAAATGTGTAGGAAATAAGAAACGCAAAACCATAATTTTTGGTCTAAAAAAAAAAATCAATATAGATTTCATTACACAGCTCAGGGAAATAAAATCCCACATTTCGCAGAGTTCTCGGCATTCCATTTAAACAGAGCGTTGATGTTAATATCATTTATATTATCGAATTGTTTTATTTACAATTCAGATGTTTTTCTTTTCTGTCTCAAGCAACCCTGAGATTTACAGATTATGTAAAGCAGACTACAAATAACAAGAGTGTAGCAAAAGTAAATCAGCTTAAAATGCAACTTAAGATTTTAGAATTCTATTTCTGAACTCAGGTGTGAAGAATAATCACAGCAGCTCAAAGCTAAACAAGGGTAAGAGCTACCTTTTACACAGACCTCACTTCCTGAAGTTGTTCAAACTTGTTTATGTTGAGCTCATCCGCTACATTTATCTCCGGCTGACTGAACCACCGCTACTTCACAAAAGAATGACTGAGGAGATTTGTCTTTAGTCCACTAGGTTACAAGCTTAGAGGTTAGCACGTTAAGTTAAGCACCTCCGGGGTTGAGGGTTCGAATCCCGCCTCTGCCCTGTGTGTGCGGAGTTTGTATGTTCTCCCCTTGCTTCGGGGGGGTTTCCTCCGGGTACTCCGGTTTCCTCCCCTAGTCCAAAGACACGCGTTTTAGGCTGATTGGCATCTCTAAATTGTCGGTAGTGTGTGAATGTGTCCTGTGACAGGTTGGCACCCCGTCCAGGGTGTCCTGGGATAGCCTCCAGGCTGCCCTGTGAACCCTGTGTAGGATAAGCAGTATGGAAAATGGATGGATCGATGGATTGATTCTGTTACAAGCAGCTCAAAGCCATTCTGTTCCTCAGAGTTAATAATAACAACCAATTCAGCTTCACTGATAAACACTGGTACTCATGTACAGTATTAAGGGATGATTTGTGGGTTTTGTATGCATCAGTGCTAGTTAGTGTTGAAGCTCTGTAATAAACCGCTATGCCGAAACACCAGCTATAATTCACAAGGCTACAGTGCCACCCTCTGTACATTATGTGCAATTACTTCACCTCTTTCTACCGTTCCTGCAAAAGGTGCACACAGGTTTTTGCGAAGTTTCAGTTAATTACGACAAAATTCATATTAATTCTCTTAACGCCCACCCCCCACACAATTAATGAATGCTTCACTATTATCACCCGTTTGGAGGGGGGAAAAAACAACAACCACAACAACCATGAAATAACAGAAAAGTAAACAAAAAAAAAAAATGAATGCATATTCTGGGATATGAACAACATAATAACATCTAGCTGGTATTACACTCACCGATACCAGAATTGCCCCCCGTGATGATTATGACCTTGTCCGAAAGGTCGTGACCCTGCAGGATCTCCAGCGCAGCAGTATTGCCATCATAGCGCTTAGGCTTCACCTGCACATCCTCTACGGTGAAGGCCTGCCGAGGGTCAAAGTACGTCTTCCTCTTATTGATGTGGCTGAAAGATGGGAAAGGAATAGAAATGAAGAAGAGAAAAGCAGCCCTCAGGCTGAACTACTTGGTGTTTCTTTAAAACTGTTCCCAATTGATACTGAAAGCACTGTACGTGTTGTGAAATGAGCTAACAAACATACAATATCAGAGCATATGCGGTACGCATCACAGGAAACTTAACCGTGATGAAGAAATTGCAGAACTCACTCGACATAAAATATTTGACCCTTGTCATCCGTCTCTTGCTCCCACCCATAAGGCAGATCTGTAGAAAAAGTCACAAGCATGCATTAGTTAAATAGAAAGCAAGGCCACTGGATTTAGTGTTACAGGATAAAAATATTATTGATATTTCTACATGAGCTATGACTCCAGTCTGTTATGTTTAAATTTAGACCTGTAATAAACATACAATGTTCCTAATACAATAGAAAAGCAGTGACTCACAAATGGTCATGTAATGGATCTGGCTCTTGTCTCTTTGTTTTAAGGTTCTCCAGACCACAAATTAGCTATACCCCGAGCCAGAACAGAGATGCTCAGCTCTAGCCCTGTTCCTTAAATAGCAACTTATAATTTCAGGAGAGGGATGGGGAGAGTACTTGTCAACATTTGTTAGAGTAACTGCAGTTTGGCACAGTCGTCGGAGAGTAGACGTGCGCATCAAGACTAGGATCCCAACGAAACATAGATTGCGATACGAAGAGAGATAACACATACCCAGTGCCACTAGATATGTTTTAATGCAACCAGTTTGTGTTGTAGGTTGACCGATAAACAGACCGCTCCTTTTTCATCACTCATAAATCAAGCTTTTTTTTTTTAAACTCCCCCACCAGGAGCAAACTTTCTCCCGTCATTTGAAGAGGAAATCTAACTCTTCTGGGAGAGAACCATGGCGTTGGACTTGGAGGTGGAGGGTCTTGTGCAGAAATTATACACTGCACAAAGTATTGAACCAAATACCGTGTACCTGTGCAGTACCTCCGGTATTTCCCACGACACAACGCATGTCGAGGCACACAATCATCAGCCCTCTCCAAATCCACAAAACACATGCTGACTTATCAACATTTCACCACACTTCCAAATATAATTCCAGCAACTGGCTTTAAAAATGACACCTTTGAATTACTAATAAAAAACTCCAGACACCCATTTGAACTTTTTTGATATTCAGTAGTGTTACAACCTGGAAATGAACTTAATTGGGATTATATGTCATGAATCTAGGGGGGCACGGTGGCTTAGTGGTTAACACCAGTGGTTAGTTTAATTCTCGCCTCCGCCCCGTGTGTGTGGAGCTTGCATTTTCTGCCCATGCTTCGGGGGTTTCCTCTGGGTACCCCGGTTTCCTCTCCCAGTACAAACACATGTTATACGCTGACTGGCATTTCCCAATTGTCCATAGGATGTGAATGTGTGTGTGATTGTGCCCTGCAATGGGTTGGAACCCCATTCAGGGTGTCCCCTGGCTTGTGCCCCGAGTTCCCTGGGATAAGCTCCAGGTTCCCTGCGACCCTGTGTTGGATCAATGGATGGATGGAAAATGGATGGATCAATGGATGGATGTCATGAATCTACACAAAACAGCCCATAATATTGTGTGTGTGTGTGAAAATGACCCATGAATAATAGCAAACAAGTGTTAAGAACAATATATTGTGGACAGTTAGTACAGCAGACAGTTACTGAACTCAAATAAAATGTTAGAATCAGCGACCATCACTTTGAAGGGTCATTAGATTATTAGATTAGATTAGTTATGATGCTGTTTATATATACACAGCTGAGGTCATGATTTTACAAATGCCTTACAGTAAACTTTTTTAAAAACCTTTAAACATTTGAACAGGATGATCGGTGTAAATTGTTATTATCTTGTTTAAAAAGCTTATTTATTTTCATTAGTACTGCCCTTCAGAAGCTACATAAAATATTTACATGTTTCCCAGAAAAGAAAATAATTTACACTGATTAATGTATCGTGTTGCCTTCTTGAGAATCAGTGAATATTTGCACATTTTGTAACAGTTGTGTACGAGTCCCTCAATTGTCCTAAGTATGAAAAAAAGGATCTCAGCATCATATAGCCACTGCTGGAAAGGGGTCAAATATGCAGAAGATGCTGGAAAACCAAAGAATGTGCAGGACCTGGAGGATTTTTCTGAAGAACGGTGGGCAGTTTAACTGCTCAGGACAAACAAGGGACTCATGAACAACTATCACAAAACATAGAAACAGTCATTGATCATCACAGTTGAACACACAGTATTAAGAATCAAACGTATGTAAACTTCTGAACTGGTTCATTTGTGTAAATTCAGTTATTACTGTGTCTTGTGGACTACAGTGGGTATAGAAAAGAATCACCCCCCTTTAAAATAATCACATTTTGTTGCTTTTCAGCCTGAAATGAAGACAGACCCAGTTTTTGTTTTATCCAGCTGTATTTACTCAGTGCAACTTATAACATCCAAGTGAAAGATATAACACCAACATGTCAGAATTTTTTTTTTTTTAATTAAAAAGCAGAATCACTGAGTTGGAAAAAGGATCACCCCTTGCTTTAATTTGCCATAATTTTTTAAATTACAGCCTTTAGTCTGTTGGGATATGTCTCTACTAACTTTGCACATCTAGACTTTGCAATATTTGCCCACTCTTCTTTGCAGAACTGCTCAAGTTCTGTTAAATTTGATGGTGACCGTTTGTGGACTACAGTCTTCAAGTCATTCCACAGATTTTCAATGGGGTTTAAGTCTGGGCTCTGACTAGGCCATGCAATGACATTCACCTTTTTCTCCTTCAACCACTGTGTGGTCAGTTTTGCTGTGTGCTTTGGGTCATTGTCATGTTGGAAGGTAAACCTTCTTCCCATTGACAACTTTCTGGCAGACGGCAGCAGATTTTCCTCAAGAATTTGACGGTATTTTGCCCCATCCATTTTCCTTCTATCCTGACAAGTGCTCCAGTCCCTGCTGCAGAGAAACACCCCCATAACAGGATATTACCACCTCCATGCTTTACTGTAGGAATGGTGTTATTTGGATGGTGAGCTGTATTGGATTTCCGCCAGACATATCGTTTGGTGTTGAGGCCAAATAATAAAATTTTAGTCTCATCTGACCATAACACCTTTTTCCATGTGGCCTCAGAATCTTCAAGGTGCATTTTGGCAAAGCTCAGTCGTGGGTGGCTTTTTTCTTGCAACCCTCCCATACAAGCCACATTTGCGGAGAATTTGTGATATTGTTGTCACATGCACACAATGACCACTCTGTCATAAATTCCTGCAACTGCTTCAGAGTTGCTGTAGGCCTCTTGGTAGCCTCTCTGACCAGTTTCCTCCTGGCTCTTTCATCCAGTTTGGAGTGACGACCTGATCCAGGGAGGGTCTGTGTTGTACCAAATACCTTCCACTTCTTAATAATAGACTTCACTGTGCTTCTAGGCATTGATAAAGCCTTTGAATTTTTTTTGTATCCATCTCCTGACTTGTGCCTGTCCACAACTTTATCCCGGAGATCTTTTGACAGTGGCCTGCCATGCATAGTTGATTGTTTGCTTCAGTTGAACTACAAAATGCTCCAGGAAAGCTCTTTTCATGCTGAGCTAATCAAAATGACCACAGCTGATCACGGTTGAAATTCAAATGGCTTTGCGTGCCATTGACAAGGTGATTAGCTACACCTGATTGAGTTTACAAGTCATTTTTAGGAGGGGGGTGATCCTTTTTCCAACTCAATGATACTGGTTTTTCTTTTTTTTTTTCTGACATGTTGGTGTTATATCTTTCACTTGGATGTTATAAGTTGCACTGAGTAAATACAGCTGGATAAAACAAAAACTGTGTCCGTCTTCATTTCAGGCTGAAAAGCAACAAAATGTGATTATTTTAAAGGGGGGGTGATTCTTTTCTATACCCAGTGTATTTGTAAACATCTGTTATGTGAAATAGCTTATTCAGGGCAGAACTAAATAAAAACAAAAAAACAAAATGCAATTGTTATGATTGCCTTAGGCAATCCCTTTTATGATTTTTATGAAGCCACTTTTTTTTTTTAGTTGTTTTAGTTAGAGTAGTAACCTCCTGCACAGCGTTTCTTCTTCCCAGTTTTAGGATGCTCCCACTGTGTCTTCATCTCCTCATGACTGTGAGATACGAAGAAAAACACAGGTAAGGACATTTTCGCAAGCAAATTCTTCTCTGTAGTATAACAGTATAACACTGACAACAAATGGATTTTACGGAATGTCAAAACCTGCAGTACGGTACTACTAACACTTTAACAGCATTTCACACAGAAATGAAAGCAGATTACATTATGCTGACTGGATTCCTACAGAACTCACTTGGCATAATAAACCCAGCCATCCTTTGTGGACCTCTCTTCCCAGCCAGGAGGAAGCTCATCCTCGCTGTCAGTATCATCCATTCCCGCGTATTTTAGAGCAGCCATTAAAGCTTGTGCTGCTTGTTTGGGACTGTGCTGAGAACTCAAGTAAGAAAAGCTGCCTTTAATTCTGCTGTTGTACTTCCGCAATCACATGGCTGACGCTGGGCGCAATGGATTCTGGGATATGAAGGCAACGCGGCGCTCTTTACGATACAGTACAAAAGTCTCTGGCTCAAAGGCGGTTGTATTTCATGCAAAGACAGTCAGATGCGATTTCCAGCACTAAATAAACATATGAAACATTAATGAATTCATTTCAGTAACCGTTTTATCCTGGTCAGCCTCGTGGTGAATCCAGGAGCTGTTCCAGGAACACTAATACACATGAAACTTCAGCTTTAAAATTGTTTTCCTTTCGTTAACAGTGGCTGCTACCAAAATAATTACAAATACCTACAATTCAGAACAAAACACATTCTTTTCATTTATTCTTTTCATTTTCACTCATACAATAAAGCCAAAAATAAACCCCCATGCACATTAGGACTATTTTATTGCAGTAATTCAGGAGGTCTCTGTTTTCACAAGATCATCCTGACTTTACAAAAAAACAAAACAAAAAAAAAACATTCACTTCATTCTTTTTTGGTATATGATAAATATACTTTACAATACTAATATGAGTAACAATGTACAGTCATGCACTGAATTCATAACTCTAAATAATATGTATTTTCTTTCTCTCTCTGAACCACTGCCATATAACTGACATATTGTCTTTTATAACACTTTTAAAAAAAAAAAAAAAATCAAGTACATCCTAAGGCCTCCATAGGAATAAATAAAAACAAACACATAAAATAACAGTTCCTAATAATGTAATCGTTATACGTTAGTAACATGAATTAACTCTAGGCCTATTAATTCTGAACAAAAGCATCTTTTCCAGTCACCCTTTCATTCTCCAACATCTTTGGCATTTTGTTACGTGAAGTTCATACAAAAAAAAAAAAGTAGAATGTAGAAACACAACCAAGAGAGAAGGGGTTCGCAGTAGTAGTCTCAGTCTTCATGCATCCAGCATTTTATACTCTGTTCATACTTTATACTTTTCTTTTGCCCGGTCACTTAGTATGCAGATGTGCTGAAAGGAAATAAAGAAGAGCCTCATGAAACAAAAACATTCTTAAAGAAGCAGTCATGTGTTGGTGCAAACTCTAGGACACTTACATTCAAATCCCTGAAATATTCGTTGTAGTCTAGAGCATATCCCACCAGGAATTTATCAGGAACCTCAAAACCGAAGTCTGAAAGAAAGACAAAGTCAAAAATGTCAAAGCTACACCACTAAAATGCAAGAGTGATTAGGGTTGGATGAATCCACAGCACTCGGGACTCGGAGTCTAAAATGACTTTTTTTTTTTTTTTTAACTCAACACTGAACAAAAAAGTCATCTTAGTAAGTGAAAATATCTTGAATATTGTCAAATTTAATAAAATAAAAATAATGTCTTATAAGATTACACTAAACCACTATACACTAAATAATAATATGAGATCATTAAACCTATTTCTAGACATTATTACTCATTTCAAGCTCGTAGTTTTCTTATTCTATTGGCAGATAACTGCATCTTTTTAGAAATAAATACTTAAAATGAGTAAGATTATCAGCCAATATAACAAGACTATTTCAAGCTTGAAATGAGTACAAATGGCTTGAAATAGGTTTCATAAGCCTATATTTTGTTTATTGTAATCTTATAATAGGAAATACGAGATAAATTTGACTACAGTCAGGTATTTCAACTTGCTAAGATGTCAATTTTTTTTTGCAGTGTAGACAAGCTAGCCATTTACAACATCAATCAACCCACAACTAAATAAATTCATTCACGATAAGCGGCGAGGATTCCTTATTGGCAACCCGAGTAAACACCGTTGGGTTAAACCCATGAGAACACATCACAGCACTAGCAGGTCATTCTGGCGTGTTTGTCTGACTGTTGATTAAGTTGATGTTAAAAGAAAAAGCGCTTCCAACCGTTTCAGGGTCAGATTACACACTTTTGCGCATCACATATGATATTCACATTGTTGACGTGAAAATGTTTTCTGCTGACATGAGCAAATGTGCAGACAGACAGCTTTCCTGCAGTGTGATGGAAGGTATCTGCTCTGAAATTAAACAGTCGTTGCTGCGAATTGTACTTTAAAGTTGGCCTGTACACTGAAGTTTCACTACATTGTAAAATGCACACAAGTTTAATTTTTATTTTATTTTTTTTAAATACAGCCCAAAGAGTATGTGTGTGTGTAAATTGTGCATATGCATAGTTTATTTATGATTTTCTACAAGTTTTTAAGATCGACTGAGGTTTGAAATTGAGCTTTGAATTATGAATATCACTGTGCGATTGTCTTTATTTCTGTTTCTAGAGTACTGTGCTCAAGTGTAATGCTTTTTTGTAGCATTTAGCAATCTGTATCATTAATCTCTGGTTACTGAGGCAGCGTGTGCTCTCTCACAAAGATACGCCCTAATTCAGTTCTAATCGTTCAAAATGGACTTCCACCTCCAAAGTGTTTCATCTGGAGAAGATTTTCCCAGTATTCATACCATAAAATATTGAAACTCACCACAAATATTGAAACTCATTCTTAGTGAGTAAGGGGGATAGGAGAATTTTGCCAGGACACCGGGGTTATACCCCTACTCTAGGATTTTTAATGACCACAGAGAGTCAGAACCTCAGTTTAACGTCTCATCCAAAAGACAACGCTCTTTTTACAGTATACTGTCCCCATCACTATACTGGGGCATTAGGACCCACACAGACCACAGGGAGACCACCACCTACTAGCCTCCCTAATACCACTTCCAGCAGCAACCTTAGTTTTCCCCAGGAGATCTCCCATCCAGGTACTGACCAGGCTCAACCCTGCTTAGCTTCAATAGGCAATCAGGCAAGAACTGCAGGGTGATAAGGCTCTGGCCACATAAGATAAATCATGTCAGATCTTTTCTCACCTTTAATGTGCAATAGAGTGCTGAAGAAACAACGTATTTTTGTAGGCCAACCTGGAAGTTCGCATCACCTATGCCCTCGACAAAAAGCCAGTAGGAATTTTTCCATAGTTTTGTTCATCAAGATATTCTTCACAAATGAACACAACTTTTGCCTAAATACCAAAGCCAAAGTTAGGCTATAAACGAACTACTCCACGGTCGCGTGACTTCAACGTCACCACCTCAAAGCTTTATAGCACTACAATTTAAAAAAAAAAAAAAAAAAAACTACAAGTTGGAAAGTTTGAGTTGGAATAGTTTGCAAGAGATAACTTTTTTGCAAACAAAATGTATAAACACAAGGAAGCTGTAGTAGACGAGTTTTCCTGTTCGGCATGATGACATTTAATGTCCCTGACAACCTTGGTAGTCCCATTTAGCCACTTGTTAGCTTTATTTATAAAAAAATAAAAAAATAAAAAATAAATAAATGTCACAAGTGGGGTATTACTGATGTCTTATGTCATAGAATAAAACATGAAAATATCTTGAGCTTGTGTTAACCACGGACCTTATTTCAGGCATTTAACCAAAAACCCACTGAGAAAACCCACTGACTTCGGTACAATGGAAACGGAAGTGCGCTAAAATGTTAAACTCATTTCCGGGATTTAGGACTCATTTTTACAGAACTCTATTGCAAAGTATACAAATAAAGTGAAAAACAATCAGAAACAAAATTGCAATAACCTAGTTGCATATGTGCACACCCATAAACTAATACGTTGTTGAAGCATCTTTTAATTTTATTACACCACTCAGTCTTTTTGGATAAGAGTCCATCAGCGAGGCACAGCTTGACTTGGCAAAATTCTCACTCTTTCTCGCAAAAAGATTTTAGATCCATCAAATTGTAAGGGCATCTCCGGTGCACAGCCCGCTTCAGGTCACCCCACGGATTTTTAATTGGATTCAGGTCTGGGCTCTGGTTAGGTCATTCATAAACATTGATTGTCATTGTCATGCTGAAAGGTGAAATTCCTTTTCATCTTCCGCTTACTAGCAGACACCTGAATGTTTTGCACTAAAATCGGCTGGATTTGTAGCTATTCATGATTCCCTCCACCTTGATAAAAGCCCCAGTTCCAGCTGAAGAAAAGCTGCCTCAAAGCATGATGCTTCCACCACCATGCTGCACCATGGGTATGATAGTCTTTTGTTTGTGTGCGTTTTTTTTGCTCCAAGCATACCTTTTGGAATTATTATATTTTTTGGAATTGGTTTCATCAGACAATAACACATTTTGCCACATGGTTTAGGGTGATTTAATTGGGTTTGGATGTTTTTTCCTGTGAGGAAGGGTTTCCGTCTAGCCACCCTACCCCAGACATGTGAGGAATACAAGAGATTGTTGTCACATGCAGAGAGCAACCAGTACTTGTCAGATATTCCTGCAGCTCCTTTAATGTTGCCGTAGGTTTCTTGGGAGCCTCGCTGGTAAGATTTTGTCTTGTCCTTCTGTAAGTTTTGAAGGAATGTCCTGTTTTTGGTGATGTCACTGTGGTGCTGCATTTTCTCCACCTGTTGATTATGTCCTTTACAATGTTCCATGGTACATCTAGTGTTTGGCAATTTGTTTGTAAATTTTTTTATCTTGGTTTAATTTTTTTCCATCACAAAAACTTGCCATTTTAACAGGGGTGTGTAGACTTTTTATATCCACTGTATATTGTCGCCATGTCTTGTACGCATTAATGGCTAGTAACTGTAGGTGGATTGATAACCGACTCCAACTACTTCAATACCCAATCTAACAGTAGAGTCAAGGGACAGTAACATCTGTGCTTTGAGGACAAGAGCTTATCAGCCTCCAGCCTACTAAAAGCACTGCATAACCACTACAGGCACAGATGCATCAGATTAGGTCTACAGTAAGTCTGAGATCATGAGCAACAGGATTTATCCATTCAGTGTCAAAAAGCTTAATAGAAATAATAGAAAGGTACTCACAATCAGGGCGATATCCTGAGCTTCTTGGGGTCCTTTTCACAAGTAGGCTAAAATTGATTGAACAGATCAATACATTTAATATAAAGAAATATCGACTACAAATACAGAGATACATAAGGATGTGAACATATTACATAGTACTATCATGATCATGGGTTTTTTTGTTTCGTTTTGTTTTTCACCCAATGTGGTCTTGCCAATCCCCGCCCACTAGCTAACTATCCAGAGAGGGTGGGGCCAACATGTGCTTCCTCTGAGACACATGAAGCTAATCTTTTCAAACTGCTGCTCATGCAGCGTCACATATAGCATAACAGCATAACACACTCAGAGGAAAGTGCTATCTGCCCTATTCTGCATGCATCAGCTGCCTGTAATCAGTTGTGATTGACAGGGTAGACAGTATGCCCTCCCTCCCACCAAGAGAGCAGGTTTTGCAAATTCTGCACTTTTGACTCTCTGTGGAATTCTAACTTGCAATCTCTGGATCTGTTTTAGTCTTTAAGAAAGAAGCCTTTGACATCATTTTGCAATGGTCATGCAATTAACTATGTTATGTTTTGTAAATAAAGTTAAATTTTGATTGAAAAAAAAAAAAAAAAGTGTTTATTTCAGCTATGCATGGAGACTTTTGGGACACTCGGTATGAAACAAAAAACATAGCGTCACAGTGCCAATTATTTATGTGGGTTTTGATTTGTGCTCATCGCCACAACCTGGCTGATATACACAGGTCTTGACTGAATATAGGAGTGACTGAACATTTGTACATGAGATAAATGAACCCTATTATTGTTCAAATATAGGGAGCTTAGTAGATGGTTTGTGTTCGTTAAATAAAATGTGATGATGTACACCACAGGTTCCCAAACCTGATCCTGGAATATACCTTTACCTGCACATTTTGATGCTCCAACACACCCAGTTCGACTCAGAAAGGGATGATAATTAGCTGATTAGGTGAAGTGGGTGTGTTAAGACAGGAAAAACACGACCATGTGCAGGACAGGGGTACTCCAGCACCAGGCTTGGGAACCTGTGGTTTATGAACTACTAATAGCGCCACCTTGTGGAGAATCTGCCGCTTGCTCAATGCCAGTGACTGTGTGTGTGCGCGAGTTACAAGCCAGGTCTTATGTTATATAGGAAAAGGAAAGCCATTTAGTAATTTATACACAGAATGGCATCTGTCTCAACCAGTTCCATCTTCTAACCAGCAAGAGTCTCACATGGCTCAAGACATGTGACTTTAAATGCATGTATTGTGCCTGGCTTAGAGTTCTACCAGGGAACATACAGAAATTCCTCTTTGGCACAGATGTGTACACCATTTAATCACAAACAACATGAATAATGGCCATTGTTACCTGGCCACTTTAACCATTTTGGGTCGGCATTCATTTAATAACGTCAGCAGAGTTTCCATTGTCTTCCCAGTCTCTATAATATCCTGTAAAGCATCCAAATAAGTGAAATTAATAGTAAACCTGATATATTATTAATGGCTTAGCATCGCGGTGCAATTTAAAATTCATCCAATTTACTATCTTCCCAACATCACACACTTTTTATGTCAATAAACATCATAATACTGTATATGATGTCAAATCATCAGCTGCACTTTTCGTGCGCATATTACATAGAAATGTCATAAAGAATCAGTCAATGTATACAATATTAATATATATATTTACTTATATATTTTTATATAAGTAAAAAGACTCACCTCGACCACAAGCACATTCTGTTAATGTAGTGACCAAAAAAAACAAACAAAAAAAAACCCCAGAAAGAATAGTTTTAAAAGCATTAAAGAGTAAAGAGACAATCATGAATGTCTTCAGAAATCATTACAGATATAAAACGAAAAGCTCACCTTTCCACTTAGACCAGTTAACTCGTCCCCTCCAATAACCTTAACACAGTTTGCCGACTGGTCATTCTGAAAATAAAAATAAAAGACTTGTCTTAACAAGCATTGAATGAGTGACTGCACTTATTGTTCTGGTTAAAGCTAACGCGCTTTTCTGTAGGTATTTGTGACATCAGAGTAATGGGAAATGATCTGCTCAAGAACAATCAATATGACAATTGTGTGCATCACAAAAGCTCTGCTGTAACCCGTACAGTAGAGTGCAATTTTATACATCAATCCCAAGCAGACGTCAAAGAGACTTCGGTGTAAAAGAATGAAGGGAGGGGATATATAGGACTGGCACTCACGGAGTAGCTCTTTAGCCTAATGAAATCCACAGTCAACGGCACAGACTTGTCAATGTTCTGATTCAGTGTCTTGATGTAATCCATCAGGTCTGCGAAGAATGTATACCCTCCTTTCAGCACGCACAGGGCCACAATATGTTGTGCTCCCATATCACGAACAATATCTCTGGCCAAGCGCTCGGTCCTAAAGAGAAAAAGATATAAATGGTACAAGTGATATGCAAAAAACTGACCCATGGAACGATTTAATGACCAGAGATCCCCTCAGAAACATCATTTACAACAGAATGCTATGTGCATGAAATGAAAGGGATGTTCAGGGAAATTTGTTTAACAAATCTGTAGAAATGCAGAATTCAAATCACATGCTTATCCTGTGGTCAGAGCCCAGGCACAGCTAACAAAGCTGAACGTCTTTGCTTTGTGCTGACGTTTCAAGTTTTATTCTCCTCCACGTCTCTAGAACAGTCACACATTTTTCCAAATAAAGCAATCACTGTGAAACCTACTGAGTTGCTCATCACTGAGCTTATTAAGCAACATAAGTTTAAAACTTACCTATCCTTTATGAGACCATTGGGAATAAGAACACTGTCCAAGTCTTCTTCGTAGTGTTTGGGTATACAAAAGAGGCTCAGCGCATACCCCTTGTCCTCATCATCTATCTGCAGCGTTAAAAAAAATAAATAAATGGAATAATGACTTAGGCCTGTATATTTCTGTTTATGATCCATCATGCATAGAGAAAGTGTGGATCTGTAGTCTATAAAGTTCAGAGAAAATGCACTAAGAGTAGTTCTGAATATTGAAGTACTTGTACACTTTTTTTTTTAAATAAAAAGGTACTAAACTGTACCTCCCCTTGTCACCCAGATCTTTTGTACCCTTTATACGAATTGGCACTTGGAAATGTGGATATGGTGTACTTTTAAAAGTGTTTTATGGTACATACTTGTGCTGCGTCCCAATTCGCCTTATACCATGCACTAGAAGTATGTACTCTTTTCGTGAAGAACAAGTACATACTTTTGAGTATGCAAGTACTGGGACTCACTAACGCGTCATGTACCGGACGAGGACGTTAGTTACGCGCACTTTCATCGTAAACAAACTCCTCGTTGCATTTCAGCTTTTCTTCATTATATTCATCCCTTATATCATTTATACTATATAATTTAATTTATCATCCGATTATTTTTGCAGGTTGAATTCGGCGAATTAAAAGGTCACAAAACTCCTCCTCCTCCCTCGCACAAGGAGTTGTGGGCAATATTCGCTGAAAAGGTGTCCACGGATCCGCACGTCGAAAATCCACCGGAAACCGTAGACCATCCGGGTACCTTCGGGATATTCATTTCTACATAGTATGATCTGGGACACACTAATTCTCATCTCGGATACTATAAGGACGGACAGTAGGCGAACTGGGACGCGAATTGACTATAATTTCCTTTTAAAGCTTTGAAAGGTACATTACATCTGCAGGTCTTAAACTGGGGTGTGTGAAACATTGCGGGGGGACGGAGGGGGGAGGGGGAGGGGGGGGATGTACTGGGATATAGTGACAAACTGCTAACACTAATACTGTCGACATTATCAAAGTTAACGTATTTATTCTTTATAGAGTTCTTATAGTTATATCCTTTTCGGCTGGTCCGTTGAATTTAACCCAAACCTCGATAACTCCAAGACGGTTAGGACAATATGTTAAATAATGTCAACTTTGACTTAATGTGTCTTGTTGGTAGAAAGTTCAGGAAATATATAGAATGGTGCTAATAAACAACAGACAAAATATTACTGTATACATTTAAATAAATGTTCATTATATAGGCTGAATATGTACTGAGGGCATCTGTGGAATTTATTTTATAGAGAAAGGGTAGAAAAAAAGTAGGTACTTTTCTAGGTGAATGATACTATACTAAAGCTACAAAAAGGTAGCATCCCAGGGACAGTGAAAGTTATGGGTTGAGGTAAACAGGTAAACAGCGACGTCTCCACGGCAACAACTCCCTCTCTGTCTCTCTCTCTCTACTCGTTTATAGAGCAATGCTTTCAAACGCCCTGCTCATAACAACATCCAGTACAGGTGCCTATCAGAGCCGTTTCTATCGGATCATCATCGCCTAAACACACGATAAGCGTCTTTTGCGTAGCCTACATTTCACACCTCATCTTCGCACTGCGAAAAGAAGCGATTCAGCCCGTGTCTCCTCACACCGAGCCTCCTGTTACACCGATAAACACACGCCAATGCTACTCGGACAGAGCACATGAGACGCAGCTCACCTCTAAATAAGAAGAGGCCATCCTCAGCAGTTCGTCCTTGAAGTACACTACGGTGATACTAGTAGAGTCATACTTGTGTCTGCGCGCGCTCCAGTCGCTCCCCGCACTTTTAAAGCCGTGACGTCAAAATCCCGTTTCCTTAATAATCTGATTTAAAGTGAGAGCCTCAGGCGTAGTGTGGAAGGCCAAAAGGGACAGCGAAGGCCTGACTAACATATTGCTAGGTTTCACCAAAAAAAAAAAAAAAAAAAAAGCCAAATCAACAGCACAGAAGTAACTACAACTTATGAAGTCAATACAAAACTACTTATATAAGAGTGAAGTAGGAGAGAAGGTCATCTCTTACAGTGTTGTGTCATTGAGTGATATACTGCTCTACACGGGCATCACTTTGTTTTGAGATGTGGCGGGGACAAAAATCGGTGACAAACTAACCATCCTACCTTTGTTTGCTCTTTTTAAAAATAATAATAATAATAATAATTAATACACCTAGCAAGGTCATACAGCAGACCAATCAAAACACCCAAGATAAATAGCGAACTTACCTTTACATTGTCCACTCAGCTACAGCATACCCATTATTGCACAATTCTTGTGTGTGTATTAAGGTTTTACTTGTAATTACTTGCATGTATTTTTTTTTTTTTGTGCCAGGACAACTTGCTAGCTAACAAAGGTGTGATGCCGAACTTGGAAGAATTACGTCCGTCAGACTCGCACCTGCATCGGTTTCCCTCATCCGATCAAATAGCAGAGCGAAAGCCGGCCTAGTGGATCAAGAACTCAGTCGAGTTCAACCAGTCGTGCGCTATGCAAAACCTAGTGTAAAACATGAATGAAAGCCAGTTCATGTTTAAATTGTTTTAAATATCTTTATTCAATAAATAATTTTAAAAAATGAAATTGTGTGATGTTTCTTTATTATAATTTTTTGTTTGTTTGTTTTATAAAATCGTGTTACCATCCCCCAACCCACATGTAAATGCCATGAATCATTGTGTGGCTAGATCTCACGAAACCCTAGCTACTCTCTGGTAGCAGCAAATACGCTCTCGCGAGAGTTTCACAAGAAGTTTTACTATTCATCGTTTATCCCGTTGTAAAGAGCTCATGTTCTGGCCGGTGCAAATAAAGTTTATGTTCCATGTATGATTTATATTATGAAGAATGATTTGTAGATGGTTTTTCTTTTATACATACTTTCTGCAAACTATTTTTCAGTGGTGGGGACATGTCCCACACATCCCACCTGCAAATGACGATTATGCAGCTCTAAGCGTTGTCCATCCATCCATCCATCCATGGTCTATACCGCTTATCCTACACAGGGTCGCAGGGAGCATAGAGCCTATCCCAGAGAACTCAGGACACAAGGCGAGGAACACTTTGGATGGGGTGCCAACCCATTGCAGGGCACAACCGGGCACACATATTCACACACGAACACTATGGACAATTTTTGGAAATGCCAATCAGCCAACAATGCATTTCTGGACTGGGGGAGGAAACCAGAGTATCCGGAAGAAACCCCCAAAACACCAGGAGAATATGCAGGCTCTGCGCATGCAGGGCAGAGGTGGGATTCGAACCCCCAACCCTGGAGGTGTGAGGTGTGATCATCATCATCATCATCATCGTCATCGTCATCATCATCTTGACAGGTGTCACTTAATGAAAAATGTGCAGCATGGGTTACACTGGTTGAGGAGATCAAGAGGAGAGCAAGACTTGCCAGAACTCTGAACTTGTTTTTGTTCTTGAATTTAGAACTTGTTAATGTTATGCAGATTTTAAAAAAAAAAATTGCCTCACACCCCCAGGATTGGGGGTTTGAATCCTGCCTCCACCCTGTGTGTGTGTGTGTGTGAGGGCCAATGTATGGTAACCCATACTTGGAATTTGTCCTCTGCATTTAACCCATCCAAGTTAGTGCACACACATTAGGAGTTGTGAGTAGTGAACACACACACTACAAACTGTGAACACACCCGGAGCAGCGGGCAGCCATTTTTTGCTGCAGTGCCCAGGGAGCAGTTGAGGGTTAAGGGCCTTGCTCAAGTGCCCAACAGTGGCAGCACTGGGATTTGAACTCATGACCTTCTGAGCAGTAGCCCAACTTCTTAACCACTGAGCTACCACTGCCCCCTGCCCACATGTGTGCATGTATGTGTGTGTGCATGTGTGCGTGCGTGTGTGTTGTGATTGCACGATCCCCACATGCTTCAGGGGGTTTTCTCCAGATACTCCGGTTTCCTCCCCCAGTCCAAAAATATGCCTTGTAGGCTGATTGGCGTTTCCAAATTGTCCTTGGTGTGTGAAAGTGTGTGTGATTGTGCCCTGCGATGGGTTGGCACCCCATCCAAGGTGTCTGCCGCCTTGTGCTCCGAGTTCCCTGGGATAGGCTCCAGGCTCCCCCATGACCCTGTGTAAGATAAGCGATATGGAAAACGGATGGATGGTCACATGGTGATTGCTGGACATTTGTACAAGGAGTAGCACATACCTTAAATTTTAGAGTATCTTTATGACTGATTATAAGCAACTTTGCTAAAGTTAAAAAATTCAGGCAGCAATAAAAATGAATCGGATGATTATTTAACTAACGTTGGCACAACATTTATTTGAACATGACTGATGTTGAACATCTAATAGAGGAATCACATAAATATCTACTATGTTTGTGCCTTTGTTCTTACAAAAAGAGGTTGAAACCTGGCACGGGGGCAGCATACCCAGATCGGTTCTGATATCTAGTAGCTAAACATCACCTTTATTATTACTTTTATTATGATTAAGGCTTTTTAAAAAATAAACAGCAACACAATGGTCTAAACAATGTTAGTAATTAATTAGGTCAGGGTTGGTATGCATTTGTGTCGGCTATAATATAAAGGGCAATGTTGTAATTATTGCAGGAGCCTCTACACTCATAACTCCATTCAGTTTTGAGATGGACCATAACACTGTGTGGAATTATTTGATTTTCCATTACTTTCTAATGCTGATTCTTATTATTTGTGAGTGTACCACTGTGTTCTGTCCTGATATGTCTCACCATAAGATAAGTGGACAGAATATATGTAACTTTTATCATACAATAAGCGAAGCCTCTGTGAACGTTAATGACCTAAAAACCTGTTGTATATCGGGTAGCCTTTAACACATTCGGTTAGACAGGAAGGGAGATAAGTTGCACGAAACAGTACTCCCACTACACTCCCGTATTTCTCCAGCTGAAGAGCTTCTGCAAATAAAATTCATCTAAGATCCTGTCTCCAGATTCATCCTTCCACCCCTTGCATCTGGCTGAAGTGTTAGTCTGATGAAAAAGACAACAGCTGTATATTAGAATCCCCTGGAGAAATGGTGGAACATACAGTATATTAAGTCTAAGGTAATGATTGTATAGCAATATTGATTGTATGTGGCTTTAGATAATAATAAAAAAAAAATGGATAACATTAATTCTGATCAATCACTAATTTCAATATCAGTTCATCTAAAAGACACGCAAAGAACAATTTCAGATCTATCTTTATTTCATACAGATAGCAGCACATTTTACAGAAATAGAACTGCAAGAGTATACAAATTCAGGAGTGTACTGGTTTAAAGCAAAAGACAAATATAGTTATTACGTTAACTGTCGTTACTTCACATGGACTGAAAAGTAAACTGTTCTCCCTGTGACTTCTAGGGTAAGTAATATTCACAGCAAACAAACCATAGTAAAAATGCATATGAAGAAAATTAACTCTAAAAACAACTCGGACAAAACACAAAACTGCTGCTGAGTGACGAAAGCGCTCGAAGGTTTCTGTCAAAACCATTTCACACACACTGAACTAACAATCAAATGCATGTTGATTTTTTTTTTTTTTTTCTTCTGCTCTGTACCTTGTTCTAGCAAAAAATAAAAAATAAAATAAGATGCAACCAACAGTCCAAATAAAGTGGTGGAGCTGCATAGCAGTTTCATGAGAGAAAGCTCAAATGCATCTTTGCATTTGGATCAGACAACATGTCGACAAGACAATTCAACATGGAATCAGAATAAATTAGTAACTTTTGGATTTTTTTTTTTTTTTTTTTTGAAAGTGGAACTAAAAACTCGAAGGTTTATTTAGTTAAAAAGATACTTTAGAAGTAAGGGGTGGGACAGTTTTTAAAAGGCACAAAAGTACTTCCAATAAAAATAGCGCAATTCAACAGAACATGAATTGGATGCATAACAGAATGTATGCATAACATAATGAGCATTTTATGTAGTTCTTACAATGATGGACTGCGCAGAAATGCTCCGTTTTTGATCCGTTTCTGCTTGTTATCTCTTATATGACATGGCCTTTCGACCCAAGATTTAAAAAAAAAAAAAAAAAAAAAGTCACAAAACTCAAATAATTATCAAAAAGTGTTTTGCTGCCATATCCTAAAAACAAAAAGGTGACTTTTAATTGGTCCTTAATTAGATGTAGTGTGAAACCTATGTCTCTACACCATGAAGTAAAAACACATTCTTTCACTCTGAAATCAGAGTTACCATTTAGATTGGACTTTGCATGGAACACAAGTTCCAAATAATCAGCCTGTATAAAAACCTCTTGTATTTTCCAGGTCTAATTTGAATACTCGAGTTTCATATAACACACAGAAGGTCTGCTTCATAGCACAGTGATGGGACAAAAAAAAAAAAACATCTCTTTCGTGACATAATGCATGAAGTACTGCAGAAGGGACACAAAATTCAATATTTTGAAATGTACACAGTACATTTAGTAATTTCAGACTTACAAAAATACTGTATGTATGGCTCACTTAATGTGTGTTTTAAAAAAAAAAAAAAAAACCAAGCATATCTTTCTACATAGACAGCACAACACACCAACCCAATATCACACAGAGGAAAACAATGTCACTACAACTACAGTGTTCTTTTTACAGAGTTTGCAGCAAGTGTAAAATACATAATTAGATAATCAGTGACTATACAATGATGGACAAATAAGGGAAACTAAGGTGAATAAATCATACATAAGGCAAATGTATTTTGGATGAATTTACATTTCTACAAAAAATAAAAATAAAAAAAAAGATCTGTATGAGAACATTGTCAAAGCAAAAGGTGCTTCTGGAAATGACAACACTGATTATTTTTCTTTTTCTTTTCTTAAATAATGGGAAACTGTAAACATTTATGATTGTGGGGAAGTCTAACAAACTGAAAATCATCAAAAAGTCTCCCAGTAAGAGAAAATAGGCCAGTAACATCAGAGAAAGCAGGGACCAAAAATAAAAACCATGACCATGAGCTTTAGAAACAAAGAATTTTGTAATAATATCAGTCCAAACTTTAATATAACAATGGTTATTTATGTAATTTATGTAAACAAAGTAGCACCACTATGCCAACGCGTTTAAAAATAAAACCTGTACAACTTCATTTACCAAATCCAACGTAATAAATGAATCAAACGATGCTCAATCAGTCTTTCACATTAATAAATCTTTCCAGTAGCTAGTGCCCAATTGAACGGTACATCTAATGTGTTTAATATAAAAACATGGATTGAAACTCATGTAACATAATACAAATATCAATACACTATTTGCTTTTATTAAACACAAAACGCACACAGAGACACACAGTATACACACTATGTCATGGGCATACATATCAATAGCTTGGTGGAAGATCCTGAAACTGACACTAAATATTCCATCTAAACAGATCACTGCTTACGATTATGGACGATGTCAACAAATTAGTAACATTTCCTTCTTTTATTAACACCTTGCTATTTATTACATACTATATATTGGACACTAACTGGAGTTTTAGGGCAGTCCACCAGGCTAGCTTATGTATGTATCTGACACACTGTCATCATGTAACAATGTACACAAGTGATATAACATGTCCATGACAGGAATGACTAAAGATGGACCGCTTCTTTATAAAATATATTAGATGACAATCAAAAATATCATTTATACAAATATATACAGTAAATGTTATATATAACGTATGGATTGAGACTAATGAGGACGCTGTATACAATCAACTACAAAAAAAAAAAAATAATAATAATAATAATAATAATAATAAAAATAAAAATAAAAAAGCAGTAACCATGGCTCGTTATATAGGTTAATATGAAAATGGATCAGTAAATATGACTGAGCTGGTACAAAATAGAGGATCTTTTGGGAAAGACTATAAAAAGAGGCAGATATGGATACAAATGGTTTGAAAGCTAAAAAGCATGTAACTCACATCAAAAACTCAATAAAGTGCTAAACACACCATCTAAAAATTCACAGACAATGTATTAGTCCAATGTATTACATCAGATTGACAACAGTTTTGCTAGATAAGTTGTGCCAGCTTCTGTTAGACAGATGGAAGATAATTAACGTATAACAAGAGACAGAATTTGTCAACATGACATATACCGCCAAGATATGAAATGCCATGACAGATCACAACACTGACTTGACAAAACATTTTATTGGCCCCAATTATTTGGTTCCATGATTATATCCACCTGTAACCGCCTACATAATCCATTAAACATGTATTAAAGGCTTTAAAAAGTTTGATCCTTCAAGTTGCCCAAGTCACTCGTGTCTATGAACTCAAAACTGAGCTTAAGAAGACTTACCATCGTGACCTTTCAATATATTTTACTGTTCTAAGAAGTCCCTGGGAAGCGTCTTCCCTTGTTCCTCAAACTGCTCCAGTAGTTCATCAATCTTCTCGCTGAGACTGCTGGACTGGTCTAGTAAACTATGAATCTGTGCACTGGTCTGAAGCTGATTCTGGTTGTGATCTGATCTCGGATGCCCCATGTTGACAAGTTGGTCTGTCAACGCAGGACCAGGAGGGTTTAATAACGGACCACATTCTGGCAAACAGAACAAAACAATAGGCTTGGTGAGATTCTCAAAAATACCCCAATTATACTCTCATTTATTTTAAGGTACATTTTTAATCATTTTGTAAAATGTAAATGGTGGCATCATCACAAAGTGGACTTACCAGTGGGGATTTCAAAAATAAATAAGCCTGTTTGTCCTGGCTGCCCAGGCTGGTTGAGGGTTCCCCCTAAAGCTGTCTGAAAAAGCGAATCTGGAGACTGTTGACTGGATGTGGCCGTGGAGCTCTGCAACCCTCCAATTGTCACGCCACTCTGCCCGCTAAAAATGGCAGTTGCTGTAGCAGTCTGAGGTAACTCTTGAGTGCCTACGCCACTTTGGAGCGCTGAAATGGCTGCCTGTGGCAAAAAAATATTAACAGTGCCCTGGTCTGTGGAAGGGACAGAGGCACAGTTGCTAGCACTTGGGACAACCTGCATAAGCTGCTGGTCCTGAAAGAGTCCTGGCTGGGTTGTAGGCATACTGGCAGACGAGTGACCCACAACAGAGGTCTCATCTTGAAAAGACATAGGCTCTGCTGAATCTTGCTGAGTCACATTCACCACGCTGGCTTGGGGAAAAAGAATCTGTGGACTTTGTGTTGATTGTGATGGAGAGACTGTAGATTGACTTGTGGAGTTGTCTGCTGTAATATTACCAGGGCTCGGGACTACCTGCATGGGTTGCTGGTCCTGAAAGATGTTTTGCGGCAGTGGGTTGCCACCCATTGGACCCTGGTTCTGGGTACTGAACAGGAGAGTCTGAGGGAGGTCTTGAGGGTTAACAGAAGTAGCACAGAACAGTAAGCCAGGCTGTGGTTGCTGCTGGCCCTGATTTTGGGATATTGTAGAAATATTCTGGAATAGTGCAGCTTGCTGGGGTGTTGGTATTTGCTGAGACTGGGAAGAGTGCTGTTCCATTGGAGTGGACAACTGGGGTTGTCCCTGAAAAAGTGACACTGATTGGGTTGCTGAGGTTGACGTTTCCATGGGAGTGAGAAAAGCTATTTGTTGCTGTTGTTGATTTTGAGAATTATTGGATGTTATTTGGCTATGCAGTACACCCTGAGAAATGAAGAGGGTAGCTGAGGGAGCCTGTTGCTCAGAAGATAAGTTAGTGCTTGTCAGCATTGTCACTGTATTGGGAAATAAAGCCGGTTGGACCTGGGTAGTTTTAGAAGTGCCAAAGAGCCCTGTCTGTGGTTCCTGTGTGTCAGTAATGGGTGTGTGACTCTGAAACAGCTGCTGGGGAGGTGAGGTTTGGGGGGGTGGCTGCTGAAGAAAGCTGGATGTCTGAATAGTCAGTAGCCCCCCGGCCTGTTGAAAAAGTGTTTGCTGCTGTGGCTGTGGGGATGAATTCTGGAGAAAACCATCGGATGGCTGTGACAGGGAGCCATCTATCTGTGCAGTGCTTTGATGCTCAGACATTTGATCCTGTGGTACTACAGGGAAACTTGGTGTGCACTGCATGGGAATCTGTGGCTGTAAGAGTTCTGATTGCAACTGTTTCTGCAAGTTTTCCAAGACCTCTTGATGTTGTTGCTCTTGCTGAAGCTTCTCTAGATGCTGCTGATGATGCTGTTGCTGTTGCAGATTATCAAGTACTTTCTGATGCTGAATATTCACCAAAGAGTTTTGTTGCTGAATGTCCCCAAGAACCTTCTGGTGCTGTAGGTTTTCCAGAACTTTCTGATGTGACTGTTGTTGTTGCAGATTTCCAAGAGTTTGTTGCTGAAAGTTCACCAAGACCTTTTGGTGCTGTTGCAGATTCTTCAAGACTGTTTGTTGATGCTGCAGATCAACTAGAGCTTTCTGATGCTGTTGCTGCAGATTGTGCAATATATTATGTTCTTGTTGCTGCTGCTGTTGATTGGTCAAAGTGTTCTCATTGCCACCCAGCCTTAAACTGTTCATGTTTTCCTGGACATGTTGCTGGAGGTTTTCAGCAGAAGGGTTTGAATCATAAAGCACAGAATTGAGTTGCTGTTGTTCTTGCAACTCCCTAACAGCTCTTTCCAGCTGTGCTACCTCATCTTGAGGCAAAATGGTCTGGACCTGGGGTTGCTGCGAAGGGGGAGGCCTAGACTCCATCCCCACTACCACCATTCCTGTGCCATCTGGACTGTTGTCTTCTGGAGACAAAGTCTCAGGGGTTTCCCTCAAGAACTGCTGAGGGACCTGTGGGGGCACAGGCTGAAGAACTGTGGTGTCTTCTGACAAGGAGACTTGAAAGGATGGTGTAGGGGGTATATCCTGTTTCTGAATTGTCGTAAGGGGCTCTGGAGGTACAAACATTGTTGGCACTGATTGTTGAGAGTCAACAGATGGCAGAGACACAGGGCTAGGAAAGGATTTGCTGCTAGTGGGAAGAATGGTGGTAATTTCCAAAATCTGTTGGTCTGAATTAAGGACCTCCGCAGGCTGGATAAATGACAAAATTAAAGTTTAAATATTTTTAAAGTCCAATTTTATTATTAAAATTGAATTGTAAAAGTAATTTACAGCTCACCTTAAAAATGTTAGATGTCGTAGAGTTGGTAGAGATTTCCATTGGGGTTACTTCTTCCCTTTTGACTATGGATATCATTGGGGCCATCAATGTACTGTTAAGACTGTTGGTGCCCGTTTGCATTGCTGCAAACAAAAAAATTTAAACAAATTTGAACATCATGAACAAAGCAGTAAACTTTTGATTAAGTCGAAGAATGCACACAATTATCATATTTGTGAATCTCACACCATTTATCTGCTCTTCAAAAGTGCAAGGCTTGGCTGTTACTGACAACTCTGACTTCACGGGAACATCAACTTTTTCTGCATGACAAAAGAAAGTGTTAATGACATGATCGTAATTGGATATCTACAATGATAGAGATATCAGACAAACTGTTCAAAATGGTACGAGCATTAAATGATCAACTATATGGAAGTTTCACATTCAGTTAATGAACTCTTGGCAAACCTGGCTGAGGAGTATAGGTGAAAGGCTGTAGTTCATGTGTTCTTCCTGCATTTGTTAACACAGAGATTCCAACTGATACAGGTGAGGTCACCGTCAGGTCATGATAAGGAGGCACCTTTACCACTAGATGATTCTGGTTGAAATAAGAAAAGTAAAAATGGTCTAAATAAACAGGCACCATTGCATAATGTATTATTTGGGGCAATTGCACCTACTTGATGGAAAAGTTCCATGTCAATTTCTGCTTCAGCCTGCCACGAGCTATCATCTGAGGCAAAATCAGAAATTGTTTTGTTTTTAATAATATTACTTCAGAAAAACAAAAACAAATTAATAACATAGGAGATGACGGGATTGGGTACAAAGACATTTCATAAACTAGGAGTCAACACCAGATACCTGTGGCAATTTCCTGAAAAATAACTTTAGTTCCCTTAAGGAAGTTCTTGCCAATAATGAAGACCTCCTCTCCTCCAGTCACTGAGCAGGTATGAAGACTCTTTTTGAGAATTTCAGGCACTCCAGCAGGTTGGGCTGTACAGTAATAACACAAAATCTATCAGCTAGTAAACTGGACATGTGCATTCATCAGAAAGATTTATACAACACAGAGGTACACTAAATTGGGAGCTTTCACTCAAACTCTTAATATACTCACTACAGAGGATCGGTGAAGAAAGGGTCTGCAGTGTGAGGACAGAGCCGTCTGGTCTAGGGATGTTAACTCTGAATGCTAAACGTGCCCGGGTACTTTTCTTTTTAGAGCCAGCCACTCCTATCCTGGCTTCAACATCTGCATTCCTCAATTTCAATATCCCAACACAGTCCACTCTGCGAAGGTAAAAATGTACCCTGGTTTAGTTCCAGTACTGCAGGATTCTAAAAAAAAAACCAGAATAATTCCACAGAAAAATGTTGCAGAGCTTCCAGACAAAAAGAAATCAAGAAAATTCTTACGCTAAAGTCATGGAGTTGCTCGGCTCAAGGTTCACTTCAATAACCGTGGTCCCTTCGATATCCACCTCTTTACAGGCTGTCGTGTTACGTCCAGTCACTCTACATGCTTGGTAGAAGCCATGAGGTTTTACACGGCCGGCATCATTGGCCACAAACACTTGGAGAACAACTGGTTCATTCACACCTTCTAACTAGAAGAAGACAACAGTATATCCATGAACACCTACCTTCATGTTCATTTTAAATTAAAGATGCTGGTGTTCTACCATGGAAAGCTACTAAATTTCTGAAAAAAAAACAAAGAAATAAAGAAATAAAATATAAGTTACTCCTTACTTTGACCGTGGGGAAGCCTTGCTGTGTGCGGTCTTTGACAGATCCTCTGCTGCCCTCTGTAAGGTATCGTGCTCGGTGTTGTGTTTCAGGCTGTACCAGAATCTTTAGTTCTTTCCCCTCACTCTTTTGTGGATACTGTGTTGAAAGAATGCCACCTTTCTGACTGCCAGTCACCTCCAGAGTGCTACAGAAAAAGAGCATAAAGAGCATAATTTAACAAAATCAAATCTGGAAACTATAAGATGGTAAACTGATAAGATATACGCCCCCAGGAAACACTAATATAACCACCAATGGTCTACATTCTACAAGTATATATAATTGTTTACTTTATTTAATACAGTAAGCTATAAGCTCTTACAGTGTTCCCATTTGTTAAAACGGTTATGTTAAGCCTCTGCATTTTCTGGCAGTTTTCTTGCCAGATGCACAGCTTGCATGGTTATAAAGGGCACTCTTAAACTGTCTGCTAAGCACCTAGTTTCACAAGCCAGACGTCTACATTTCGCTAGAGATTGTGGTACTTTTCATCTCTAAATGTGGACAAAAGCCACCTAATTTCACACAAAGAGGCCAGCTGACTCTGCAGATGTGAGATTATTCCATTCATGCGCCAATGCAGAGGTTGACGGAAAATACCAAAAATAAATACTTAAAAAGACTGCATTAGACCTGCCAAACTTGTGTAGGGGCTCTGAATATTAACATCAGAGTACGCTGGAAGGTACTCCAAAACACTCCAAAAGTTTCAAGTTCTCAAAAAACGGCGAAGGGGGCCCAATACAGATAGATACAGAAGTTAAATACATGTGCACTAACTTTTTTTTTCTAGCCAATGACTATACATTCCTCCAAAACAAAGGCAAATCTTGTCACAGTGTTTTCCCATGCATGGAAACGATTCTGAAGCTTGTGGCCAGAAAAGGCCCACAGAGCATCTGAGACTATGAAGCATTCCCAGAAAAGGGCAATAAACTGTTGATCAGGTACATTTTCCAACAAATCTTTCCTCATCATTCTGAGTTTAAGTTCAGATGTCTGTTGAGCCAAATCTGTCCACTTGCTAGCAGTTCACTCAGAAAAGGTGGTAGTAATAGTAAATGACTCAGCACATGCACGTTAAGTGTCTGTGGTACAACTGAAAGTCTACACTACACTAGTTTGAAACGAACTACTTTCAGAATATGGTTTAGAACTGACTTTATACACTCACTCATAAGCAAACTTTAGTTCAGCTGGTGCAACTGGCCCCTGTCTTATAACCAGTGCCAAAGCTCAGCTTAACCATCTTGTGATTTTTAAAGAACTTAGCTGCAAAACATTTATACAGGTTACTGAATGTCAAAAAGTCAGACAGAGAAATTGTAACGTTAACTCACCTCCCTTTGAGACTGCCCTTTCCTTCAGAGCCGAGTTGAGAAAGTACAAAGTGTGGAGCTTTAGCGCTGTCAGCATCAAACACATCCATGGTTGATTCATCCCTGGCCACAGGCTTTGGGCCTGGCCTCTGGCGGGGTGTTCGCTTACGAGATTTCCGAGGAACCTCAGTGTTATCGTTATATGAACTGCTGCTCAGCATGCTAAAGTTTGACACGGAGTCATCCATCCATATGCTTCCACTCTGCTCAGAGTCTGGGTTGAGCGCTACCTCGTCCTGGCAGGACATGCGGCTGTCGTCAAGCAGATCTTCTGGAGGTGGAGAGATGTTAAGTACAGTGCGTCGCTTTGAGGGTGTCATCTGGCTCTGATGGGCTGCTGCTCCGCCACCATCGTTCCCAGCAGTCCCACTGATACCAGAAGCCGAGCCAGGCTCCGCTCCCAGCACCTCGACAGGGAGACAGTGAAGCCTGGAAGACTGCTCCGGGGCTGAAGTAGCACAGTGCATGCTGGGACAGGAAGAAGCACTGCTGTGCCCTCCAGGGGAGGATGAAACAACACAGGTGGTGGCTGCATCTGTAGTGTGCACAATGCAGAGAGTTAATAATGCTTGTTACCACAAAACTGGCTAGCAGTCCCGATCAAGCAGTGCAATTTGTGCATGATTTTGCCCTAACCCGTTAGGCCAATTTTTCCTAATTAAAAACATAGCAATAATATCAGGCCAATCATTTATAAAATTCATGTTTTTTTTTCCTTTTCCTTTCTAGCCATCAATGAATACATGTGTGTGTAAAGAAATTTCTTATTCTATCATTACTGCATGTAATTCTATCATAAATTCCAGTCTATGGCCTAAATGTTAAAAATATGAAATCCTGTGCAATGTAAACATGTGTAATTCACACAGAGCATGTATGACTGCTATCGCATAACTAACCGCTGAACTAATCTACACAGCCTATCAAAACAAATGGGCTCCAATTATAATTTTCAGGTGTCAGCTAATGCATGCCAATTGGAGGATTTGGTTGGGACTGAGCATAGCCATGGAGACAGAATAAACAAGCTTCTGACCTACGAAGCAGAGAACTGCAGACCATTTTATAAGCAGACTCTCCCTGTTTCAGAGGGAACTCCCTGGAATAAAAACGACAAATGACAGCAAAAGAGCAGTAAGTGCTGGTCAAAAGGTCAGCCAATGTCAATATCAGCAAATTTTGGTCAATGAGTCATTTTGTGCACAAATCAATGCTGAGCACATGGTACCAAAAACAAATTTTGGTAAAAGAAAAAAAGAAAAAAGTAAAAAAAATAAAATAAAATAAAAAAAATCACAGAGCCAGCATTAAATCTTCCAGTAGCGTCCCAGTAATGCTCGCAATTTTAACTCCGATTCGTGATCTAGTATTTGATGGACCTAAAATGTATTGCCCCAAAACAGATCTTTATATGCACAGCCCCATTTTATGCTCAGATTCCTGTCAAAGCAGAAAGCAGCCGAGCAGGAACTTTTTAAAATATAACCCTCCACCACTGCACTGATTAATTTTTAGACTAGAGAACATACGGTTCTTAGTAGAAGAGAGAAGAGCAGAAAAAAAAAAGCCCTTAATTAGGTTTCTCAAACATAATGCTAAATAATGTATCTTAAGGCAAAACTCTTACTCGCTTTCTCTTAATGATTTCTTAAAGTTAATATAGTCAAAGGTGGCAAGTTAGTTAGTAGAGTCTTCTGGGGTCACCTTAACTATAACTTGCTTTTGGTGGGCCAGAAAGTGGTCTGGGCAAAAACCAGGAAACAACTCTTGCTCAATGAGAGCAATAACAGGAAATTCTTTAAACATTTTTCGTGGTTTTATTGGAGTGAGTCAGCTGAATCTGGTTACAGAACTGAAAAGTACACTGATAGATTTCCAAGTACCTGTGAAAAGAAACAGACTGGGGGGTGAGGGGGTGAGGGGGGGGTAAAGGTATGCAGAGGGATATAAAAAAATACTGTTTGGAAATGTTAACAAATGCAATGTTATGAACTTGGAGGGATGGACTGGCAAAATAAATAATAAATCTAGAGCAAAGCAGAATGCTAGAAGTGGAAATGAGGTCAGTTGCATGCATGTTAAAACCGCTCACAAAAGTGAGCAGAAGGCAGCAGTGATATAAATACGTGATCAAGATTGATTAGGAGGGAGAAATCTGGATGGGTCACTTTTTCAGGGCAACAAAAAAAAAAAGATAAGATGGTAATAGGAAAAGTAGTAGGGAAAGTAGTCTACCTGAGGCCACGGCAGCAGAGGGAAGAGGGCCTGCCTCTCCACCACTCTTCTGACTCATGGTGTGGCTGTCCTGTGAGGCTAGAGGAAGCTGAAGTTCTTTAGGCAGGAGGTCATACACTGACTCTGAAATATGCAAAATATGGATGTGAGCAAGTAAGAGAGTGTGTGTCAGGAATTGTATTTGTGTGTTTGCTGCGTAGGTTTTCTCCACACATGAAGACATTGGATACTATCACAAACAACTCATCATTACTCATTCATTCATCTCTGAAGCCTAATCTGAGAATTTCAGTCTTTTTATTATTCATCTCAGCCCCGCTAAAATATTCAGTCCATTAAATTCCTTTAATTTAATTGAGTTTATCTTTTTAGAACCCTGAAACTGGAGAAGAAAAAAAAAAAAATAAAAAAAAAAAAAAGAGGAGCAGCAGTTAACAATCCACAAACTGTTCTCAGACTCCTCCCCTTTGTTTTGTGATTGCTTGATTTGAACCAAGCAAAGCGTCTCCAGAAATGTTCACACCACGAGACCGCTCAGTGCATGCTGCCGCACTGCATCTCTCTGCTCGCTGCTGGTGACTAAATAAAAGTCTTCCCCTTCACGTAGCCCTCGTCTAACTGGCTGAATGCAGTTTATTTGAGCTTTGTTGAACTGCTGATGCCACGCAGTGAGCCAGAAATACTTTGGCAGATGTATGTGGATGTATACAAGTAAGCTAGACAGCGAGCACAACTGGTAACGTTGTGGTCTTTTCTACTGCCACAGCAATGCAGCAGGTTAAAAACACATCCCAGCGTCATTACTTCACTAGTCAACTGTCTGCTTTAACATCAAGCTAGCTTTACCTCAATTCCATCCTGCTGCTTACCTTCCAGTCTCCTAGCTTGACTAATAACAAGCTTATATTTTTCAGAATATAAAGATCAGTAAGAGGTTACATGTGGATTGCACACATCACATTTACTGTTGCGTAAGGACAGAGAGAGGGGTGTACAATGACACCACGTAAGAAGTCAGGAATGAAAATAAATTCTAAAGCATAACTTTAAAATGTTAAAATGTAGGTTTCACCGTAGTATTTTTTCCTTCTTTAATGTTTTTTTACACTAAAAATGTTTGGGGTTGTTTTTTAAGTCTGTTTTGTAATAGCATACTACTGTTTTGTAATAGTATAAGCACAGATCGGAGAAGGGAGGAGAGGTGATGGAGAGGCAACAAATATAGAGAGAGAGAAAGTGAGAGAGGGAGAAAGAGAATAAAAAAGAGCCCAACTGTGCACCAGGTAAGACCAAGCTTGTAAGTATTGAGGTAAGTGTCAAATCAAACATTTCACATTTTAATCCACCCTACCTCCTGACCGAACACTGTTCATTTCCTGATAGAAAGAGAGGTCTCTCTCTCTCTCTCTCTCTCTCACACACACACACACACACACACACACACACACACACACACACACACACACACACACACACACACACACACACACACACACACACACACACACACACACACACACAAACGTTCCTTATTGTTTGTACATCATACATTTTTATTAGGAGCTGAGCCCCCCCCTAAGGGCTAGACTCTACTGGAAACAAATAAAACCTGCCTGGGTAGATGAGGATAATGATAACTGTAGAGAAACCACCACAGTAAAACTTTTTTTTTTTTTTTTTTTTTTTTTTAAAGTACAGTACAGAAAAAAACATTAATCATAACATCAAATAATAACCATTATTGTAAGAACAAAACTATAAGCCTCCACACAATAAGAGACTCTTTGTTTTATAACTGATGGAAGGTCTGTTCTGACTGAAGGAGACATCCAGTGCAGGACTGCTCAAACACTATTCTGTAGATCATTTTCTGTCTGGGACATGAACAGTATTTGTAATCATACTGGTTTTGGCATTTAGTTCACAAATGTATAAAGTCACCCTGCAAAACAAATGTGATTTTTATATTATTATATTTAACTCCTCGTAAATGGCCTAGTATGATTCAGTCCCTCCAGGATTTTGTGATCGCAGAAATTAACGCAGATTTTCTGCAGATTTGGGCCAAGAAGACGCGTCATGTGACGTCATCACAACACGCATTCGGCCAAAGCCCTCTTCGAGTCACGTGTGTCGAACATGAGTATAGATAAAAAGGTCTCTCATCTACCAACAAACATCACCGTGAAAGACCGTGCAAAACAATTTCGTGCAATTGTGATTTCGCCAATTCAAGTAGTTTTCCGCAAAGAGAAAAAGCACAAAAAAAGCCGCAGCAAAATCAAGCCTTTTTGGCCGCAACAATCACCAAAAAAACTCCACGAAATCCTGTACGGACTGATGATTATGTAAAATGCGCTTTGGAGAAGGTTACATCCGAGCTTGGCTTTGAAAACAATAATAATTTTAAAGGTTTAACAGTTAAAACCAATCATAAACTGATCATGAACCCTACGTATTAGAGGAGAACCTGAATAAACTGCTAAGCTGATTAAATTTCAACTGTTATAATACGCTACAACAGGTTATTTGATTATTTACATACATTATATAGAGTATAGCGATACAAATCAAGATTACAGCAGTCGAATCCCACTTGTGTTGACCTGTGACAACTAAGAAGCTATACAAGAATTACATGTGCTACATGCAAAATACAGTATGGTTGTAGAGAAGGTCAGGAAAATGTCATTAAACTCAAATAAATGACTAAACTCACCGTTCTAATAGGACAACTCCCTGATTTTGGTGAACAGATGTGTCCACTTCAGACTGGGTCCGTGTGAGGTTCAAACATACAGGGTTGCTGGTCTTTGAGGAATAGCGTAGTAGACTGTAGGTACTGGGGTTGGGATGGCAGGAGGACATGAGGGTGTTTCCAATGTGCAAATCATACATATTCATAACCATTTAAAGGAGCATAATATTCAATTTATTATTCAATGATTTTAATAGTTTAAATACCACCTTCATGGGTACTTATGGAACAAAACTCAGTGGGCTTTTGAAATATACAATTTAGAGAACAATTTTTTTTTTTTTTTTTTTACAAATTATCCCTAGCAGTATTCATTCATACATTCATTCATTCATTCCTCCATCATCAGTAACTGCTTCTTTCCTGATCAGTGTCCGGATCCGGAGCCTATCCCGGGAACACGCCGGTCCATTCACACGCTCATTCACACCTGGGGAAGTTTAGGTCCTGTCCACTTCTGGCTTTAACATGCGTCCTGGGCGATCGCATCACAACTTAGCCGTTCACACCTGGCATTATGAACGCGTCTCCATTGATCACTTGTGATCATATTTCATACATCATTTCCTCTGGAGAAAGGCTGTCAGGCACATTCATTACATCTTCCGCTGCATTTATTTTCAGCCAGAAATGTCCTGTGAATCATATCTTGTTTGTTCGTAATAAAGTTTTTTGCCATACCAGCTTCAATGACTATTTCATGGCAACTACAGATATTAATCAAACATTCAATAAAATTCAGCTTATTAAAAAAATCTAACAATTGTACCTGTACGCACCACTTCATACGGTTTCATCACATGGTATGCTAACGAAACGTATAAACGAATGAGAGATGAGACGACGAATAAAGTCTGAAAAGCAGCTGCTGTTATAGCGTCACTACCATCCACTGGACTAGCGGCAGAGAGATCTACCGTTCAGAGGGATTTCCAGAAAGTCTCGCCATGATGACATATTTTCCGGCTAGGGCAATGACACAGCCGATTAGTTGGTCCATCGTAGCTGTCCGGAATGCATCAAGACCTATTCGCGTTCATACAGCATTTACATTTACGGCATTTGGCAGATGCCCTTATCCAGAGCGACTTACATTTATGTCATTTATACAACTGAGCAGTTGAGGGTTAAGGGCCTTGCTCTAATGTAAATATTTACATTCCATCCTGATGCCCTACTTCTGGTTGGAGATCTCATCAATTGAAGTCACATGATGCTGCTGAGGATGGCCCCACATGGTGCAGCCTAAAGATCATTGAGATTACAGTGGTGAAGTTCAACAAAACAGACTTCATATAACAACTGTAATGAATTGTTCATGGTCTCACAACCGCCATTCTGACCGTGTTGTACTGGTACATTTATAGAAGGGATTTATTTATTTATAATCGCACTATACGGTGTTACCCAGATGAGGATGGGTTCCCTTTTGAGTCTGGTTCCTCTCAAGGTTTCTTCCTCTTATCGTCTCAGGGAGTTTTTCCTTGACACCGTCGCCGCTGGCTTGCTCATTGGGGATAAATTCATAAATTTAATATCTATGTCCTGAATTTATATACTTCTGTAAAGCTGCTTTGGGACAATGTCCATTGTTAAAAGCGCTATACAAATAAACTGAACTTGAACTTGCTCAATGGCCCAACTGTGGCAGCTTGGCGATGCTGGGGTTTGAACTCACGACCTTCCGATCAGTAGCCCAACATCTCAACCACTGACCTACCACTGCCACAGCAAATGTGATGTGGCCGTATGCATCCCAGATCACCTCCGAATGTGGCTCGAATGATCGGATCACGACGCATCTCCGAGACACCTCTGACCCCGTTCACACCTGTACTTACTGCTGTCCACCTGTGATCTGATCACCCAGGATGCCAGGTGTAAATGAGGCCGTAGAGTAGCCAGTCCGCCTGCCTGCATGTTTTTGGCAGGCGAGTGGAAACTGGAGAACCCAGAGGAAACTGATGCGAACACGGAGAACATGCGAAACTTCACACGGACAGTAACCCAAGCTCAGGATCGAACCAGGTCCCTGGAGCTGTGAAGCAGCAATAATGAGACCCATTGTGCCACCGTGCCAACCTGTAGTATTAACGCTAAAATAAATGAGTTGTTTCATGGTACATTCATATCACGAGGCTTGCATTAAGATGCTCACTTTACTATGCCTAACCTTCAGACACGTACATGTTTTACTGTCTGTCTTCTATTAGTGACGCTTGCCTGCATTTACAAAACGTGAATATTACTACAAATTAACAAAACACATGCAAGAGCGCTGTTTCTAGTTAAGTTTGTTGGTCCTGAATGAGCAATTAGAAGAAATCAAACCATATCACTGTAGTCAAGCAGGTTTGCAAACTCCATGACATTCAATCAATTGACATTCCAGGGTTTTTTTTGTTTGTTGCTGTTTTTTTTTAAATCACTGTTAAAATTGTTGTACAATATATATTTCAAATAGCAAAAAGTTCCACTTGTCACAAAACAGTTTTGTTAAAGTCACACGGACTATCAAATGAGTCTCTCAATTTGAAGACATATTTGCCAAAATGGCACGAATGCGGCACAAGGATTAAAGAATCATTCAATTCAGTTCAGGCTATGTCTTACTTTCATCTTCTTTTAATTCAGGGATTAAATCTGGCGCAAAGGATTTGTACAGATACAACTAGAGCTCTAGATGCTGTACCCGTTGATGTGCAACACATCTTTCATCTAGTCAGCCAGGATCCAAACAAACAGGGATAACCCTGTGTTCTGAGAACGCTCTCGAGCGCTACAGAGCTACAGCGGTGCAGAAAAGTTTAATACGACAGTAAACACAATGGGATGGGTAGTTTTATAGGAGCAAGCAGGTGTTTCCTTAAATAGATAGAGGGCCATGGTTTGCTTGTTAAACTCAAACCGCAAGCCTGGAAACAGATGGATATGTGGATACAGAAATTAAGCCACCAGAGGCCAATGCATTCTGTATGTGCAACATGGAAAAGTTGGGGTACATGGACAACTGAGTGGAGCTAAACTGCTCCAGGACCTCCGGCTTGATCCTGAGGTTGGTTGCTGTCTGTGTTGAGTTTCTCTAAGTGTTCTCCCTGTGCCAGTGTGGGTTTCTTCTGGGTTCTCTGGCTTCCTCCCACCTCCCAAAAACATGTCATGAAGTAGACTGGCTACACAACATTGCCCTTAGGTGTGAATGAGTGTGTGTGCGCATGGTGTGTACCCTGCAGTAGACCCGAACGTGACCCTGACCAGGTTAAAGCTGTTACTGAAAATGAATGAATGAATGAATGCATGAATGGGTGGGTGGGTGACATACTCCATCATCTAGCCGAGATAGGACTTCATTACAGTCCTTGTGAAATGGGTGTCTGAGATATGCCACAGCCCTGCCAAATCTAAACAATCTTAGCGAACTAGCTGAATCTGAACAGTAAAGAGTTTAGCGAGAGCACTTTTTCAACTGTTTTTGGACTTATGCTGTGCGTGTCTCAGCCGACTGTCGGCAGCACTGATGGTGCCGGAGAGCAGCAGGGTCATCACCATGAGACAGCTGACGTGTCTGAATGGTAGATAAAATTAGATCACTTACTCTTATTGAAGGAGAAAAAGGAACAGTGTATAAAGACAGTCACATTCTCGATCACATTAGAGGTAGCAAAATATACAGCGCTGTGAAAAAGTATTTGCCACATCCTGATTTCTTCTGTTGTTGTATATCTCTCATACTAAATTGTTTCAGAAATTCTAAGATAAAACAAAGGCAACCTGAGTAAACACAAAATACAGTTTTTAAATGATAATGTTATTTATTGAAGCGGCCAGGCCTGATTACTGCCAGACCTGTTCAATCAACACAATCAACACTTAAATGGAACTTTTTCAACAGCATGAAGTTGGTTAAAAGGTCTTACTCAGTAACACACTATGCCAAAATTGAAAGAATTTCCAGAAATGATGAGGAAGAAGTTGATTGAAATGCATCAGTCTGGGAAGGGTTACAAAGCTATTTCAAAGGCTCTGGGACTCCAAAGAATCACAGTAAGAGCCGTTATCTCCAAATGGAAAAACTCGACACAGTAGCGAACTTTCCCAGAACTGGCCGACCTTCCAAAATTCCCCCAAGAGCACAGAAACTACTCATCCAGCAAGTCATAAAAGAGCCAAGGACAACATCAAAGGAACTACAGGCCTCTCTTGCATCAATAAAGTTCACTCCACTATCACTATGGGCAAAAATGGCATCTATGGAAGAGTGACGAAGTGAAAACCACTGCTAACCCAGAAGGACATTAAGGCTCATCTGAATTTTGCCAAAACACACCTTGATGATCCTCAAACCTTTTGGGAAAATGTTCTGTGGACTGATGAGTCATAAACCAAACACAGAATTCCACAAAAAGAGCATCATACCTATGGTCAAGCATGGTGGTGGGAGTATGATGGTGTGCGGATGCTTTGCTGCTTCAGGGCCTGGGCAACTTGCAATAATTGAGGGAAACATGATTTCTTCTCTCTACCAGAAAATCCTAAAGGAGAATGTCCGGTCTTCAGTCCGTAAGTTGAAACTCAAGTGCAACTGGATCATGCAGCAAGACAATGATCCAAAGCATATGATCAAAGCACTGCCTTTGTTTTATGTTGTATTTCATTTGAAGATCTAAAACTATTTAGTATGAGACACACACAAAAACAGAAGAAATCAGGATGGGGGAAATACTTTTTCACAGCACTGTACTGCATGAGCAAGAGTGCTGTTACACTGAATACATCACAGGTAATCACAGCCATGCTGATATTCACTACAACAGCATGACTGAGAATGTAATACTGCTTTTATACAACAGTTCTATAAACAGGAAATTTCAGACAAATATTTTGTTTATTTTTGCTTCCGTCAACAAAAATAGTTCCCAGAGAAGCCACAGCTGGACAGGGTGCTGCGTGACTGACTGACTGACTGACTGACCGACTGACTGACTGACAGACGAAAGGAAGCGTAGTAGCGGCTTCAATGTAATGAACTCTGGCTAGAATTGTAATTTTATTAGCGAACACAGACAAGTGGAGTGATACAAACAGCAACACGTACCAGTGCAGTTATGCTAAATATAAGCACTCTTGGAACACACTTGCCCAATCAAATTAGTGAACCAGAAATAACTGTTGCATAATCCAATATTTAATAAATAAATAATTTTATAAAAACACTTGACCAAAAAGTGATTGTTAAGAACCGCTGCTGTAGAGCAACCCTGCGTCTAAATTAGCCTACCATCCGTCCTAAATAGTATCCGAGATGAGAATTAGCGTGTCCCAAATCATACTGTGTAGAAATGAGTATCCCAAAGGTACCCGGATGGTCGACTATTTCCGGTAGATTTTCAAAGTGTGGGTCCGTGGACACCTTTTCAGCTAATATTGCCCACAACTCCTTGCGTGAGGTAGGAGGAGTTTTGTGACCGTTTGCTTTGCCGAAATCAAGGATGCATCAAGGGAATAAATCAAGGGAATGATCATTTTAATTATACAGTAAAAATTATATAAGGAATAATGAAGGAAGACAAGTTGTAATGCAACGAGGAGTTTGTTTACGGTGACAGTGTTCTCTTCCGGGCAACAACGTTCTCTTGTGGTATGTCCGAGTCCTTGCATACTCTTTTACTACACACTCAAAAGTATGTACTTTTTCTTCACAAAAAGAGAGTACATACTTTTAGTGTGTAGTATAAGTATGCCAATTGGGACGCGGGGCAAGCCCCGCCTTCAGGGGGCGGGACATAGAGAGACATATTATATGCTCTCATTCAATCTAGAGAGCATTTCATTGGACGAACACAAGACCAGTACAGGAATGTGTCATCAAAATTTTTTTATTGTTTTCCCAGAAGTGACAAACAGTACAATTAAAGAGCTATTTTGGGGTTGTTGTTGTTTTTTTTGTTAAGATATACTATTGTACTGTCTAAAGGATGTCCAAAAATCTCTGAAACCACAGTTTTGGTTTCACTAAGTACACAGTAAGCTCCTAAACACCCACACTAGTGTCTCTGATGTGACACACTGCTGTAGAGCGTCATCACTGTGACATGGCTGGCGCTGCTCCAAACAAACACAAAGTCTACAACCCGAATAGTTATTCATATTCAGAAATATATCATTCTTTCAATTATGCCTCTCTCGTGTAATCTCTGTTCAAGGTTAAATCATATACAGAAGTCCTTGGCCTCAGTGAAGGACGGTAGAGCTGGCGCGAAGCTGTCACCGAAACAAACTGCACTGAAGTGTAAGAAAACGAAAACACACCACCGCCGTCAGGCCAACACACAACACGCGCGCGCGCGCACACACACTCACACACACAGCCTGGCTACAGTGAGCTAGCTAGCTAACTAGCTGCTCATAGAAGCTAAGTACTCCCATAGTAACGCATTCCTGAATGGATTTAGTCTATCAGTAATAAAATATCCCCAGGGACAACACGCTTACCTTTGGAATACAAAGATCTGGGTGAATTGAGGTCGATATCCGTGTTCAGAAGAGCTATGAAATCAGAGGGCATACTAACTTAGCGAGGTTAGCTGTGTGGTTAGCTCGGTGCCTTAATGAGAGCAGGGCTAACGGCTTCTCCCGCTCCTCCAAGCGGATAACTCAATGGGCAAGTGGCTGCGGAGGCCAAGCTAGGCAAGCGAGGGCACTGTTTCAGGCATAAATGTAGTTCATAAGTCCATTAAAAACCGGACTGTAGACGCCTGCGTTTATTTAGTACACTGAAACGAGCGCTTTGCAATTTCTCTTCACCCATCTGACTAGCTAGTTAGCCATAACAGCCATTCACCGTTTCCTGAACGACTCCGCCCCCTTCGCGCGCATGCGCTCGAGCTCGGGGTCTGTCGGCCGCATGGGTCACGGCATGACGCTGAAATGCGGCTGTTCGCATTTTTTTAAATCATTTTTTTTTTAAACTATTCACGCGTTCTCTGTATGTATGGACTAATACTCCTTTTTATGTTACTGCTGCAGCATTTAATCTCCAAAAGTCGGTTCTGCCTTTCCAATTTAGTCAGTCAGGGATTAAATACCTAGGGATTAACGTGACACGTCCTTTATCTAATCTTGCATCAGATAATTTTATTGCCTTTATCTCAAAGGTTAAATTGGGGGTAAACACCCCCCCCCCTTCTCTAATTGGCAGGATCAGTGCTGTCAAAACGAATATATTACCAAATTTTTTTATTATTATTTTTTTTTATTTCAGTCAATTCCTCTTTTTCTGCCAAAACAATTCTTCGATTCATTGGATAAAATAATTTGTTCTTTTATTTGGGGTGGGAAGACTCCAAGGGTTCGTAAAACGTTGCTGCAGAAATGTAGACTTAGTGGAGGACTTGCATTACCCAATTTTCAATCGTACTATTGGGCTGCGCACATTCATAAACTGGGTTGAATCTCCTGGATCATCTTGGTGTCAATTGGAACTATCATCTCGTAGGGAATCCTCTATACCTTTAATCCGCTTTACTTTATTCCTCTCTTCCTACAAAACTCTTCCTTATATACCGATAATCAAGTTGTTCTTGACACACTTAAGATCCGGTATCAATTTAGACGGCGCTTTAAATTTGTAGGTGCATCCTCTTTGGGTCCTTCATGCAATAGCCACTTATTTCCTCCATCATTTTTGGACTCTACATTTTCAGTGTGGGTTGGCAAGGGCATTAAGCAGTTGAAAATTTTGTATGCGGATGGTGTCTTTGATAGTTTTGCCAACATGTCATCTACTTATGACCTCCCTGTAACACATCTGTTTCGCTATTTTCAAGTTCGAAATTTCGTTTCTAGCGATTTCCCTAATTTCCCCCCTGCACCTCCAGAACAGCCTTGGGAAAGCTTGCTCTCATATAATCCACATCAAAGAGGAATGATTTCAAAGATATATGACTTTAATCTGGCTTTAAGCAATCAGTCAAGTATGAAAATTAAGAATGTATGGGAAATGGAATTAGGAGTACAAATAAGTGAAGAGTCTTGGGAACGGGCTATAGATAACATATATAGATAAATTATCCAATTTAAGGTATTACATAGGGTCCATATGTCTACGTCGAGACTTTCTGTGATATATCCGGAAGTGGAAGACAAATGTGATAAATGGGGATGGGATGTTCAGTTGGTTGTACAGTTCAGTTGGTTTGTTTTCTTTCTCTTCTCTCTTTTATACTCTGTTCAGAGTGCCTTTTCTTTTTATATAGCAAAAAATGTTAATTGTACTGTACCTCTGTGGCAGGAAGTATGTTTTGTTCTCTTAATAAAAATATTTGGACAGAAAATAATATGCCTCTTTATTACTCATATTTATACGAGACGCCATGGTGATGTGACAATTTACATCGACCAAACAGAGCTTCTAGAGGACAACCTCAAAACGCATATTTGAGTACCATATTCACCTTCTTTAGAATAGAATAGAACAAATGCTCTTGTGTTTTCTAAAAATCCTCCCTCCATCCTGTTTAATAAAGAACTACACTCACCATCCACTTTAATAGGAACACCTGCACACCTGCTCATTTATGCAGCTATCCAATCAGCCAATCATGTGGCAGCAGCGCAATACATAAAATCATGCAGATACAGGTCAAGAGCTTCAGTTAACGTTCACATCAAACATCAAAATGGGGGAAAAGTGCGATCTCAGTGACTTTAACCGTGGCTTGGTTATTGGTGCCAGATGGGCTGGTTTGAGTATTTTAGAAACTGCAGATCTCCTGCGATTTTACATTTACACAAATCGCATTTTGTAGACGCCTTTATCCAGAGCAACTTATACAACTGAGCAGTTGAGGGTTAAGGGCCTTGCTCAAGGGCCCACCAGTGGCAGCTTAGCAGTGCTGGGATTTGAACTCACGATCTGCAGGCTGAAACACTTTGTTGATGAGAGAGATCAGAGGAGAATGACCAGACTGCTCTGAGCTGCCAGGAAGTCTATAGTAACTCAAATGATCACTCTTTACAACTGCGGTGAGCAGAAAAGCATCTCAGCATGCATAATACATCAACACCTGAGGTGGATGAGCTACAGCAGAAGACCACATCAGGTTCCACTCCTGTCAGCCAAGAACAGGAATCTGGGGCTACCATGGGCACAGACTCACCCAGTTGAATACTGGAAAAAAGATCGGGTGATTTCTTCAACTGCATAGTTTGGGTGAGTCTGTGCCCATGATAGCCTCAGATTCTTGTTATTGGCTGACAGGAGTGGAACCTGATGTGGTCTTCTGCTGCTGTAGCTCATCCACCTCAAGGTTCAATGTTTTTTAAATGCTGAGTTGCTTTTCTGCTCACCACGGTTGTAAAGAGTGCTTATATGAGTTACTATATCCTTCCTGGCAACTCGAACCAATCTGACCATTTTCCAAAAAGGCGTTTCCACCCACAGAACTGTCGCTCACTCAGTGTTTTTTTGTTTTTTGCACCATTCTGTGTAAACTTTAGAGACTGTTGTATGTGAAATTCCCAGGAGATCAGCAGTTTCTGAAATACTCAAACCTGGCACCAAGTCACAGAGATCACAGTTTTTCTTCATGTTTGATGTCAACATTGCCCAAAGCTCTTTACCTGTATCTGCATGATTTTTTGGATTGTGCTGCTGTCACATGATTGGCTGTTTAGATAACTGCATGAATGTGCAGGTGTACAGGTTTCCTAATAAAGTGGATGGTGACACAATAGGGTACCAAGTTTTTTTTGTTTTTTTTAGCCATGCTCAAACCCAGCATTGAGCAAGCAAAACAAAGCCATTTCACTATAACTGCACTCTGCAGGACTGAAGCAGGGAGAATCTTTGTGTCAGAAAACAAAACCCTTTGAAAAGAGAAAGGGAAGTATTTCGTCTCACCTGGTTACTCATCAGAGTGGCCTATTGTTAAACTAGCTCCATTTGAGAGATAATCATATTTATATGTAGGCCCATTTTCAAAGAGTCAGACATGGCATAGCGTGCCCTTTAATATTAATTCCCATTTCACATAACATGAAGGGACAGTATTATATTTACTGCCAGAGTTAATCACTTATGCTCAGCCCCACCTTAAATAGCTAAACAGCCCCATTTTCAACCCAAAATCATTCCTTTTAGTCTCTTTCTGGGTTCTCTCTTAATTTTTTTTTGTCCCTTAGTACGATCTTTGTAACAGATGGTGATTGCATTTTTTTTTGCCTTTGTCTTTCTTTGGCATTGTGCTGTGCATGCTGCAAAGGCAAGGGGTATGTGGATCTGACTGCATGTATAAAGAGAGGAAATCAGGAGAGAGGGAGTGTGTGTGTGTGCGTGTGTGTGAGAGAGAGATAGATAGATAGAGAGAGAGAGAGAGAGAGAGAGAGAGAGAGAGAGAGAGAGAGAGAGAGAGAGAGAGAGAGAGAGAGAGCATGACGGAGGAGGCTACGCCTCACACATCCCCTCCCATCCCTGTCTGCAGCGCCAGACAGCATTGCACCGGCTGCTGTGTAGGCTGAATGGAGGCTCAGGCAGACTCCAGTGCTGCAGGTAAGAGACACCCTTTTTGTCCTAACACAGCTTGGCATGTGGCTGTGCAGACACAATAAATGGAAGAGCGGCTCTGTACTGGAAAGGCTATTACACATACAGGCTCTTTTTTTTTTTTTTTTTTTTTCTTTTCGCACAAATAAGACAGACATGCAGAAAAAGACAGAATTCAGACTGCCTCACTTCAGTAGCATGGGCAGCTGGTGTTCATGCTTATGAACTGTTTTTGAAAAGGCTGATTATGTATACAGGATGAAATGGTTGTAGTGGATTTAATGGCTATTATTAGCATAAAAATTATTTTTTTTTAAAAAAAACTTAGGGCTTCATAGAATTTGACATTGACCTGCATATTACTAGGCATCAAAAAGACTCATATACTGTATATATATATATATATATATATATATATATATATATATATATATATATATATATATATATATATATATATAATATGGGTTAGATACAGAATTTGCTAAAGTCATTAATGGCCAACTCTGCTGTATCCGACTTTGTGTGTGTGGGATGTGTGAGGGGGTAATGTATTATAATGAGAGATTTGGGGCAGGGAAAGGATGCTCTGCACACTGCAGAGAAATGAAGCAGTCATAGTAACACACTGTGGTAAAATACCTGCCCCACTCATGAGGTGTATGTAGTTCCGCCGAGAGCCAGACTAGGAAAAAAAGGAGTCCCATGTAACAAATGGATCTATTTTCCTCCATAAGAGTAGTAAAGGTTAAAATGAATTCGACAACCTGTATGTTGTGGTTTCTGCCCCAAAGCAATCAATAGACAACGGTCAACTGCATCACCACATTACGAAACAGAGGTATATCATGTTTCTTAATTCTGGCAACCGCCAGCAAGCTCTTTTTCAAACCAAGTGCAGACATTCACTAGAGGAATGTTGCTGGCAACGCTCTCAACCATCAACAAATGGTTATGTTCTGCTCAGTAATTCCCAGTTAAGCATTCAAATTCTTTCCCCCCCCTTTTCTGCAGAGCCCAACAGACAGAAAGACTTTCAGAAACTTCTCAAGTCGTCTAGCTCTGCTAGTCTCACTACTGAGGCGTCTCACAATGCTGCAGGAGAGCAAGTCGGGACCCCCGGGCACCACTGCAGCCAGGTCCTGACCGCAGAGAGACGGCGTAAGTGGGAGTGTCCAACAGAGGCCACTGTGATCACTGCAATTCCACAAGTGTAAAGATACAGCAAGATCATTCTAATCTATCTTTAACATGGATGGTTCACTGGAAAACCTATGTTTATCTGAGGGAAAGAGGATCAATATATTTTACTAGATATGTTAAATAGTTATACAGCTTTCTCCAAAAGTAATATCATCGACTCCATGATCCGAGATACCACTACTGGTCATGGTTTCTCACTGTTGTATCTTATCATCCTTTAGAGCCACTGAGCAGCGTGTCCTCTTTAGAGGTTCACTTTGATCTGCTGGACCTGACAGAGCTGACTGACATGTCTGATCAAGAGCTGGGAGAAGTGTTTGCTGATTCAGATGAAGAGAATCACAATGAATTGCCAGCAAGTGAGTAGCAATTTAATTTACAAGCTCTACCATTTTAAATTTTAGAATTAAATTTATTTAATTTAGTTTGGCATGTTTACCTTTTGTGAATATTATGACTAATGATACAATTAAAACACAATCAATGTTTGGCAGTGATTTTACATTGCAAATGCAAACCCTTTCTCAAAAATGTATTAGTTTAGTTTTCTTGTTTCTTCCCAAATTTGTTTGCTATTTCCCATCATGATTTTGAAGCATTGAACTGAAGTGCACAAATGTGTACCTGCTCAATATTTTGTTTCACAACACAAGACAGAATACAGGCTTTGTCTCTTAGGGGCACAGTCACCTTACCTGTTTAGTTGAGGTTACACGTATATATAAACATTTAATTTTTATACAGTGAAAATGAACATCCTCCCCCCCCAAAAAAGAGGGTTTGGGGGGGGGAAGCAAAATTACATTTGTGTGAGAATTGTATTTCAATTGCACGGTATCTTGCAAGTCACTCAATTGTAAGTCACTCTGGATAAAAGCCTCTGGCAAATGAATATAAGTTTATTATAAAAGTACTTTAAATAACTTTAAATAAAAGTAAAGTTTAGCGTTCTTCTTAATTCAAATCATCAGACAAGTCCGAGGCATTCTTGGGCTGAATTTGTTGTGATGGAACAGGGATTCTCAAATCCACTCCTTTAGGGCTTCAGCTCATAAACTAATCAGCAGTTGGAATAGTTGGATCAGGCATGTTGGAATCAGGAAAAACTGAAACTGTGCTGATTACTACGTCTCTACCATCGGTGTTGAGGAAAAAATGAAAACCTCAAATCTCTATAGGTCTCTGGCCTAAATTTGACATGCCTGGGAAGATTCATCAGCCCTGAGATAAAGCCCAACACATGGAAAATGATAAAGGAATAACTTGAAACGTGTGTTCTCTTGGTTTGTTCATCCTTTAGATCATCAGCCGCCATTGCCTCGTTTCCCTCACGGCGGTTACGTCCGCTCGCCCTCCTGGACCCGAGGGTGCAAAGGGGAGCAGCAACCCAGAGACAGGAAGCATCACAGCGACTCGGAGAACACTGAGCCTTTGCTAAAGATCGAGCGTTCCCAGTCGCAGCAGCCCTGAGCCACGGCCAGCTACGTGGGCTCAGCGAGGACGTGCCGTCCTTGCCTGGGGGAATGAAGATTCCTTCCCAAGGAAGCGATGAGGGATCTCTGAAAGGACACAGAGACCCCTGCTCAAGATACAGTGATCTTTCTGCCTAAATGAGGCAAATCGAGCCAATAGATAACATCGAATGGTGATAGAAGAGTGGGCTCTTCAGGAAATGCAAAATTTCTCCTCTAACCAGCAATCAATGGGAAATGTATCAGTGATACAGTTAACCAGTTTTCAGCCTAGCTATGTGACGAACTGGCAGCATGACCTCATGAAGCTTTCTGGCACATTCAGTGTCTTTAAGGATCGTTTTAATGGAGAAGAACTGACCTAAGGAGCTGTCGGGAAGTGATGTTTTAATGAGTGAGGCAATTCATCAACAGCAAGTTTGTTCTACAAGTGGGACAAAAAAAACCCTCACCTGCATTATCACACACATAGACTAGCTCCTGAATTATTTAAAAAAAAAAAAAAAAAAAAGCAGAAAAAAAAGAAGGGGAGACTTGTATAAAATTAGGAAAAGCAATTATATTTTTAATCGAAATATTCCCACTTATATTCCTGGAAGTGTTTTAACCGAGTCCTAATTTAAAATTCGAATCGAAACGATTAAATGAACAACATGCCATTCAATTGTGTGAAACTTTTTCACTTGAGCATTTACAAAACGGTATGACAGTTACAGGTTATTACAGGGTTAAATGTTAAGCATGTTTAAAACAGGGTATGACATTATACATGAAGAAACGATGACAGGTAAAAGTCAAACCAACCTGAATAAAATGTCAAGAAAATCAAACACGGTGCGCGTTGTTATTTTATATGTGAATTTAAATTTCAGAGATCATATGGAGTTGTTTTTAATATGTATATACAAAATGGGTGACAAATTAATGGAAGAAACACAGTGGACGCGAGGCAGGAATACAACCTGGATGAGACTCCAGTCCAACGCAGGGCTCCATGCACACACGCATTCACACATAAGAACCTGACCGTAATATGATGCAAGCACTATGCAATGTCATGCATTTTCATTTATTTGCTGGAAGCTGTAACAAAATGAGAATTTTTAGGTGTGCCCAGTACAACACTGCAGATGATTCCCAAAATGACTGGGAAAGCAGTATACCATCAAGAGTGAGGTTATAATAAAAGGATTTTACAGAATGCTTCTTATTTGGAAAACAAGGTGAACTGTAAATAATTGTAGCTTACAATTTAGAATACCAACAGTATTTTTAAACAAAATACTTGAAAAGGTGTCTGGCTTTAATGTATAGGTTATTATATTAGCTACACCCAAGAAAAACTATTGGGGAGTACCCCATCGTTTAGGCGTAGCTGAGCTTCAGTGCTTTAATCTGATGGAAATAGAAATTATAGCATGACATAATGGTGATATCGTCATCACACTGCTCTGTAGAAAATACATTTCAAAACTGTAAGATTGTGAGAACTTACATACATGCATAGCGGTAAACATCCATTTGATCTTTTAATGAAATATGTTTCTTAATTGCTAGATTAAGGCTGTACTATGTCAAGTATTATGGCCTGAAAATATATACATGCTGTGATATCATTTTTATATATATCAAAGACTGTGGCATTAATAGCATATAAATTGAATAATACTGTTCCCACATTATTTGCACCCATGAAGTAAAGCTCCACCACCTCCTAAATCCCAGTTTAATCCTGTATACACAGTTTTAATATATATATATATATATATATATATATATATATATATATATATATATATATATATATATATATATATGAGAAGTGATTTCAAATTTTTGAACAGTATCATCAGTCTTAATGAACCTATTCTGCTACTGTATTTACACTGGATTTCAGAAAGACACCAACAAAAAACTATAATCACAGCATGGACTCTGTTTTAAGACTACAATATAGACTTAAAGCATTTTAACTGAACTTCCAAGCCTGCAAGATGGCATTTATTCTAGTGTCCAGCTTTGAAAGCAAGAATTTCCCCAATGAACAAAGCATCCGCTTCAAGGGAGGGAAGCTGAGGGTGTGATAAATCAATCTGGCTGTGGCCTAGTTGTGCTGACAGAGAAATTGTGGCTTGGTTTTTTCTATAAAACAGGATACTAGGGCAAACTAAAACTGGAGTTGTGAGGTGGCAATGCTGCTCACTGCGCCAGTGTGTGTAATAATACCAAGTGTCATGAAAGTAGCCAAAACTACTTGACCATCTTGCTTCTCACAGTGAGTTTGTGTTCAGAGGTTGTTTTTTTTTTTTGTCAGATCAGACAAATGCCTTTTTGGTGCCAGTCCCATGTAGTGCATAAAGAAGGGACTGAATCTATGCAGGAGGTACTCACAACAGAAAAGATACAAGTAATCCACTTACAGTCTACACAGTTTCACTTTCAAGATAAATGAGCAAAATATGTAACTTTTATAGTTGTTGAAAATCATCAAGAAAATGGCATATACATAAATACATAGTGTTTATAATGCAGAATTTGACATTTACGTTTGTTTGTGAAACCATAATTTTAAAGAGGTGAACATGAACCATTTTTATGAAACAGAAGACATCCAGAATAAAACATCATTGAGCACCTAGTATTAAAACACTTAACCTGAATGGATGTGTGGTGTTGCAGAATAAGTCCGTTTAATTAAATAAGTACAATATACAGGTTTGTCAAAACAAGTGCAAATTACACAAATATACAACATCGTCTCTTCTCTTCCCCTTTCATAAAGAGGATTTTAAAAATTCACAATGTAAACAAATCAGTCCATCACCTAGCTCCTAAAACTCCTGAAATTAAATAACACTGTCTGAGGTCATGTATCCAATATTTAAAAAATGAAATGGTGTACAGACTTCAGTACAAGATTTTCATGATTTCCTATGCCTCCACTGCTGATGATTAAGGCATTTCAAATCTTATTATAACCCTCTTGTTAACATTTCACAAATGTAAAATGCAGCCATGTCACAAAACAAAGTCATGACCTCTCATCAGCACAGAAAAGCCTCCTCAGACTGAGTATCTGATACGTGAGTAGACCGACAGGTTTTAAGCTGCCTGTTTCTTTTGGGAGGTTTCCACCTCATCCTGGTTTTTTTCCTTGTTCCAGTCCTTTAGCCCCTCTGGTAGGCTTGTGTCCTCCTCAAAGCTGCCGGTGCTCTCCACAAACTCCTCATAGGTGGATTTCTCCTCAAATGGCCTGGGACCGAGCAGCTCCACCATGTCAGCTTTGGCCAGCACCTCTTTTTCCAGGAGATGTTTTCCCACCTGCAAACGCACACACACCCACACACACCCTTTAGCCGGTTAGTTTCCATTAGCTCTTAAATACCGGTTTTTGACCCTTAAAAATTCAAAATGTCAGATAAAATCAAGAACTGTCGAACACAATGTCTCGTAAAAATATTAACACGAAGCAGACATATGTTAGACAAAGTACGTTCACAAATGCACACCTAAATAACGTCTCGGTCTGCGCAAAATTTAAATTTTTTTTCCCCACATGCTCCTCCTGTAATGCGTAATCTGATTTGCTCACATTATTCAACTTATTCAACTACACACACACACACACACGTCTTTGTGCTGGTTGTCTGTCTCACAGGTCAGAATCATGCATTACCTGCTGATTCGACCCAACTCCTCTCCATTCACAGCTGACGCTCGACCACGCCCTCGCCACAACAATCGCATATAGTCCAAAACATTACAGTGCAAAATAAACACCGAAATGAGATGACCGGATTTTTTCCAGTTTGTCCGGTAAACTTTATCATTCCCGGACACGTTGACCGGCACCAAAATTTCTTAGTGGAAACTCTGACACACACACACACACACACACACACACACACACACACACACGAATCTACAACTCTTGGGAGTCAGTCCCTGGTCTTTGAGAATTAGAGAATTAGTTAGGTACTAAACAACTCTCTAGCGTAATTGTGCACCCTCATTTCCTGTTAATGTTCACTAATGCATGCTAATGAGAGGGTCCTACCTTTTCAACCAGGTCACGTTTCTCAGTGATGAGCTTCAGAGTTCTTTGGTAGGCGCGGTCCACCAGTTCTCTGACCTCCTGATCGATGAGCTCTGCCGTGGCCTCGCTGTAGGGCTTCTCTAGCACCATGTCGCCCCGCCTTGGCAGATCAAACGACACCTGGCCCACCTTTTCACTCATTCCAAACTGCACGATCTACAGGACGAGAACAAAGAGAGCAGCGTTGAAAAGGATGAAATCGAATCAAAAACAACAGAAGAGCTCAAAGACCGAGGACCGACTCCCAGGAGTTGTCTATACCTGAGCATAGGCTGACTGCGTGACTTTCTTCAGGTCATCCTGAGCGCCAGTGGTAATTCTGCCAAAGAAAACCTGCTCAGCCACGCGACCACCCAGCATCATGCACATCCTGTCAAACAGCTGCTCCCGTGTGTACAGGTACTGCTCTTTAGGGAGGTACTGAGCATAGCCCAGACCTTTCCCACGTGGAATAATAGAAACCTGACAACATCAGAATGAGCAAAACATCTAATCAACTTTCCTGAGTGAATGTACATGTTGTTGTAGACAGAGCTGGTGATGTAGGAAACCCCTAACCAAAGTGAAAATAGACCAAAGTGTCAATGAAATAAATTTAAACTAAAAAAAATGAACAATGAACAAAAGATTTTTCTTACACACCACTGAAGATCACATGTTAATTATAAGGATGAACATGCAAGACGTTCAAGGTGGATTTTTCTTTCAAGGTGTAGATTTAAGCATAAATGCAACTCTGTAATACTATTTCTATATCTACCTTGAGTAGTGGGTCAGCGTGCTCGAGGAACCAGCCGGCTATAGCATGTCCAGCCTCATGATAAGCCACCGTCTTCTTCTCAGTGGGCTGCAAGACTTGTGTCTTTTTTTCGAGACCTGAACAAAGAGTGCACAAAACGTATTGTCGATTGATACTGGATTAAACAAAAGAACACAGTTCTAAAAATGTTTTCTAGGCCATCACAAGAATGATTTGTGACAGCACAGTCGAGAGAAAACAATCAGAGAAAAAGGCTTATGGAAGGATGCTGATTTCATGACTCACCTCCGATCACTCTGTCAATGGCCTGTTCAAAGTGTTTGGTATTGACAGCTCCACTGAGATATCTGGCAGCAATTAGGGCAGCTTCGTTACACACATTCGCAATGTCAGCTCCTGAGAGGAGAGAACAGAAACACACCGTAATCATCTATACAGAGTCCATCAATAAAACACAAACTGCTCCAGATTTAATATATGGGGTCACAGGCTGAATATCCCCAGTTAGAATACAGACATTTCATCATATGTGCTACTTTTACTGCTGAATTATCTTCACAAATGTGACAAGAAACACTGGGGTTAAAAGAAAAGCTGCTTTAGTCTCAACAGTTAGTGAAAACTGATGTGACTATTACTATTATAACTGATTTATAATATTTGTACCAATTTTTTCAAAAATAATTTCCTGTACCTTTAAGAAGAAAAAATATTTTTACAATAAAGAACATGTGCTGATCCACCTATTTATATAAATAAACTTTACATTTATTTGATGCCTGAGATTATTTACAGTTTAATATATTACACGTTTCTTATTATATGCTTCACAAGCTTATCAACCTTCTTAAAATTAACATTGTCAGAGTAATACTAGACATCTCAGCAGTCACATGGCAAGATTACTATCACACATCAATCCTGATTTCTCCCCTCACCTGTGAAACCAGGGGTGGAAGCAGCCATTTTCCTAGCAAGGGCATCTGTGTCCAGATTTGGGTCCAGTTTGAGGGGCCTCAGGTGAACCTTAAAGATAGAGGCTCTACCCTTTATATCAGGAGGACCTGAAAGATTTACACAAATAACACATCTTTAGTAAGTTACATGACTAATTGGTCTGAACATGAATTCAATACAAATATAACAAGCTATATGAATATTGTGTAACACTAAAACACATTAAAAGAGCAGGAAGCGCATGCCCACACCTATGTAAATCTGCCTGTCAAATCTACCAGGCCGCATCAGAGCAGGGTCCAGGATGTCAGGTCGGTTTGTGCCAGCCAAGACCACAACATTTGTACTGCTGTTGAAACCTGATGGTAAGACACAAAAGGATGAATTCTCATGAAAACAAAGGAGATTAGGGTTCAGATTAGAAAAAAAGAACCAACTTAATGTATGGCCTATACAATAGTGTGTGCAACTTAATTTATAGTGTGTGGACCAAAATAGGAAAAGTATGAGCAGGTGAAAAAATCCTAAAAATAAAAAGCAGGAAACAAAACATGAAATCAGGAACAGGAAGTTAGCAGTAGACAACACTGATTGAAAATGGATCATCTGAAGGGGAAAAAAATAGTCAGTATTAAATTCCTAATAATACATTATTGAGCATTCAGTCTGGTGTATAGGAGAACTTTGATGTAGGGAGAATGCTTTTACTGCTTGTGAACAGTGTTACATATTTGCTGAGGCATGTACAGTACTATTGCAAAAGTTTTAGGCACATGCAAAGAAATGCTGTAGAGCAAAGATGCCTTCAAAATAATGAAATCAAATGTTTCTACATTTAAAAAAAAAATACTGTAAAGAGCAGTAAACATTAGTAAATGAAACAAAGTCAATATTTGGTGTGATAAAAAAAATTAAAAATAAAAACAATAGTCTCCGGTACAATGTGTGTAGTTTTATAACGAAATGAGCTGGTAAGTTTTATTGAGCATCTTGCAGAACCAGCCACAGTTCTCCTGGAGACTTTGACTTTCGCACTCGCTTCTTATTTTTGCAGCAAAACCCAGCAGCCTTCATTGTGTTTACTGTCTGAAAATCTAAAATGTTTTTTTGTACTGACTTGATAACGTAGAAGTCATAAAATAAAAAACCTAGAACAAAGTTTGTACTAAAACAAATAAGGTGCCTAAAACTTTTGCACAGTACTGTATAAATTAGAAAGCTCTTTGTTTGGTCATTTACTCACAAATATGAAACTATGCTCATGGCCAAATATCAGCCTCATACATCTGGATGTGTGAAGCGTACAAGCTCACAAAGTAGTTTCAAAGGGTACCCTTCTCCACATTAAACCCAAAATTTATAACAAAGTTTGTACTAAAAAAAAAAAAAAAAAAAAAAAAACACACATATATGTACATATACACACACACACACACACACACACACACACACACTCTGGGGGAAATAAGTATTTGATCCCTTATCAATCAGCAAGATTTCTGGCTCCCAGGTGTCTTTTACACAGGTAATGAGCTGAGATTAGGAGCACTCTCTTAAAGGGAGTGCTCCTAATCTCAGCTTGTTACCTGTATATAGACACCTGTCCACAGAAGCAATCGATCAATCAGATTTCAAACTCTCCAACATGGCCAAGACCAAAGAGCTGTCCAAGGATGTCAGGGACAAGATTGTAGACCTACACAAGGCTGGAATGGGCTACAAGACCATCGCCAAGCAGCTTGGTGAGAAGGTGACAACAGTTGGTGCGATTATTCGCAAATGGAAGAAACTGTCAGTCTCCCTCGGTCTGGGGCTCCATGCAAGATCTCACCTCGTGGAGTTTCAATGATCATGAGAACGGTGAGGAATCAGCCCAGAACTACACGGGAGGATCTTGTTAATGATCTCAAGGCAGCTGGGACCATAGTCACCAAGAAAACAATTGGTAACACACTACGCCGTGAAGGACTGAAATCCTGCCGCGCCTGCAAGGTCCCCCTGCTCAAGAAAGCACATGTACAGGCCCGTCTGAAGTTTGCCTGAATGATTCAGAGGAGAACTGGGTGAAAGTGTTGTGGTCAGGTATGGTCAGATCTCTCTGGCATCAACTCAACTCGCCATGTTTGGAGGAGGAGGAATGCTGCGTATGACCCCAAGTCATAACACCATCCCCACCGTCAAACATGGAGGTGGGAACATTATGCTTTGGGGGTGTTTTTCTGCTAAGGGGACAGGACAACTGCACCGCATCAAAGGGACGATGGACGGGGCCACGTACCGTCAAATCTTGGGTGAGAACCACCTTCCCTCAGCCAGGGCATTGAAAATGACCTTAATGACTTGGAGAGGATCTGTAAAGAGGAGTGGGACAAAATCCCTCCTGAGATGTGTGCAAACCTGGTGGCCAACGACAAGAAATGTCTGACCTCTGTGATTGCCAACAAGTCTTTTGCCACCAAGTACTAAGTCGAAGGGGTCAAATACTTATTTCACTCATTAAAATGAAAATCAATTTATAACTTTTTTGAAATGCGTTTTTCTGGACTTTTTTGTTGTTATTCTGTCTCTCACTATTAAAATACACCTACCATTAAAATTATAGACTGAACATTTCTTTGTCAGTGGGCAAACGTACAAAATCAGCAGGGGATCAAATAATTTTTTTCCCCTACCAATATATATCTGTATATACATACATATATAAATACGTGTATGATGCTGAGCACGTGCACTCATATATATATATATATATATATATATATATATATATATATATATATATATATATATATATATATATATATATATATATATAGTGCACATGCTCAGCATCACATCCAGAGGTTGGCTTTGCAGAATAGATGTATGAGTGCTGCCAGCATTGCTGCAGAGGTTGAAGGGGTGGGGGGTAAGCCTGTCAGTGCTCAGACCACACGCTGCACACTGCATCAAATTGGTCTGTATGGCTGTCGTCCCAGAAGGAAGCCTCTTCTAAAGATGATGCACAAGAAAGCCCGCAAAAAGACAAGCAGACTAAGGACATGGATTACTGGAACCATGTCCTGTGGTCTGATGAGACCAAGATAAACTTATTTGGTTCAGATGGTGTCAAGCGTGTGTGGCGGTAAACAGGTGAGGAGTATAAAGACAAGTGTGTCTTGCTACAGTCAAGCATGGTGGTGGGAGTGTCATGGTCTGGGGCTGCATGAGTGCTGCCGGCACTGGGGAGCTACAGTTCATTGAGGGAACCATGAATGCCAACATGTACTGTGACATACTGAAGCAGTTCCTTTCGGAAACTGGGGCGCAGGGCAGTATTCCAACACGATAACGACCCCAAACACACCTCCAAGACGACCACTGCCTTGCTAAAGAAGCTGAGGATAAAGGTGATGGACTGGCCAAGCATGTCTCCAGACCTAAACCCTATTTAGCATCTGTGGGGCATCCTCAAACGAAAGGTGGAGGAGCGCAAGGTCTCTAACATCCACCAGCTCTGTGATGTCGTCATGGAGGAGTGGAAGAGGACTCCAGTGGCAACCTGTGAAGCTCTGGTGAACTCCACGCCCAACAGGGTTAAGGCAGTGTTGGAAAATAATGGTGGCCACACAAAATATTGACACTTTGGGCCCAATTTGGACATATTCACTTTGTTGCCAGCGGTTTAGACATTAATGGCTGTGTGTTGAGTTATTTTGAGGGGACAGCAAATTTACACTGTTATACAAGCTGTACACTCACTACTTTACATTGTAGCAAAGTGTCATTTCTTCAGTGTTGTCCCATGAAAAGATATAATAAAATATTTACAAAAATGTGAGGGGTGTACTCACTTTTGTGAGACACTGTGATATATATACATATAAATATATAAATACATATAAATACACACATATATAAATAAATACATATAAATATATAAATACATACACACACATACATTTATATTTATATATATATATATATATATATATATATATATATATATATATATAAAAGACTGACTTCCTTATATGTAGTGGCTCTATACATACCATCCATTTCCACAAGCAGCTGGTTGAGGGTGTTCTCCTGCTCACTCTGACCACCAAAGTTTCCTCCACCTCTCTTCCTGCCAACCGCATCAATCTCATCTATGAAAAGGATGCATGGAGCATTCTTCCTTGCCATAGCAAACATGTCCCTCACCTGAAAGAAACCAGGTTAATGGGTGAAATTGTGCATTATTCTTTTCATTGATGTTCTTAGAGATAACAAAGACAGTAAAGTGGTGTGCTTTTAAATTCTACTTGAATACCAGTTAAAGTAACATCACTAAAACACAACAGCTTCAGTCACCAACTCACCCTGGCTGGACCGACTCCCACAAACATCTCAAGGAATTCTGATCCATTGACAGTAATAAAGGGGACATTGGCTTCTCCAGCAGTGGCTTTGGCCAGCAGAGTCTTGCCTGTTCCTGGAGGTCCTGACAGAACAGCTCCCTTGGAAAACACAGTTACATGCTTACTAAAAATCTTACTCTTCGAAATAATGAGTACACAAAACATATATGCATAATGTTAGCACTAGTACAAGCTGTGCCACGTTTGCAAATGATTACACACCACTCTTATAAAAGACTATACCTTAGGGATCTTGGCACCTAGGTCCTGGTACTGTTGTGGGTTCTTCAGAAAGTTGACGAATTCTAGGATCTCCAGTTTTGCCTCCTCACACCCAGCTACATCTTTAAATTTCACATCTATGCTGTCCTTCATCATCTTGGCAGGGGATTCACTCATGCCAAAAAGCCCACGCCCCTTTCCACCACCTCCGGCCCCTCCCATTGATGCTCGTCGTAGGGTGAAGAGCAGAAAACCAATCAGCAGCAAAGTAGGAATGATGCTCTTAATGAAAGACCTGGAGGGCAATAACAAACACCAGTGACCCTGATATTGCTTTGTTTTCTCAATCTCGATTTCTGCGTTTTGGTATTATAGTTGGTAGAAGCAGTCATACAATATTAGTACTGGTAATCAGTCAAAAGCAAAGTAGGAAACATTAGGCCTGAATGATGAGCAGATGGCTGCCATACTCAGGTCATTCAAACCAGATCCATTCAAATGTGTAAGCCAAAGACAGCAGTGCAGGTCTCATGAACAGACTCTTACCCATCACTCTTCGAGCGGTACACCACTGCCACTCTGTTCGACGGCTCCAGTCCCAACTCATAGTGCGCTGCCTCTAGATTTCTCTCAAAAGTGTCTACACTGCCAATGTTGAACCATACATAGCTCTGAAAGAAGGAAAAGAACAACTTAACATGACAGTATGTTTCTTTAATTATATTTAGGAAATAATTTGTCAGTGCATCAATTAATCTGTTACTAGTAAAACAGTGTAGATTATGAAACCATATTTAACATTTAGTCTTAAATTCATTCATCTCATTTACCCCCACACCCCTTACTCCATCTGAAGCATCTGCTCCTGGGACTAGGATGACCCTGACAAACTGCTTGTTAATGACCTCCAAACAATCAACCTTTGGAGAAATGGAACAAGAAAAACAACAACAACAAAAAAAGCATGAGTTAGGCATGAAAAGACAGTTGATGCATGACAGGCATGAAAAATTTAGTTCCAGTAAATAACAGATATTGTTCTCACTAGTCCTCTGGCCAGGTAGCGATGGACAAAGTCTTTCCAAGTAATCTCATTGCCTGGATCACGGAGGTACAAGTAAAGCAGGACAGATGCAACGCCTGCCACTGTGACCGCCATGTAGCGAAAATCATCATCATCCCATGGAATATCACCCTGAGACATAGAATAAATGCACAAGAAATTAAGTGATCTATACAGTCTTATAACAAATGTCATGAGTATACATGTATTTATACAAGTGTGTGTGTAAATAGAGTGATTGTGGCTTGTACAATTGCACTTTTTGACCATGTAGTACACAGTTATTGAAGGGAATTATTTATAATTGCATTATCCGATGCCACCCAGAAGAGGAGTCTGGTTCCTCTCAATGTTTCTTCCTGATATCGTCTCAGGGAGTTTTTCCTTGCCACTGTCACCTTTGGCTTGCTCATTAGGGATAAATTGATATATTTCTGTAAAGCTGCGTTATGACAATGTCCATTGTTAAAAGCGCTACACATATAAAATTGAACTGAATCGTGGCCCACCTGTTGCTATCAACAGTTCAATGCAAATTCCCATCTACCTCATTCATCAGTAGAAAATCACTGACCAACTGAACAGATATTATTTGGGTAATGGCGTGGTAGTGTGTAGTGCTAGTACAAGTGAATCAGACACAGCGGCATTGCCAGTTGTTGCTGAAGTACTTTTACTCTCCACATTTTAGTGCACAGTTAAAAGCTATGTCACATTTTCATGCATATGAATGAAAAGTGTGTCTAATCGTCCTCTAGCCTTTCATTATTGCACAAGTTATTATATATGTGTCTGACCACAGGATGACTATTTGCTGGCTGAGAAAAGTGCATCACCCCAAAATATCCAGCTGAGCCACTGTTTCAAAATTCCTTCATACCAGTGAAATACTTCCAGAGTATCAGTGCTGTGCTGTTTCCACAACCCAACTGATATCTGGACAGCAACAGTCCCTTTCCATTGAAGCATGATGCAAAGGGGCCTGATGTATTCTCTGGTCGTGAGTTCAAATCCCAGCACCGCCAAGCCACCAGTGTTGGGCCCTTGAGCAAGACCCTTAACCCTCAATTGCTCAGATGTATAAATGAAATAAATGTAAGTCGCTCTGGATAAGGGCGTCTGCCAAATTCCATAAATGGAAATGGAAACTGTATATATATTAACTGAATTGACATGGTGATGCATGAGAGGTGAGGAACAAAAAGCAATCCTTTGGAACCTGAGCATTTAGTAGCTGTGTTAATACAGTTGCAAGTAGGACATCTTGAATGACTGCAGAAGTGCCATGGTTTTCAACTGGCAGGTCATGATTGCAACTATATTTAAATATATAGTTTTTCTATGGAAATGTGTTCCGTTTTTAACAATGCAACACTTATGCTGCAGTATCCCTAACACCAGGGATCATCAACTGGACCAAGTACTTGAAATAAATGCTGATGTAAATAAAATCTGGTCGAAGTTCAGCGACTCTAGTTTTATAAACATGAACTAGCCTGACTTCTGTAGTAGATCCTCTGTTGCAGTTTATCCAATCACATGCATTTGTGTAAATTATTTAGCTGAAGGCAGCTCATCGGACCAGAGACTAGCTACAAGGCTAAATACATATGATTAGAAGGTTTTCAGAGATTCTTCATTTTATTTACTCTCTCTGGAACTGTTTTTTTTTTTTTAAAGGAAAAAAAAAGAAAAAGTAAATTATGAAAACAATGACTATGTTTACATGCACATCAAACTCAATACAATGTTTATATGAGTACAGGCATCAGAATATTCCTGTATTAAGTACTTACTGTAGTAAGTAAAGTGCTGTTGTAAGTGTGCCCGAGTTGCCATTCCTAAAATACCTAAGCATCTGTTAGCACCCACAATTCTTTGCAGACTGACCATACGCATATATCTCCTTTCAGTAGCTTTTCTGAATAAGGTGTTTCTGATTAAAACAGGCATATTCCAGGGGTGGGAATCAGAATATTGTCTTCATCTGAGTCAGATTGTGGCGTTTACATGACTCAATTAATTAGAATATTGCCAAATTCCCATTAATATCAGAATATTGATGTGCATGTAAACGCAGTCAATGTTTAAAGACTACTGGACAAAGTAGTGTATTTATTCACGCCTCATCAAATTTAAAATAGACATGTCACATCTGTTCAGAGCCAAGGTGCTAGTCAAAAACATGTGAAGCACCACTAGGAGACAAAATAAACACTTCCAATCATTAATCGGATGGGTATCGATATTGGCGGATACTCAATGTTTCAGTATCAGAAAAGGAAAAGTGGTATTGTGTCATCGCTAATTATTTTGGTAAACAACAATAATAAATAAATAAACTCAGGGTTTATTTGATGGCGGTGTCTGCTGTGAAGATGGCTTCAGGTTTTCTACCTCTACTGTATCAGTGAGAGGAACAGACCCAGACCTGTAGTAAACGGCTTTTCCAGTCTCTGTTCCCTCCTCTCTTTCCTCCACCTTCTCCTCCCCCACTCGACTGACGCTCTGGTCCACCAGGTTGTCCATCTGAAAGAAGAACTGGACATTAATATAACCCAATAAAACACAAACCAGTAGACAGTACAGCTTTGGTCCTCTCTGATTTACAGCAGGTCTGATGTCTTACCTTTAGAAGTGTCGCCTGAGTAAAGTATAGATGTAGACCAGGGATTATTTACAGTCCACAGCGGCTTCAGGCAATTCAGTGTCAGGTTCTGAAAGAGATCCAGATGTCCAGTTACAGGAGGCTGAAGCAGTTGATAGTGAAATAAAGCAGCTGTAACAGGGCAAATACACGCCGAGTCATCATGACCATGTCAAAGTGAGTCTACTACAGCTTATACAAACTGCTTATAAAATAGTAAAACAGTGTGGTTACGCTACAGCAGAATTAGTAATTAAAGAACGTTTGGTCTTACCCTGTTAGTCTGGCCATTTAATAGGGTTGGTGAAAGTTTTCCAAGAGCAGCAGTGAATGAAGCGCGTTGTAAAGTCCTTCTCAGTCCAAAGCGTACAGGCGCAGCAGCCGCCGAGAGCAAGCCCAGCATCAGAGCCATTCTCCCGCCGCCACCCGCCTCCTCTCACCTCACCTCAAACCCACTTCACTTAACCCACCTGCAGCTCAAACTCACTCACCTGCTCTTACAAACACAGCCAATTACACAACTAGCTACCATGCTACCCGCTTCACTAACACAGGCAAGGAATGTCAAATAGCAACAGGACCTTAGGTGCCCGTGGAAACTGCCTGACGCTGTTTCGTAATTAATTATATTTCAAATAAAGTTAGATATAATTTATTTATTATTTACGTTGGTGACTAAAATAAGTGTACAGAAAATGTTTTCTCGGATAAACGTGAATTTTGCTGGATAATCGCATACTTGCACATCCCCAGGCAAAAAGGTCGTCGACTCGGGGTCCTTCAATCAAAACTTCAGTCTCAATACAGTACACCCCCCCCCCCTCACTTCCACTAGAAATTCCGCCTCTATTCAGTGAGTCAATTCAATCACCAATAAGAGCCGACTCTTTCGGCTCCCAATGGTTCATAGTTCTTTCTTTCTTTCTTTGTTTATTTCTAACCAGACTTTTTTGGGGGGGGGGGGATATTTTGACCAGTGGGTGCTCTTCTTTTCCTAACTATGGCTGAAACTGTTGCATAAAATCTCACTCTACCTTCTAAATAACAAAACACTAGTCATCCTGCATTGCAAAATCAGCAAGACACTACCAATGTGTAAGAATCCCTGCATTACTATTATTGTGTCTGCTGTCTGTGATTCATGTGATAACGGATCCCCTATTTTCCTGTAGAAATAATAATAAAAATAAATAAATAATAATTAAAAAAAAGCTCGACGTTCACCTGAGAGCCGACTCCGAGAGTCGACTCGTTCTCGACAAACACACCAACTGGTAAATCTTTAATGCATATAAAAACTTCATTTCTGAACTTTTCCATTCGTCGCCGTTTCCCTATTGATAAATGCTTTTTAAACTGAAACGCCGGGATAAAGAAATGTTTTAAAATGTAGCTATGACAGCTGTCAATCCCTGAACAGAAACAGGTATGTGGTAAGTTCAGTTCAGTTTTATTTGTATAGCGCTTTTAACAATGGACATCGTCCCAAAACATCTTTACAGAAATATATAAATTCAGTGAGTGAGGGAAGGCTTAACTTTATTCTGAATCGGACATGGCCCATATCGTCACAGACTTGTAGGAGGGCTGGTCATGGCCTGTGAATGCTCGCATCGTCTATCACATAACTAACTAGCTGATGAAACCTGAAAGAGAGTTACATACCGAGAGAGAGAGAGAGAGAGAGAGAGAGAGAGAGTAATGACAATTAATTCATTTTATCGCCTCAGCTTTGAGATGAATGAAAATAAAAGTGAAAGCATGGCATTTTCGATTGTCATTTTATTTTTCAACAAACAATTAAACAGAAAATTATACTTCAACACCTTGATTAACATATATAGTTAACCAAAGGACTAGAAGTCATTTGGTCTAGGAGTCTTTTAACCAAACTACAAAGTATAAACAATAAGTTGAGGAATTTCTCTCATGTTGCAACACAACTTTCTATTAAAATAACAAGCAACGTTCAAAAAGTTATTTATAGGTGGGAAAAAAAATTCATTAGTTTCTTTTAAAAAAAAAAAAAAAAAAAAAAAAAAAAAAAAAAAAAGTTAAACATTAATAAGGGTCTGTCACAATCTTTGAAAGAAGCAAACATAATATCAAAATTGGTGCAACAACATTCACACTTTTTTCCCTTGTGCTTTCTTGTGCAGGAATCCCTGACATTAAACATTACAGATCATTTAGTTCAACATTCCCAACATCTGGCTCTCAGCACATATAGAAACACAAGCAGTAATCGGACTTGTAATTTCCAACCATGCATCACCAAGGGTGCCTATGAAATGTCTAGCATGCACATGAGCAAAATAACAAACCTCTAATTCCATACACACAAAATATGGACAAATGGAACCTCAATAGTATTTGAGATTCTTCATTTTATTTACTCTCTCTGGAATTTTTTTTTTTTTTTTTTTTTAAAGAAAAAGTAAATTATGAAAACAATGACTATGTTTACATGCACATCAAATTCAATACAATGTTTATATGAGTACAGGCATCAGAATATTCCTGTATACGTGGCTGTTGTAAGTGTGCCCGAGTTGCCATTCCTAAAATACCTAAGCATCTGTTAGCACCCACAATTCTTTGCAGACTGACCATAAGCATATATCTCCTTTCAGTAGCTTTTCTGAATAAGGTGTTTCTGATTAAAACAGGCATATTCCAGGGGTGGGAATCAGAATATTGTCTTCATCTGAGTGAGATTGCGGCGTTTACATGACTCAATTAATTAGAATATTGCCAAATTCCCATTAATATCAGAATATTGATGTGCATGTAAACGCAGTCAATGTTTAAAGACTACTGGAAATTTCAAAGAAACTAGTACAATGTATTAAGTAATCTTATCAGCAACTGTAGACTCTAGCACCATGGTTCTGCCCCAGGGGTCTGTGAAGCAGTCAGGGGATGTAGTTTTTCTATTTTGTTACAGTGGTAGAAATCACAACCCACTACCATCAAAGGTATAATATTTTATCAGTGTTCTTATAGTCATTAGTCTATTTGACTGGTCACTTGAATTGAATGGGTTTAATTCAAGCTTCAATAACTTCTGTTAACAAAAAAAAAAAAAAAAAAAAAAAAAAATTACATCTAATAAAATCTTGAAAGCGTGTTCTGTGGATGGAAATTTCAGGAACAAACATTTCTATGGCTCCAATAAATAGCCAAATATGATTGTACATATTTGTACTACAGGTCTCCCTGGCTGCAACAAATTTGAGAACCCCTACTACCATAGAGTAATGCACATCTCACATCTACAGTTTATTCTTGGAACATGACAGAACTACAAAATAATAGCAGCAGAGAAACTTTGTGTGTGGCAACCGTGGAGAGAATACTTTTTACTCACATGGTTGATAACCGACTTATTTTTACTGATAACTCAAGTATGACTAAAAAAACAACAACAACACATTAAGCACTTTTCTGAGCTACAGACTGAGCTATTTTCCTTTGGGCATGACTTAACCCACAGGCATCTAACCAAAACCAAAGTATTTTTCAACTTCTGACATCAGTACATAAAACAGCACCCAGTATAAATCAACTTGTCTATACCTCTCTAAACCCACAAAGAGGATCTGACTTGTTAACACAGAGCAGGGTTCTAACTCTTTTATAACCAAGGCTACGTTTGTCTAATTAGCAAGTCTGTAAAAATACGTTTCAGAGGCTTTTCAAAATCACTGCTTAAATCTATACAACAGGCCATTTTCTTACCAGTGCAAGTGCAAACAGAATTAATTTTTCCTCAATCAGTTTGTGACAACCTCTGCCTTACAATTATAAAGTTTTAGCTTACAAACAGAAGTATTTAAGCAAAAGAAAAATTGTAGAAAGAAAAAACATGGTACACCTGCCTATTTGTTGTCAACTGTAATAACAGGAACACTGTAATTTTTATTGTTCTAATTACATTTTAATGTTTTAACGTGTCAGAGGGGATGTGGTCGAGTATTGGCGGTGGACAGAGAGAGGAGACGGATTGAACCAACAGGTAACGTGACTGTTCTTACCTGTGTGTTATTAAGTGCATGCCATTTATACAGTTAGGTCCATAAGTATATGGACAGTGACAATTTTCCTATTTTTTGACTCTGTACACCACCACAATGGATTTGAAATGAAGCAATCAAGATGTGATTGCCTGGAATCTGGAACCCATGGACACTTCAGTCACGGATTGCAAAGGATTTGCATCCAAGTATTACAAATAATCCGAATATATATGATCACTAGTTTGTCCAATTACTTTTGAGCCTGTGAAAAAGGAGGGACTCTGTAAAAAAAATGGCTGTAATTCCTAAATTGTTAACACAATATCTTTGAAGTGTAAACTTTCAGCTTTAATTCAAGGGGTTTAACAAACACATCTTGATTGCTTCAGGTCAAATCCATTTTTGGCGTTAGGTAAGTTAGGTGTGTTAGAGCTGGGATTTGGAAGTATTAAGTCTAGTTGCAAACGAGGCTACCTAAAGAGGCTAAATAAAGCAAAGTCAAAGCAGCCAGAGCAACAGCTTTATGTACCATGTTTCTCAAACTTTTATAGTCCAGAGAACAGAATAATGGAACTGCCTATATATATATATATATATATATATATATATATATATATATATATATATATATATATATATATATAAAGTCCCCTCTGAAAGTACTGAAACAGCAAGGCCAATACTTTTGCTATGCACTGATCAAAAGATGAAACACAGATCAGAATTTCAGCTTTCATTTCCTGATATTTACATCTAGCGGTGTTGAACAACGTAAAACATGACACCTTTTGTTTGAACCCACCCATTTTTCAAGTGACCTTGGAACCTTTTCCAGCTTGTTGAGCATCAACAACTCTTTTTCTGAGGTCCTCTGAAATCTCCTTTGTTCATACCCTGATACACTTCCACAAACATGTGTTGTGAAGATCATACTTTGAATTTTCTTTAAATAAAATAGGGTGCTCATTCACACCTGATTGTCATCCCATTGATTGAAAACACCTGACTCTAATTTCACCTTCAAATTACCTGCTAATCTTAGAGGTTCACATACTTTTGCCACTCACAGATATGTAATATTGGATCATTTACCTCAATAAATAAATGACCAAGTATAATAATTTTTGTCTAATTTGTTTAATTGGGTTCTCTTCGTCTACTTTTAAGACTTAAGGACCTATACTTTTGCTCATCTAAAAACTGGGTGGTCTGCCACCAAAGGTGCCATGGGAAATGAAGGGGTGCCAACTGTAATATATGGTGTTGTTGCCAAAAAAAAAAAAAAAAGCCCCAACCAAACAAAAAAACATTATGAGGGGTTTTTATTTTCTTACCAAATATACTTCAATTAAAGGTTAGACTTCTCTCATACTTTCAGTGGGAGATCACACTCCCCAAGCCAAGTTCCCACTGATTGGAACAAAAAGCCTGTAATCCAATTTAAAATGTGCACAATACATACTAAAATATGTCCAATTCTCAGTGCAAGCTTTCACAAAACACCACAAGTCTCTCAAATCAAGCCTCTGAATAGTCTCAATTAATAAACCCAACTAAATACATGTACCTGCTCAAAGACAAATGAGCCACAATTCCACAAGTTTACAATGTCTGCAATAGCTGCAAAATATCAATAAACAAAAACTTTAAGGATGCGCACATCAAACAGTGATGCCTCATTCTCAAGAAAGCGCAAATGATATAATTACATTTTACATTACATTTAATATACAAGTAGTAAATTAGGAATTAGAATAGTATAAACAAGGAACCAAAACACGTTCATTTTTGCCTTATTTTTAATAGTTTCTATTTTTTAAGCAGTTAATCTAGAAAACTGGACTTGTATAAACAACCACAACAAAAGCAAAATAATACTTGTAACTCATCACAAAACCAGGTGTATGATTAAATAATTATACCAAACAGGTGCTAATGATCATCAATTCAATATGTAGGTTGAAACACAATCGTTAACCGAAACAGAAACAGCTGTGTAGGAGGAATAAAACTGGGTGAGGAACAGCCAAACTCCGCTAACATGGTGAGGTTGCTGAAGACAGTTTACTATCAAAAGTCATACACCATGGCAAGACTGAGCACAGCAACAAGACAGAAAGTAATTATACTACATCAGCAAGGTCTCTCCCAGGCAGAAATTTCAAGGCAGACAGGGGTTTCTAGATGTGCTGTCCAAGCTCTTTTGAAGAAGCACAAAGAAATGGGCAACGTTGAGGACCTATAGACGCAGTGGTTGGCCAAGGAAACTTACTGCAGCAGATGAAAGACACATCAGGCTTACTTCCCTTCGCAATCAGAAGATGTCCAGCAGTGCCATCAGCTCAGACCTGGCAGAAACCAGTGGGGCCCTGGTACACCCATCTACTGTCTGGAGAAGTCTGGTGAGAAGTGGCCTTCATGGAAGACTTGCGGCCAAAAAGCCATACCGCCGACGTGGAAAGAAGGCCAAGCGACTCAACTATGTCACAGTACTGGATGGATATACATATATATATATATATATATATATATATATATATATATATATATATATATATACACACACACACACACACACACACACACACACACACACACACGATCTCACAAAAGTGAGTACACCCCTCACATTTTTGTAATATTTAATTATATCTTTTCATGGGACAACACTGACGAAATGACACTTTGCTACAATGTAAAGTAGTGAGTGTACAGCTTGTATAACAGTGTAAATTTACTGTCCCCTCAAAATAACTCAACACACAGCCATTAATGTCTAAACCGCTGGCAACAAAAGTGAATACATCAAATTTGCCATTTTCCCTCCCCGGTGTCATGTGACTTGTTAGTGTTACAAGGTCTCAGGTGTGAATGGGGAGGAGATGTGTTAAGTTTGGTGTTATCACTCTCACACTCTCTCATACTGGTCACTGGAAGTTCAACATGGCAAGATGACTTAGGCTATAAGAAGATTGCCAACACCCTGAAACTGAGCTGCAGCACGGTGGCCAAGACCATACAGCGGTTTAACAGGACAGGTTCCACTCAGAACAGGCCTCACCATGGTCGACCAAAGTAGTTGAGTGCACGTGCTCAGCATCAAGTCCAGAGGTTGGCTTTGCATTTGGCTTTGAGTGCTGCCAGCATTGCTGCAGAGGTTGAAGGGGTGGGGGGTCAGCCTGTCAGTGCTCAGACCATACGCCGCACACTGCATCAAATTGGTCTGCATGGCTGTCGTCCCAGAAGGAAGCCTCTTCTAAAGATGATGCACAAGAAAGCCCGTAAACACTTTGCTGAAGACAAGCAGACTAAGGACATGGATTACTGGAACCATGTCCTGTGGTCTGATGAGACCAAGATAAACTTATTTGGTTCAGATGGTGTCAAGCGTGTGTGGCGGCAACCAGGTGAGGAGTACAAAGACAAGTGTGTCTTGCCTACAGTCAAGCATGGTGGTGGATGGTGGTGGGAGTGTCATGGTCTGGGGCTGCATGAGTGCTGCCGGCACTGGGGAGTGTACTGTGACATGTACTGTGACATACTGAAGCAGAGCATGATCCCCTCCCTTCGGAAACTGGGCCCCAGGGCAGTATTCAAACACGATAACAACCCCAAACACACCTCGAAGAAGACCACTGCTTTGCTAAAGAAGCTGAGGGTAAAGGTGATGGACTGGCCAAGCATGTCTCCAGACCTAAACCCTATTGAGCATCTGTGGGGCATCCTCAAACGGAAGGTGGAGGAGCGCAAGGTCTCTAACATCCACCAGCTCTGTGATGTCGTCATGGAGGAGTGGAAGAGGACTCCAGTGGCAACCTGTGAAGCTCTGGTGAACTCCATGCCCAACAGGGTTAAGACAGTGCTGGAAAATAATGGTGGCCACACAAAATATTGACACTTTGGGCCCAATTTGGACATTTTCACTTAGGGGTGTACTCACTTTTGTTGCCAGCGATTTAGACATTAATGGCTGTGTGTTGAATTATTTTGAGGGGACAGCAAATTTACACTGTTATACAAGCTGTACACTCACTACTGTCATTTCTTCAGTGTTGTCCCATGAAAAGATGTAATAAAATATTTACAAAAATGTGAGGGGTGTACACACATATATACATATATAATATATATATATATATATATATATATATATATATATATATATATATACACACATATATACATATATAATATATATATATATATATATATATATATATATATACACACACACACATATATACACACACACAAAATTCAAATGAAAAACAAATAGAATTTTAGAGAAAAACTAAAAAAACATACATTAACCTGCTTGCATAAGTGTGGGTTTTTTTTTTTTTGTTTTTTTTTATATAATGGGGCATGTGACTGTGCTCAGAATTAACCAATCACATTCAATCTCATGTTCAAAAGTAATTAGCATACACCTGTCATCAGTGAAATGATTTTGTTTAACCCTAAATAAAGATCAGCTGTTTCTGTAGGATTTTCTTGACATCATCTTGGTTTAAACCAATTGGTGAAGCCATGGGCTGCAAAGAGCTTACAAAGCATGTACATGTACCATACAACTGGCAAAAATTATGGAATCACCACACTTAGAGGATGTGGCTTTTTTACTTCATAGCAATAAAAAAAAAAAAAAAAAAAATCACAGATACGACACACAACAATTTTTGTTTAACAGCTGAACATTCTGGCATCAGGAAACATACAGTGCCCTCCACTAATACTGGCACCCTTGGTAAATATGAGCAAAGAAGGCTGTGAAAAATTCTTTATTGTTTAACCTTTTGATCTTTTGTTCAAAAAAATAATAATAATCACAAAAATACTCTGCTCTCATGGATATCAAACAATTGCAAACACAGGTTTATCCAAAAAAAAAAGTTAAATATAGGTGTGCAACAATTATTGGCACCCCTATGAATTCATATGAGAAAAATATAATTGAAGTATATTCCCATTGATATTTTACATTTTTTTAGCACACCTGGGTGACTGGATACACGAAATTGTTCACCCATGATTTCCTGTTTCACAGGGGTATAAATATGAGGTAACACACAGGCCAAATTTCCTTAGGTCATTCAAAACAATGGGTAAGACCAAGGAATATAGTTGTGACGTGCGGCAAAAGGTTGTTGAGCTTCACAAAATGGGAAGTGGCTATAAGAAAATAGCACAAGCATTGAAAATGCCCATTTCCACTATCAGGGCAATAATTAAGAAGTTCCAGTCAACTGGAAAGGTTATGAATCAACCTGGAATTGGATGTGTGTCTATGTTGTCTCAATGCAGTGTGAAGAGGATGGTTCAAATGGCCAAAAAATCTCGAAGGATCACAGCTGGAGAATTGCAGAAGTTAGTTGTGTCTTGGGGTCAGAAAGTCTCCAAAACTACAACCCAAGGTCACCTACATCACCACAAGTTGTTTGGAAGGGTTTCAAGAAAAAAGCCTCTACTCTCATCCAAAAACAAACTCAAGCGTCTTCAGTTTGCCAGACACTAGAAATAGGTTTGGTGGTGATGAAGTCATTTTTCAGGATGATAATGTGTCTTGCCACAGAGCAATGAGTGTGAAAGCGTTTCTTCAGGAAAGGCAAATCAACTCAATGACATTGCCAGAAAACAGTCCGGATCTCAATCTGATAAAAAAAAAATTATGGTGGAAATTTAAAAAATTGGTCCATGACAAGGCTCTGTCCTGCAAAGCTGATCTGTCAACCGCTATTCATGAAAGTTGGAACCAGCTTGATGGAGAATATTATCCATGCCTTAAAGAATTCAGGCTGTCATTAAAGCCTGAGGAAGAGCAACAAAGTACTAATTTTTTTCCTCTACTTGATCTGGAAAAAAATTGCCATTAATTAAAATGATTTAATTTAATTTGGTTGAGGTATGTTTCATGAAGACAGAATGTTCAGCTATTAAACAAAAATTGTTTTGTGTCAAAGCCAGGTGAGTATCCTCCAAGTGTGGTGATTCCATAATTTTTGCCAGGGGTTGTAGAACACTGAAGACCATCTACAACAAGTAGGAAAAAAGTGGAGAAAATGTGGCACCACACTGACATTACCAAGAACAGGAAGTCACTCCAAAATTGACAAATGACAAGAAGAAAACTTATCAGGGAGGCTGCCAAGAGACCTACAGTAACATTGAAGGAGCTGCAAAGATATCTGGCAAGTGCTGGTCACTCCCTGCATGACAACAATCTCTCCTATTCTTCATGTCTTGGCTATGGGGTAAGGTGGCTGGACATGGGGGGGGGACTTTCAAGCCCTCTATGATGTAGCAAAATGTGTTATGGTCTGAAGTATGGTCTCAACTTTTTGGGCACAAAATCAAGTAATCTTACCAAGTCAAAGAACACCATACCCACAGTGAAGCATGGTGGTGGCAGCACCATGTTATGGGGCTGCTTCCCTTCAGCTACGACTGAGGCTCTAGTCAAGATAAATAGAAGCTATAAATGATTCCCTTTATCATGTATAATTCTATTTTGGCACAAAACATGCAGGCCTCTGTTAGACAGCTGAAGATGAAGAAAAATGCCACCTTCCAGCATGACAATGACCCAAAGCACAAAGTCAACAGAGTTATGGCTTCAAAAGATCAACTTTTTTGGAATGGCCCAGTCAGAACCCAGAGCTACGTTGGACATAAAAAGTCTACACACCTCTTAAATGGCAGGATTTTGTGATGAAAAAAATTAAACCAAGATAAATCACATCAGACCTTTTCCTACCCTCAATGTGAAATTACAACATAAAAATGAAGTGAAAAACAATCAAATATTTTATGGAAAAATAGAAAAATTTAAAAGTTACAATAACCTTGCTGCATATGTGTGAAGAAACCTTTTATAACTGGGGATGTTGCGGTGTTCAGGATGAAAAAAAGGATTACATGCAATCTCATGTAATCATGTAAAAATAATCATCATACAGCGGTCATCAATGAAATTATTCTGATTAAGACAAAATCCAAAAATGGAGTACCACAATGACACCAAGAACAGGACGCGCCTCCAAAATTTACAAAAGGACAACACAAAAACTTACCAGGAAGGCGGGCAAGAGACCAATGGCAACATTAAAGGAGCTGCAGGAATATCTGACAAGTACTGATTGCTCTCTGCATGTGACAATCTCTCATTTTCTTCACGTATGGGGTAGGGTGGCTAGATGGAAGCCCTTTTTCACAAAACACATCCAAGCCCAACTAAATTAAACCATGTGGCAAAATGTGTTATGGTCTGATGAGACCAATTCCAAAAGGTATAATAATTCCATAAGTCCAAAAGGTATGTTTGGTTAGGGGGAAGCACCAACAAAAGGACACGGTGCAGCATGGTGGTGGCAGCATCATTTAGCCAGATTTAGCCAGAATTGGGGCTTTTATCAAGGTGGAGGGAATCATGAATAGCTACAAAAACCATCTGATTTAGTGCAAAACATTCAGGTGTCTGCTAGTAAGCTGAAGATGAAAAGGAATTTCACCTTTCAGCATGACAATGACCCAAAGCAACAAAGGAATGGCTTAACCAAAAGAAGATCAATGTTTTGAATGACCTAGCCAGAGCCCAGACCGGAATCCAACTAAAAATCTGTGGGGTGACCTGAAGCGGGCTGTGCACCGGAGATGCCCTTACAATTTGACAGATCGAGAATGTTTTTGCAAGAAAGAGTGAGAAAATATTGCTAAATCAAGCTGTGCCTCGCTGATGGACAAAAATTGGGCCAAAGGTACCAAAGGATATTTACACATCTAGATGTAAATATCAGGATATGAAAGCAGAAATTCTGATCTATCATCTCATTCATATTTTGATCTCAAACCCAAATGTCTTTAGTGTATATCAAAAATAATAGAACTGGCCTTGTCGTTTCAATACTTTCAGAGGGGGCTGTACAAGTATGAGCACACTTTTGCCAACAGGTTATAGTAAGTTTTTTGTCTCTTCTTCTTTCCCCCAGATCTGATGTGAATGATCTTGTTTTCTTTCTTTTATATATATATATCACATATATATCACATATATATCACAAGAGCCTGCAAATTTGACAGGGGGTGTAGACTTTTTATATGCACTGTAGGTGTATAACCCATTTTCAATCTGTTCAGTCGCTCTCACTCCCACTCTCTGAGCTCCTGTAGCAGCCCTCTTCTCCTGTGTTCCCCACGAGCCAACATCCTGGAGGTAGAAATAATAATAATAATAATAATAATAATAATAATAATAATATAATTATATATACACATACTATTTTACATGGATACGAATATGTTGGGTAATCGTGTAAATCATGTAAAATGGTTCAGTTCTATGTGGATAATTTAATACTGTTGCCTCAATAGTACTGACCTGTACAAAATGATTTGATTGGGCAGCTTGCCATAGATTTTTTTTTTAGAATGTTATAGAAAGTTGCCTAGTGAGGGTCACTAAATTTGAAATGAAATTTTACTTATGCTCATTTTAGCTAATTTTAAGACTGTTCTAATAATAATTTAAAAAATAAAATAAAATAACAGTAGTGTTGGCTTAAGGCCTCAGCATACTCAAACGATGTCTGAGAGGGTTGTGCGAAACCATCAAGAGTGAAGCCTTCGCACTTTGCCTTTTGCTCTGCAATTATGTCTTATAGTTTGTGAAAGCCAGCCGAATGGCATCTCCACATCACGTATGCTAAGGCCTTTCCAGCAGGACATTGGACACTAGAACTATAATACCCGAGAAATTATTTACTATTACATATTTTTAATACAGAATCATAAAGACGACCCAGCTTAAAAAGCCACATATGTGAAAAACATGCATCATGTCCAAAGTTATGTTTGATAGCTTTCTAAATGACTTGGTAAGCAAAATCATATTTACCTGACTACTCCGCATACATGTATTTATATTTACAAACTTACCATTTGAGGGAGAAATTTCTTCAACTTCAATGTGGTCAAAATCATAGCTTACAAAAGCACTCTGTTAAAAAATGATAATTGAAAAAAAAAAAAAGTTATATTTTTAAAAAATGTATGCTGTGTTGTTTTAAATATAGATTAGGTCATGTTAACAGGAGTAATTAACCCTGCAGCAGGTACAGATACGTGTCCAATTTCAAACAATGTTTTCATTAACTACAGTGTCATCACCTCCTACAACCAGCATACAAGTTGTTAAAAAACATTATTTCCGATAAACTCTTTTTAGAAACCATTCTGCTTTCCAGCATTAATGAAGTAAAATGAAATAATGGACATTTACAAGGTAATACATGTATTAAAAGACACCAAACATGTAATGTTAGGCTACTGCAAACAATGGGCCTCATTTATCAAGCTGGATTTGAATGGGCTTATGTGTAAATCATATGTATGAGTACACAAAAAATTTGGTATTCGTGAAAATCCTGCAAAATCGGAAAAACTTTCATATACTACTCCTGCTCCTGAGCGTGTGTAAATTTATGTACAAGACGACTAATTAATGTAAAATATGCTATGCTGGCAAGTTCAATCGCTAATATATTTCAAGTACACAAATTAAATATTGAATATTATAGGTTAGATTATATACAGTACTGTGCAAAAGTTTTAGGCAGGTGTGAAAAAATGCTGGAAAGTAAAAATGCTTTCTATAATAGACGTGTTAATAGTTTTATATTAATCAATTAACAAAATGCAGTGAACAGAAGAAAAATCTACATCAAATCAATATTTGGTGTGACCACCCTTTGCCTTAAAAACAGCATCAATTCTTCTAGGTACACTTGCACACCGTTTTTGAAGGAACTTGGCAGGTAGGTTGGCCCAAGCATCTTGGATAACTAACCACAGTTCTTCTGTGGATTTAGGCAGCCTCAGTTGCTTCTCTTTCTTCATGTAATCCCAGACAGACGCGATGATGTTGAGATCAGGGCTCTGTGGGGGCCATACCATCACTTTCAGGACTCCTTGTTCTTCCTTACACTGAAGATAGTTCTTAATGACTTTCGCTGCATGTTTGGGGTCGTTGTCATGCTGCAGAATAAATCTGGGGCCAATCAGATGCCTCCCTGATGGTACTGCATGATGGATACATATCTGCCTGTACTTCCCAGTTCCTGTGTTTTCGTGCATAGTTGAGTCGCTTGGCCTTGTTTCCATGTCGGAGGTATGGCCTTTTGGCCGCAAGTCTTCCATGAAGGCCACTTCTGACCGGACTTCTCCAGACAGTAGATGGGTGTACCAGGGTTCCACTGGTTTCTGCCAGGTCTGAGCTGATGGCACTGCTGGACATCTTCCGACTGCGAAGGGAAGTAAGCCTGATGTGTCTTTCATCTGCTGCAGTAAGTTTCCTTGGCCGACTACTGCGTCTACGGTCCTATGCCTATGTTATCCATTTCTTTGTGCTTCTTCAAAAGAGCTTGGACAGCACATCTGGAAACCCCTGTCTGCCTTGAAATTTCTGCCTGGGAGAGACCTTGCTGATGTAGTATAACTACTTTCTGTCTTGTTGCTGTGTTCAATCTTGCCATGGTGTATGACTTTTGACAGTAAAGTGTCTTCAGCAACCTCACCTTATTAGTGGAGTTTGTCTGTTCCTCACCCAGTTTTATTCCTCCTACACAGCTGTTTCTGTTTCAGTTAATGATTGTGTGTTTCAACCTACATATTGAATTGTTGATCATTAGCACCTGTCAGGTATAATTGTTTAATCATACACCTGACTATATGCCTACACTGACTTTGTGCAAGTGTACCTAGAAGAACTTATGTGGTTTTGAAGGCAAAGGATGGTCACACCAAATATTGATTTGATGTAGATTTTTCTTCTGTTCACTCACTTTGCATTTTGTTAACTGATAGACATGTTAATAGTTTATATTTATTTTTGAAAGCATTCTTACTTTACAGCATTTTTTCACACCTGCCTAAAACTTTTGCGCAGTACTTATCTGAAATACTAAACCAACCCATCTGGTACCAAAAACCATGCCAAACCAGCGATCACACTTTCTACATTCTGATGTTTGATGTGATCACCACCTGAAGCTCATCACTTGTATCTGCATGATTATGTACACTGCGCTGCTGCCACGTGATTTGCTGATTAGATAACTGCATGAATGTGCAGGTGTTCCTAATAAAGTGGACAGTGAGTTTAAGTGCAATTGAGATAATATAGAGATGACAGCGTTATTAAGGACTCTTAAAATGGTTCATGGTGACAATTCTAATAATAATTTCTAATAGTATACCAATGCTGTACCTTTACATAAAATAAATAATATTGTTAGTAAGCCTGAATGACTGCTGGATGAGTGGGACTTCAGAAAAGCCTGCTATTCAGTATCCTTAAACGTTACCTATAGCATTCTCTCTCAAGGCAGACAGAGTAAAAGTGGTCAGCGCTGGTGTAGGAAAAATCTACCTTGTATTTAAGTAGTGACTTCCACTCTCCTTTCTCTTTTTTCAACAATTTGATTACTGGCTCATTGCACTCCATTTTCCATGAACACTGCTCTGTGCTGATGTCCTTGTGCAGCTCCAGATTGGCACAGTAATGGTGGCTGTTTACATATGCACTGGGAGGGGGAAAATAAAAAACAAACAAACAAAAAAAACAACAACATTATTAAATTAGGCCATCTAAACACTGCACAATGGCAAAACAAAACAGAAGGCAGGACTGCAAAATCTTTGTTAACCAATAAACACTTCTTTAAAACTAATACCAATTAGCATAGGATTTGAGGTGTACACTGACCTATAAAGCACTCTGTCAGAGAAGAATTCACACTTCTGCATCATGGGGTTGGTAAGCTTTATTTTAAGAGTGACTGACTCTTCTTCTTGAAACCACTTAATCTGTGGGTGAAAACTAAAACATGCAGAAAAAGTTTATCAAAAAAACTTGATAAATACAAAATACATTCAGAATATTGCTATATATCTTAAAAGACCTGAAAGATTGTAAATTGCCTGGCTTTTTTTTTTTTTTTTTTGTAAATACCTTTTTGGTACAGCAATATCCTGTCTATTGCCAATGTGCAAGACCTCATTTTTGATCTTACGGTCATCTGTTAAAGTTTTAAAAATATTTATGATCATCATTCATGACTGGTAATGATCCAAAACATAATGAACATGATACAACACCAAGTATTCAGCTTTAAACCGACTTGCCTTCGTCTGAGATGTTGGAAAGAGCAGAAAGAGTCCGGTTCTGAGGTAAACATCTTAGATCAGTAGATCTAAATGAGCACAGAAGTGTGAATACTTTAAGTGTACAAAATACAAAATAAACAAAAATTAAACATAAAACTGTCCTCAAGGCAAAATGAAGGTAATATGATTTATTATTTATATTTACATTATGATGATGCTAGTCAGTATTGTCACTCCACTTACATAAACATGTGTTCATGATCTAGCCAGGTTTCCAAAGAGACCTTACTTTGTTCTTTATTAGGTTCAGTGATCTGTTTTGTTTTTTGACGGTTCTGTGAGGGTTCACAGGGTTCAGTATCTGTACACTCAGAGATGTTAATTCCAGCCTTCACCTGACTGGCCAGAGCTTCCTCAGTAGCCTGAACCCTCTTTTCCAGTGACGCCACCTCACGCTCACATCTGATCAGACCAATTACAGAACCAAAAACACAGAAGCTGTTAGTAATATTAAAACTTAAAGCCAATGTAGGCTCTGAAGTGGCACAACAGAAAAGCATTCAAGCATGCCACAGCCAACAATGGCCAGAAGTCCAAAAGGGCAGAACTGACCATGCTCTCTGGGTATGAGGGACGGCTCTCATGAGCAGTTAGTGCTTTCATTTGTTCAGCCGCCCAGTGCCATAGCATGAGCAGCAGTTCAAAATGATTAGGTGGCTTCACCTGTCTTGGAGGAAGCATGTCAGCCCTCATTCTCCCTGGCTATTAGCTGTGGTATAACTACGGAAAGCTAACTAGTGGGTGGAAATTAGTAAATTACCAAATTGGGAGAAAATTTTGGAATATTTTTCTTCCACATCACATATTTCTAAGCAAAAAAGAATATCTGGGTAGGATGGATTTAGGTTTTCTCGATCAGAATTTGATTGGTTTATGAAAAGTGGGCATCTTAACATGTTTTTGCTAGTTCAGTGCTTACAGCTGACAGAGTTACAAATCAGGGGCCAGATGTGGTAATCATGCTATTTACGCAAATAGGTACTAAATTGTACATATGCAGATGGGTGACAAATTAAAGGGAAAAACCTGAATAAATGAGTGCAGAAACAAAGACTAGACAATGGTCTGTGGCATGTATAGAAATACTGAGCAAATCCAATTGACCTCTATGACCAGGAGAACAGTACATGTCTAATAGCTACACTGAGAAGGTCTAGTGGCTGTGAAAAGCGCTATCTGCCCTCTTCCACATACATGAGCTCACAGATCCCAAAATTGGCTAATGTCACTGTGAGTGACAGGAGGGAGTGAGCATGCTGTGCCTCCCACCAGAGAATTGGTCAGAGCATGGCCAGTTTTGTTCCCTTGGCTCCCAGGGATAGATAGCTTTGGCACTGTCGGGATTCAAACTCACCATTTTCTTTTAATTTTCTTTTGTCACCCATCTTTGTGTGTTTATGTGTAATATTTATATAGCCCTGATTATGTATCACACCTAATCAGACAAAGATAGAAATGGAAACTGCAAGAGCGATAACTGATTTATTACCCATTACTCTCACTGAGCTCCATTACAGCAGAGGCCTCCTCTCCCTGGCAGAGCAACTTCAGTAGCTCCAGATGCTGAGGGTTTGCGGTGCCCATCCCAGTGGCCACAATCTCTGCATGGATATTATACTCATTTATGAAGATCTTCAGACCTGGCATGCGTGTCATACGTACCTGTTTACAAGTTAAAAGAGGTACAAAATATTTTTAAAATCAGCATTAAATAAAAAAAACAAATCTTACATTTTTACAAAAAGAGTTATAAATACCGAATCCTACCATCGGATCAACCCATACAGTATTGCCCAGGCACATCACCACCTTGGCCTGATGTATTTTTCCTTTGATTTTCTGACTGATAGCTCTGGTAGCCTATAAAAAATACAGAGGAGAAACACTTTCTATCAAAACTAAAATCCATCTGCTTTTTAAATAATATGAAGATGATTTTGTGACTGGACTGGATAAACTATAGATCAGAAATAGGGGGATGGATGGGTATTTGAATACCTGGTTAACCGTTTGAGGCGTCAGTATTCAGACATCCATCAATCCATATATTTTCCGTATCGCTTATCCTACACAGGATTGAGGGGGAGCCTGGCGCCTATCTCGGGGCACTTTGGGCACGAAGCAGGGGATACCCTGGATGGGGTGCCAACCCATCACAGGGCACAATTGCACACACACTCACACACCAATTCACAAACTACGGACAATTTGGAAATGACAATTACCCTACAACACATGTCTTTGGACTGGGGGAGGAAACCAGAGTACCTGAAGGAAACCCCAAAGCACAGGGAGAACATGCGAACTCCACGCACACAGGGTGGTGGTGGAAATCAAACCCCCAACCCTGGAGGTGCGAAGCAAACGTGCTAACCACGAAGTTTTTTTAAAAATTGGGTGGTTTTTACTCTCATGTGAGAAGGTGCGAGCATTCAGATATGAAGGTCACAGAACAGAGGAGAGACAATAAATTTACTTTCAAGTGGAGCTTTTATTTGTGCGTTTTCATTAATTTTTTAAGTAAATATACAGATGTGTGCTGACCATAAGATTATTATGAACACATTAACACTGTGACCAAATGAAGTTGGCTAATTCAGAGAGATTTTCACTCCTAAACCCTCTGGTAGTTAGAACTTTACAAAGATTCAATTTTAACTGACACCAGAGGACTGCTACAGTCTGGCTACAGGCTTAAATACTGAGCTGATGGTTAATAAAGCTTTTGCTGTGCGTTTTGTTAATTATATCTCAATATTATGTCCGTCAAACACTAACGTGTGTGTCACCAATGACAGGACAAATGAAAAGTTTAATTGTAGGGGATATTTGGGGATACTTGATTACCCAGATCAACAAAGCATTTTTTTTCTTCTACTAGTGATTAATTGAATATCAGTTTATTAACTCTTTCAGGTAATTAAATATTAAAATTTGTCAGAAGGCACAATTTTAGTCAGACTGTATGCAAGTATATAAAGTTACCTTTGGGTTCCAGTCCATCTCTCCATCAATGGGTTTGGTCCTGCACAGAATGATTTCAACAGCCTGATCCGGCAAGCTCTGGAACTCTAGTGGAAGCTGCAGTAGCTGATGTGACTTCACTTCCTGTATACGTCCTTCATCCACAAATCGAGCTGTGACACTGCTAAAAAACCGGACTCCCTTTTCTGGCACCTGGGTCACACACACCCTGACACATACAGTCCACAAGCTGTAACTCTGCTTAATGCATGCATTTGTGTGTGAATTGTAGTGTTTGTGAGGTAAAATGCTAAGTATTTATCTATAATTATTTATACTAAAACATACTGACCAATATTTTTGTAAAGATTTTGTAAAGACTTAGAACTTGTCTGAAAACCTTTTCATTCTTTTATGGAGAGAAGAGTAAAAACTTGAAAAGGGCATGTTCTACTTCCTTTCGTATATAACGGCCCAATCCTTTGGTTCCTGCTAATATGCCTATATCTTGTTCTTGATAAACCTGCACCGTCAGATGACAGTCCGTTGATGTACACCTTAGATGATTGTATTTCTATTATTTGACATTACTGTTTTCACAATGTTTAATGACCTCTCTAGAACAGCAAAGCAGCATATAACAGACTGGCAAGTGCAAGTTGCATCTCTAATATGATGACACATTTCAGAGATCCTACAGACAGCAATCTATGGGAGTCATAGCAGTAAGGTGCAGTAAATCACTGGGGCTGCGAACACAGGTGAAAGACAAGCTTGCTTGGCTCAAATGCCACGGCAAGAGCCTGATAAAACACTTTGGGGGAGTGTGGGCCCAATTCCTGGCAAATATCCAACTGTTGTGACCTAACTGTGTTTAATGATATTTATAATGAGCAAGATTTTTCATTTGAAGAAATTTTGAGTGGGATTTTTATGAAGGGTACAAATAATTCTGAATGGCACTGCATGTACCTGTGGTTCCACAGGCAGGTGGTCGACTGCCAGGCCATCTGAGTCACTCAAGTTGAAGAGAATGGCCAGAGGACAAGCATGACATAGCAGGAACCTTTTAAAGGCTACCTTCCACTTTAAAACCTGTCACTAAAGAGCGATAAACCCCTGCTTACCTGTGATATACATCATCTTCCTGTACTGCATAAAAGCCTCCCTCCATCACTTCCGCTGCACAAAGCCTCTCTTTAGCATAGTGTGACTTCATCTCAGCAGCAAGTTTCTCATAACCGTTCTCTTTCTGGTCCACAATACGTCCAAAGTACATGCTGGCAGTCTTAATGTAAAGGGGCAACACCTATCAGGGGAGTCAACATAAAAATATTTTAATACTCCATCATGCTAGCATTCCTAATCCTGATAGTTTAGGAATAAAATGTGATCAAGGTTGTCTTTGAAGTGTATTTTGCACCAGGGAACAAATCCGGTTAAAGATAGTAGGAAACTCACCAAAACAGTCCCAGAGTCTGGGTGTTGGGGACAATCAAGAATTTTGTTGATTGTGTGTCTATCTGGGCAACCTGTGCTATCCCTGTGTGCCAGAAAGAAACACTAAGATATAACATACAATAATTTGACACAACACATAACAACCCAGAATTATTAGAGGAAATGGTTTTCACTATGCAAAAAAATACCATGAACTATCGTGATATAGTTTTAAGTCTATAAATCACCCATCCCTATTCTGAATACTGAATATTAAATTGATCTAATATTTCTTATTATGAGCATATTATGAAACTATAAAAGATTACTAAGCCTATTTCTAGACCCATTACTAACTTCAGGCTTGGAATGGTCTTGTTCTACACAAATATGGCATGTAATTTTGCTAATTTCAACTATTTATTTCTAGAAAACAGCAAAATTATCTGCCAATAAAACTTCTGAAAGGTTATTGACACAGCTAGTGTTTTAGCTCTCTGATTTCTTCTAAATTACACCTCAAATTCAACTGACAGTGTGCACTTTTACCCACATAGCACCTGTTACATTTCAATTCCAACATGCAGTTAAAGTACAAAGCCAAATTGTACAAAGTGTGTGTATGTATGTATGTGTGTGTGTATATATATATATATATATATATATATATATATATATATATATACACACACACATACATACATACACACATATACATACATACACATACATACATACATACACACATATACATACATACACATACATACATACATACACACACACATACATACACACACACACACACACACACATATATATACAACATGCACTGCATGGTAGTAGAATTATAGTATAAAGACCTGCAGAAGCCCATGCTCTTCAGATAGCTGCAGAGAGCTCGGTCAGTCTTCTGCTGTTCCTTAGCCTGCTGGACTCCCTGGGCAAACTGTAGGAGCTCTGGTGGCAGTGGAGCGTCTGTACGCTTCAGGTAGCGCAGCACACCAGACACGTGACGAGAATTCTGCTCCGACAGCAGCAACAAAGAACGCACCGCAGGAGAGGAGCCCACAGAGTGATTCTGACCCAGTACAAATTACACACATGCACAACAAATATGCTCACACGCATTCTTAACAAAGCAAAAAACCATACATCGTTATAAACACACACACAGTTGTCTAATCACTAGAGTCAAACCATCAGAAGTTAACAAAAAGAACGACTACTTGATTAATACCTTACAGGAGAGATTCTGAAAGTTCTCAACCATGCAGAACATCCGGGTCCCAAAGAGTTTAGGGGAGCTAGGGAAACCATAATGTACCACACATGTGGCATCCCTGATACCAAGGGCCTTTAAGCAATCATTGGTAGTCACTGGGGTTCAAACACAAAGTGACAGTATTGAGAGAGTCTTGCAATATAAATTATACATCAAATAACACACTTAAATTAGTCCACATACCCAAGATAACCTGTGTGCCTGGACCAACGTCTTTCCTCCACTGCTCAATCACAACATCAAACTGGTAGGCAAGGCCCTCGTGAACTTTGAGAGAGAATGCTGCTGTGTTGCGGAGAGCCTGGATTAATACATTACAGGCTGTTAGTGCTGGAAACTCAATATTATATGGAGTATAATATTAATAATAAATGATACAATAATTATATATAATAATAATAATAATAATAAATGTAACAAAAACAATATTATTGGATATTATTTTTCAGTAAACCAGTGTTTCTAAAAGTGCCTTCACACCTGTTAGCCCATTTGAATCAGAGACAAATTTGTGTTTTTGGATTTTCCAATCGATTTTGGTCATTTGCCAATTCCCATCCACTAGCTAGGTTTCCCATATTACACAGCAGCTACTAACCAGGGAGGGTCTTTATCGACCTGCTGCTTCTGCTACACCACAGCACATCTGAACTCACTCAAAGGAAAGTGCTAACTTTCCTCTTCCTCATACATGAGCTCACAGATGCCTAGGATTGGCTAGAGTCACTCTGATTGCCATACCTCCCACCCAGAAAGGATGGCCAGTTTTACTCTCTTGAACTGCCAAGCACGATCTGAACAAAAGGGCAAATGGTTTTCTGTTGTGCCACTTGGGAGCCTCTATTAAAACTCATTTATTGGTCAGAAATGCATGGAGAAGATTCCATGCCACATAGAAAAGCAACCATACTGAAGAGAAAAATCAAATACAATACACAGACAGTGCTGCTTTTAATTTGACATTACTGCTCTTACATCTGTTTACCTCCTGAGTGAAAACTTTCAGCAGGGTATTACTTTTTTTTAAAAGGACGTTGACTTTGCATCAGAAATGAATGCAATCGCCTGTTGCACTGCGTTTTGCTTTCATCAGTGTGTTGCAGCAGTGACACAATGAAATGCAATCACAGCTCTAAGCCATACTAGGGGCTTAAAGTGCAATTTTCCAGGAGGCTTTCCCAGCCATATAAAAATTCCCTTTATTATAGGCTCATTGTTTCTTCATTCGTACTACATTGATTGGTGAACCCTCACTCAAGAGTCTCGGACTAGTTGTTTTGTTCCGCGCTGCATCACTGTGTTCTCACCTGCCCAAACAAACCGCAACAAGGGGCAAAATGCACCAGGGATTAACTCAAACAGACTAAATACTGCATGTATGATAGCACCCTAAAACATTGTGCGTTTGGTAACAGTTCATTGTACCTTGTACACATGCTCCACTTCCTCTGCGGAGTTAGTGATGAGAAGGGTTTTCTGGGCAACAGAGGGACTGAAATCCAAAGAGCTGAGCAGCACTGAGGTCTTATTGCAGTCCGGAGACATCAGTATTGTCTGTATATAGCAAACAAGAATTAAAAGACACTAAAAATATGGAAGGTTAGCCCACGTGCAAATATCAAAAAGCTTACAGTAAACAGTTTGGGGAAGGCTCACATATGGGTGCGATTGACAGGTGTCCACATACTTTTGTCCATATAGTGTGCAGTCGTTATAAAAAGTCTACACACCCCTGTTAAAATGGGAGGTTTTTGTGGTGTAAAAAAAAAATGAAACCAAGGTAAGTCATGTCAGAACTTTTTCTACCTTTATTGTGAAATTTTAATCTGTACATTAAAGTGAAAAACAATAAGAATTATTTTAGGGAAAAAAAAAAAAAAAAATACAATAACCTGGTTGCATAAGTGTGCACACCCCTAAACTAATACTTAGTTGAAGCACCTTTAGATTTTATCACGGGATTCAATCTTTTTGGGTAAGAGTCAATCAGTTTGGCACATCCTGACTTAGCAATATTTTGCCATTCTTCCTTGCAAAAGCATTTGAACTCAAATTGACTGGGCATCTCCTGTGCGCAGCCTTCTTCAGGCACCCCACAGATTTTCAACTGGATTTAGGTCTGGACTCCTTGATCTTGTTTTGTTGAAGCCATTCCATTGTTGATTTGGAGGTGTGCTTCGGGTCTTTGTCAGGCTCAAAGGTGAAATTCCTCTTCATCTTAAGTGTCTTACCGGAAGCCTTAATGTTTTGTGCCAAAATTGACTGATATTTGGAGCTATTAATTATTCCCTCCACTCCGATTAAAGCCCCAGTTCCAGCTGAAGAAAAGTAGCCCCAAAGCATGATGCTGCCACCTTCATGCTTCACCGTGGTGATGTGCTGTGTTTCAATTTGGTCTCATCAGACCATAACACATTATTCCACATGGTTTTGGGATTTTTTTTTTATTTTTATTTTTTTTTGCAAACTTTAGCTGGGCTTAGATGATTTGTTTTTTAGGTTAAAAAATGGTTTTGCCTTGCCACCCTACCCCATAGACCAGACATATGATGAATTCGGGAGATTATTGTCATATGTAGGGAGCAACCAGTACTTGCCAAAAATTGCTGCAATTTTTTAATGTTGCTGTAGGCCTCTTGACAGCCTCCCGGACCAGTTTTCTCCCAATGTCCTCATCAATCTTAGAGGGACATTCTGTTCTTAGTAATGTCACTGTTGTGCAATATTTTCTCCACTTGTTGATTATTGAATTTACAATGTTCCGTAGTATATCCAATGCCGTGGAAGTTTTTTTGTAACCCTCTCCTGGTTGATATTTTACAACACTGAGATCCCGTACCTTCTTTGTAAGCTCTTTGCGAAAATCCTATAGGAACAGCTGTTAATCAATCACTTTTGATGGCAGGTGTCCACAAACCTGCTTCTTATTTTTATACCTACTAATAATGTAGCAATGCTCCATCAATATTGGAGTGGTATAAGTTTTTGGCCATACCACACACACACACACACACACACACACTACAAGCTGGTTGCCTAAGATAAGATACAAGCTATACTAAGCACCAAGATCCAAATTTAAATCAAAGAAGGATCAACAGGATACATAGCTTTTGAAAAGACAGATATAGTTTAATCTCGCAGTCATTTTGCTTCTCTGTGCCCTCAGACAGTGTGACCTGTCACTAACCTGTTGAACCCCACCATATAACGCTGCCTCTTCCGGCACTGTGATAATGATGCAGGGGTTAACCATGTGATTCCGGACCACAGTCTCCAGCTCCCGACACCAATGACTGCCTACAGCAACAAGTTGTCTCACACACATGGTTCTCTCCTCTCTGGACACCACTTTCTGGTAATGTTGTAAGATGGCAGTCATCTTCAAAGAGAGAAGGGGGAAGAGATTTCAGGATTTTTCCTAACCATCTCGATTTGAGAAACCCTTCATCTGTTTTTTTTTGGCCTTCTGACCTGTTCAGGAGCTCTTGAAAAGAGCTCATGAGCCTCATCCAGAAACAGGTGGCAGAGCCTATGAAAGTTGAAGAACTGCACCTCCAGCAACCTGGCCAGGCTAAAGGGGGTGGTAACCAGCAACTGACCTAATTCACAACACACAACACAGATTGGCTGCATGCTGCTTTCATCATGTGTTCAAATTAAAACCAGCAAGGGGGCTTACATTTGTTCTGAATTTTAGTTTGTTTGGCCTCATTCTTGCCTGCTCCAACCAGCACAGCAGCAGGATTAAGATTCACTGCTGCCTGGCTCTCCTCTAGTAGCTCCAGCACTGACCCTACCTTTTCCCAACCTGGACAAATAATCACTGCTATGGGCTGAAAAGGAAGGAAGAGAGAGAGAGCAATGAATGTCAAGAACATCTATGCAAATCCATTAATGCTGACTCATACTCCACATGGCCCAAAAACTGTAAAGATTAGGACTATAAGAAAAGTTAACCAACATCTTGACAAAACATGTATTTTAGCATCTCAATAGAAAGAACAGTTTAACAGTCTTCTTGTGTCTGTCTCTCACCCCAGTGTGTGCAGTGAGGGCACTGAACAAAGAGGCTAACTGCAGCTGAGCCAGCAGAGGTGGGATGTAGGAGAGAGGATCTTCTCCACTGTGGCATATCAGCACTGTGTCACAACCTCGTGCCACAGAGGGCCAGCAGTAACTCTCGGCCAGGCCTGGTCCTCTATACTTTCTCCTCAACAGGAACTAACCATACACAAAAAAAAATCCATTCTTAATACATATTTGCATACTATTTTGCATCTACACGACAGTGAATTGAAAAAATATATATATTAATTACAATTTAATTCATTAAAGCCCTTCAATTTAAGCTGACCAGTCAACAAGATATAAATGAATATTTAAAACTCCAGAAAGAGACCCAGAACCCAAACTAGCAGGATGGTGATTACTTTTCGGAACTGCTCAGTGATGGGAGCCTGGGTCAGATATCTACAGGGGTTGATAGCGGTAGCTGAGTGCACCAAAACTCCACTCTCGCTTGGTTCACAGCATGCAACCTGACACACACCAGACAGATCATTCATAGCAGTACATCACAGAATACCAATAACATTTAGCTATCCATTACTAATTATTAAAAAAAAAAAAAACAACAGGTATTTACTATTTGCATATTGTTAGAGAATTTCTCCTAATCCCCCAAAAAAACCAGCAGACAAATCTTATTTATCAAAAGGAGAGCAGCTCATTTTCCTCTGCAGAGGTAGCACACTTCAGCAATTCAGCAGCAGTGAGTTATCACTTCAGCTATACAACAGAAGTGAGCCCACGATCAGGGGCGTAGCACTTTTATAGTGAAGTATAAACAATGGAACAATTTCTCATAGGTTACAAAATAATGAATATTCTTAATCGTATAGAAAGAGCAAAATACATGTTTCTACATCTCCTTCTTAGGCTTCAGGAGGTGGATCCCTAGAACATTAAGCTACTAATCTGCACAGTGATTAAAGAGACAGAAAAGACAACATAGAGAAACAAAATTCTCCAACACTTACATTATCAAGAGATTCTGAGTCTGGATTTATTGGATCTGGGTTCAGCAACTGTAGCAATCTGCATATACATTCAGACAAATAAGCTAAACTATGACATTTCTTTATAAAGACAGCCAGGTGAACGATTGAATGTGAAGAGATGACCCACCTAGAACAGGCAAATTTGTTTTTGGTACTTATTGTCTCTTGAGTGAGAGCTAGTTCCTTCTGCACCATGGAGATGACACTTGTACTACTGCAAGTTACACACAACCAAATCAGTAAATACTTCAAGCACACAACTAAGTATTTAAATATGTGTATGGGTTTTTTTTTTAATCCTCTTCAACACCAAATTGAGTTAGTGTTAATTAATCTGGGACGTCGGCTCTGTTGATGTTGGTTGTTCCCATGTGCTGCCATCAATGAGCTCCTCGTGTTCAGTTTTCTTCTTAAGATTTTATGGCCTTTAAACAGTATCTTTAATAGAGAGCGTGAACTGAGTCCAGGGAGGCTGACCTGAGTGCATAAAGCAGTATGAGCAAGAGTGGCCATCAAAATTATATATATTAAAACCTTGAAAATTAAACCTCGAAACGTGAGCAAGTGTAGACCCTTGTGAAAGGAAGCATGCATGTCTCAGTGCTTGGTGCTCACAGAACTGAAGTGCTGACAGTTTTTCACTCGTTTCAAAGCTCCACGCTTGCAAATACCTTTATGTATGCACAAGTGACAGAACCTTGTTTTCGTTTTTGTTCACACTTGCTGATACTGCTGTGTGCGGTGAGGTCGGCCACCCTTGTACTCCCTATTAAAAGATACTGTTTAAATACGATAGATGTTTTATCGGGTTAGTTACATGCTGAAGTACGTCCTCTTAATTTTTTTTTTTCTCAGAGCACAGTTTGCTATCTACTTTGCTTTGATCATTAATCATGAAATTTGTTAAGATCTTGGTCATTTATGCCGTATACATAGTATCACATGGCATCGGGTTTTGGTATAGGAACATTTATTAAAAAAGAGTAAACAAGCACAGTATCAGACTGATACCGGACTGAAATGTAACTTGAAATTAGCAAAAGGCTAGTTTTTATTACCTGAGGTCATTCTGCACCTCTGCGGTTTCATCAGAATTTCTCGAAGTCTTTTGATCGTCTTCATTAATATCATGCTAAAAACACATTTTGGTGATCATCAACACATCCACATTCTTCTCATAATGCTGTGTTTAATATTTTGAAAGATATTAAATATCAGTAGCAATGCAGACAATACAGTTATTCCATGTAGTTTTAAAATTTGGGCACAGGGCATACATGCGAAAGTCTTTCTTTGGTACTCAACATCGAATTTGGGAAGGGGTTCAAAAACTTCAGAAATCTGTTTTGAGGGAGAGACAGCTTCTATGAGTCAGCTATCCAAGCCAAACAAACATTATCTGTGACTGTAAAAATACATTACCGTACCTAAACAAGTTTAGTTTTTCAGACAACTGCTCTGCAAGGGTACTCTCTGTATTCTCCGTATACGATTCTTCAAAGTCCCTGAAAGAGATGAATGCATTCATGAATGTATTCAAGTTTATATAGAGCTAGTACGTATTTGCTTAGCATGATGTTTGCTGAAATAAAAGAGGTACCAAATCTATATATGCTGTCTGGAAAAAACAAGAGAAATGAAAAAAATCCTTTAATGTGCAAAAAAGGTACTGTGTGAGAGCGCCTGAATCTACCCATGAGAGAGTGAAACCAAGTGAGAGTGTTGTTCGTGTGTGTATGTGCGCGTGAGAGAAGGAGAGAGAGAGAGAGAGGTTGAACACTCCTAGACAGTCCCCTCTGAAAGTATTGAATGGTAAAACCAAAGTCTAATAAGGTAAACACCACAATATTTGGTTGCATATCCCTTGTTTGCTTTAACTACATATTATCTGGCAACCCACAGACATCACCAAACTGTTGCATTCTTCTCCACCTATAGCTGGTGTGTGGTAGGAATTCTGGGCAAAAAGAAATACCTGTCAGTCACATGTTCCAATATTTTTGATCACTTAAAAAATGGGTGGATTCAAACAAAAGGTGCCATGTTCTAGACGTAAATATCAGGAAATGAAAGTTGAAATTCTGATCTACTGTCTCATTCATCTTTTGATCTCAAATCCGAATTACTTCAGTTTATAGAAAAAACAAAAAATTGACCTTTCTATTCCAATACTTTCAGAGGAGACACAAGGCATGCTGCAGAGATTAAAGCCCACTGAAGCACAATGAAAAGCACAGATGCCGTTAATTAATGGTTCTTTTAAACTAATCGTGCTTAAATCACATACACATTCAGCATAAACGTTATTTTCTAGAGGTACTGCATGTTCTTAATATTCTGGTGGTCTAACACAGATTTTTGCATGTTCTGTTTATTCAATAAAGCAAGAAATTGTGCTCCACCTTCCAATGGCACAATAAATGATTAGATGAAAAGATTGTGGCTTCCAGGCACTGCATTCAAATTAAATACTATAGAAAATGAAGAAAATATTTCAAAAACAACAACAAAAAAGTAATTGTAATGCCTGTCCACCTATATTCCACAACGAGATGTGGTTAGCCACCTTCTCTAATTGTAGTGAAGCATTTCTGTTGGCTGAAAATATTTTCCACTGTGGTATCCCTAAAATGTGTTCTGTTGTTTGATTTGGTTTTGTGTTGTGGCAATTTTACAATGTTATGCGTCTCTCAGCCACCATATGCCTTGGGCATATGTTCAATATGATCCGATCCCACAGAAGAGCTACTGTAGCACAAATTGCTGAAAAAGTTAATGATGTGATAGAAAGGTGGCAGAACACACAGTGCATCTCAGCTTGCTGTGTATGGGGCTGTGTAGCTGCAGACTGGTCAGAGTGCCCATGCTGACTCCTATCCACCACCAAAAGCACCTACAATGGGCACGTGAGCATCAGAACTGGACCATGCAGCAATGGAAAAATCACGTTTTCTTTTACATAATGTGGATGGCCGTGCCTGTGCATCACTTACCTGGGGAAGAGATGGCACCAGGATGCACTATGGGAAGAAGGCAAGCCAGCAGAGGCAGCGTGATGCGCTGGGCAATGTTCTGCTGGGAAACCTTGGGTCCTGGCATTCACGCGGATGTTACTTTGACACATACCACCTACCTAAACATTGCTGGAGACCAAGTACACCCCTTCATGGCAACGGTACTCCCTAATGGCAGTGGCCTCTTTCAGCAGGATAATGCACCCTGCCATACTGTTAATAGTTCAGGAATGGTTTGAGGAACATGACAATGAGTTCGACGTGTTGACTTGATCCAATCGAGCATCTGTGGGATGTGCTGGACAAACAAGTCTGATCCATGGAGGCCCCACTTCACAACTTACAGGACTTAAAGGATCTGCTGCTAATGTCTTGGTGCCAGATACCACAGCACACCTTCAGAGGTCTTGTGGAGTTAATGTTATGGCTGATCGTTGTAAACACACACAGACACACACACACATATATAAATAATCCATTCCAAGAAGTCTGTTCAGAGAGACGTCTATCAGCTGTTTTTACTCTTCCATGAGAGCCATAATTTCTTATGGTAAAATGCATTTATATTTAAAAACTATATTGTGGTTGGGAGGCCTGCATTATTTCAGCTTGTACCCATACTCTGGAAATGCAACTTTCTTAACATATTCATATTATGAAAACATATCAGAGACTTTGTATGAGTGAGAGAGAGAGAGAGTGAGAGAGAGAGAGAGAGAGAGAGAGAGATAGCAAACCCAATTACAGTTGAGCGGATACAGATGATCAGAGCATAACTGTGAATAAAATACTATCTATTGGTCATATACACTTTCACATTCTTCCCCATTCTGATGGTTGATGTGAACATTAACTGAAGCTCTTGGCCTATGAAGAAAATATTAGCCTTTAATTTGCCTCTGACCAAGCTGTTGATCGTATGTTAAAGTTTTATCTTCATCTCTGACTATACATGTTAAATATGCTGAATGCATTGTATTTCTCATTCTTTGTCTCTCAGCATGGTCTGAGAACACTATATATATATATTTTTTTTGAATAATAATAATAATAATAATAATAATAATAATAATTTTTAAAAAAGCATGTTCACATGCATAGAACCTCTTCCCATAGACAGCACATAAACTCTTGATAATCATAAAAAGCCTTTTGGATAGGTCATCAACCATACCACTAGTAAAGAATACCTTCATGTTATAAGGCAGTACTGAAAATAATTCTCAATTTCTAATTATTTGTAAGCCAAAAAGCATGAATCAGCTGCAGATTTCACACATCCGGTTGATTCATGAAGGCCAGATCTCCAACAGGCACTAGTGCAACACAGAGGTGGAGAAAGGCCAAATGCTCACAGCTCAACCGTGAACTTGACTGTGTAGATGATGATTTACAACACTTTACACTTCAACTATTTCTGCTATACCTGTGCACACCGGAGACAGATCAAAAACTGGTCCCAATCACCCAGAAGAGAGCTCATTTGATGGGAACAAGATGTCAAATCACAACTATCAGTGGAGAGTTGTACAGCCTTCTCTCAAGCAGTGTAAAATCTACACTTCCTGCTCATCATTCAATTCACTGATGATGGACTTGTATGTAGTGTGGATCAGAGGATGCATCAGAAAGAGTTAAGGGCACTTTTGGATTTCTCAGTCACAAAGCCAGTAGTGAAAAAGCTCAAAAGGCTACAGGGTAAATTTGCCTGCTAGAAGCTCTGCTATGGGTTCTCAGTCAAAGTGAAATGCCTGCACTCAGTGTAAATTAAGGACATGTTTTACCAGAGACAGCTTCTAAATGGAGCAACTGGCACATATTTTTTATCCCTCCCAATGCTGTGATTTCAAAAAGCACCCACAAAAAACGTTCTATGTTTATGAGTGACCCAGGTGAAAAGTTGAACAGACAGTGTTTGGAGAGAAAATTCTTAGCACCTGAATCCCTACAGATGCATTAAAAAAAATTCGAATATCGTGGAAAAGTTCATTTTTTTTCCCGTAACTGAATTCAAAAATTGGAAGTTTCATATATTCTAGATTCATTACACACAAAGTGAAATATTTCAAACCTTTTTTATTTTTTTTTATTTGAATCTTGATGATTACGGCTTACAGCTCATGGAAATGAGATACTGGAAAAACCCAGTATCTCAAAAATATTAGAATAAAGAATTTATAATACAGCATATCGACCTGAGAAGATTCTAATCAGCTAATTAACTCAAAATACCATTTTACTCAGAACACCGTTGCTCAGATGAAAGTAAACTTTGCATTTCATTTGGAAAAGCAAGGTCCCAGAATCTGGAGGAAGAGTGGAGAGGCACAGAATCCAAGTTGCTTGAAGTCCAGTGTGAAGTTTCCACAGTCAGTGATGATTTGGGGTGTCATGTCATCTGCTGGTGTCGGTCCACTGTGTTTTCTCAAGTCGAGAGTCGATGCAGCGTCTACCAGGAGATTTTAGAGCACTTCATGCTTCCATCTGCTGACAAGCTTTATGGAGATGGTGATTTCCTTTTCCAACAGGACTTGGCACCTGCCCACAGTGCCAGAACTGGTTTGCTGACCATGGTATTACTGTGCTTGATTGGCCAGCCAACTCACCTGACCTGAATTTTGTCAAGAGGAAGAGGAGAGACACCAGACCCAACAATACAGATGAGCTGAAGGCCGCTATCAAAGCAACCTGGACTTCCATAACACCTCAGCAGTGCCACAGGCTGATTGCCTCCATGCCACACCGCATTGATGCAGTAATTTGTGCAAAAGGAGCCCTGACCAAGTAATGAGTGCATAAATTAACATACTTTTCAGAAGGTCGACATTTCTGTATTATAAATTGTTCATTCTAATATTTTGAGATACTGGATTTTTTATTTCCATGAGCTGTAAGCCGTAATCATCAAGATTAAAACAAAAAAGGCTTGAAATATTTCACTTTATGTGTAATGAATCTAGAATATATGAAAGTTCCACTTTTTGAATTAAGTTACAGAAAAAACGAACTTTTCCACGATATTTAAGTTTTTGAGATGCACCTGTACATCCTTATCTCAAATTCCCTCTCTAGGTCACAAAGGAATGGGAAAAAATTTGTCTTCACAATCTTGGAACTCTCAGGGAACAAGATCAGGGGGTCATGGTGAAAAAAAGGTTATAGACATTAGTACCTAGGTGAGAATGTCCCCATCAGGTTCTGTTGATTAAACATGGACACATTTCAACAGTTAAGACTTGGGATTACTGATCAGAAGGTCGGGAGTTCAAGCTGCCACTGTTGGACCCTTGAGCAAGGCCCTTAACTCTCTCTGCTCCAGGGGTGCCGTATGATGGCGGACACTGCGCTCTGACCCCTGCTTCCTAACAAGCTCGGATATGCAAAGAAAAGAATTTCACTGTGCTGTAATGTATGTGAGACAAATAAAGGCTTCTTCTTCTTCTAAGCTTCCCACATGCATCTAGTGCTCCTCCCTCTCTCCTGATGGCAGTCAAGTATCAAAGGACAAACAGACACAGTAATGGCATGAAAGGAAAATTCTAAAGTTTTGTCTTGAATCTCTTTAACTAATATCAGTGAAAGAGGGACAGGGGAAACCAGCAGTGACAGAGACAAGCATAATAATTGCAATAACACCCACACACCAATTAGCAAAAACAACCACAGTGGGTAGAACCCCAAAAACAGTGAAACAGTTCACTGCGTAGCTCTCTTTTCTTTCTCGTCTCTTCAAGAGCTGAAAAACCAGACGATATGACATTGCCTGTGAGATAAGACCAGGAAGGACATCAAGCTGAGGACACTGAAGTTCTAACAACCAGTGAGGATGGGACAGACCAAGGTGTTGGAGGTCACAGGGTGTTTTCACACCTAGTTCATTTTAGCTCTCCAAACGCTCTGGGAGCGGTTCAGCGTGTGTGTGTGAACAAACCAAGTGATCTCAGACCCCCCTAAAAGGACCCAAAAGCTAATTTTTGTTTGTGGGTCCATTTGTGGTTCGATTTCTTCCTGATATGTGAAAGCAATGAGGTCCCGGTCCGCTTTGCATTTCGTTTCGACATGTGTACCGGGAGGCTTGCCTTGAATACCCAAAACCCACTGCTGCACAGAAAGCTGGGGTCTGAGTTCTAATGAAGTTGTGGTGTGAACAAGAAAAGGTCCGAGATCACTTCAATGCTGGGGAGGACCAAAAAAATAACCGGGTTCTCTTTTGAGTCCACTATATTGTGAACACCAAAAGGACTGAGGTTCACTTTCGGCTGGTTCCCTTTCTGGTTCACTTTAAGTGAACTGGGTTTGGTACTTTTAAAATGAACTATATGTGAAAACACCCATAGACTCTCGCAAAGATCTCGTGGACATTCCTAAAGACTTGACTTTGCTTCATTAAGTTGTCTCGCTAGATCATGCTCCAGGATGGCTTACTGGATCTTTCTGACACAATGTTGTTGAGATTTGTGTATTTACCGTCTCCATCATTGTCATGATTATTATTGTATGTCCCGTTACTTAAACTGGTGAGGTCATGTTCGTTTCGAGTTTGTACATGAACCAAAATTATCTAAGTATGGTACGTTGAATGAAGGTTTGACCATATAGAATTTGATCTAGATAGCTTTTATCATCACTCTACATGAACTTGTCTTAGGTTGACTAAGCTTGCTCTGAAATACTCCCTTAAGAACGATCAGATAGGGAATTGAAGGAAATATTCACCTTTAATTATTTACTTTTAATTATTTGCCTCCGACTCTATGAACAATTGGTGAAGTTTTATGTTCATCTCTGACTCTCTCTGTTAAAAATGCTGAATACGTCTTATTTCTGAATGACAGCTGGAGTTTATCCATACTTCACATTCACCAAGATAACTGATGGAAGGTTAGCGACCTACCTAACAAACATAAATGAACTCTGCTGGCCAGCGTCAATTCTGGGAGGTGTACATGGGCATGTAATCGCTAGAGCTCCAATTCTACCATTTAAATACCACCTCACAAAGCAAAGCTGGGGTTTAAATAAATAACTAATAAATGTAAACACAATCAACATTATTAAGTTTTTTTTTAAAAAACTGTAGGAAATTAGTGATAAAACCCTCACCCAGTCTTTAATTCCCCTTCCTCAGTGCTCGTGGGGACTGCATTTTTGTCATGTAATCCACATCTCTCTTGTCCATCAGACTCCCCATTTTCTAGCTAAAAAAAAGATGAAAAGATATTAGACTGACCCAAACCACTGTGACACACTGCTTACTACATCATGCCTAGAACTGTACAGTCAACGCAGAAGAACTTACAGCAGATACTGCTCCATTGGGAACAGCTGATTTCACTGGAGGCACTGGAGATTTCACATGTTCTATTTCCAAACAAGAAAGGTAGAGGGCCATGAAACGCACAGATAGCAACACACCAGGATTAATTAGAATCTGATCAGGAAAGTAATATTTACGTGGCATGAAATCATCTTTCTCACTCTTCCTGGTTAGGAAGTGTGAAGGAGCAGACTTCACTGTACAGCAGCCATTCATTTTGAGAATATGTTGAGGACTGCTGAAAATGTCCCAGGCCAGGCTGACAGGGGAGCGGTCGACACACCCACTCTGATCCCCCAGAGCCTTCTCACTTTTGCAACATGCAAACTTTTTCACCACCAAATCATCATTTACACAGATCTGCAATGCAAAAAGAGTTAAAAGTGTAAAGAGTTCAAACCTGGTTAAAATGTTTTTCAGAATTATTAATTAGAATATAACAATTATAATATTACAGGAATTATTTATTTTAAATAATGTCTCTCGGTTAATAGATATAGTCTTTTTGAAAATAGTAGAAACCACAGTCTCTGGTGCTGGAGTTAATTTGGCACAATTACTCATCATATTCATATTTACTCTAGGACTGACACTTGCCACTTTATTACTCATCATTAATAACATCCATGAACTTGATCATTTTTTTCAGCATTCCCTGTGCCAGTCCACTGCCCTTCATTAATACTGACACACTGAGTTTTACAGTGCGAATGAGCATCACACTGCAGGCACTGCAAATTTCAAACCATGCCACAGAATTACCGTCTGCAGTGTGGCAGACTTTTCAGGAATGTCAGCAACTCACATCAGCATGTTTTAAAAACAAAATTGTGACTCACATCAAGCAAAAGACATTACAATCAAGACTACTGAACTTTGGAAGAGTCTCATTTAATAATTACTTCCAAGCTAGTTAATAAACCATACTATGTAAAAAGACTGTGTTCACTTAGTTCATAATATTACAACCAATAGCAACACTGTTTTATTTCTAGCGGTGGATAATGCTTCAGATACTGAGTACACACTCCTGTATGTTCAGATAACAATTTTACTTAGTACGCAGTTCCTAAAAAAATGTTTATTTTCATGAACAGGTTCAGAAATACATTACAAATTTTACTATTACAGATATGTATTAATACATTTGTCCAAGTATATTCATTTTTCTCAATTGCTTATTGCACCAGTCTTAATATATTGTATTTATGCTTTATTAGTTTTATCACATGGCATCAGTAATTCAAGTAACCAAACAAGAATGCACATAATAACAGACATATAATGATTCTATATTTAAAAACTGAAAATCATTTGGGTTTCTAAGATCAAACAGCATTTGATCAAACAGTAATGGTCTTTGACAGATAAAAATGTGGGTTAGCCAATAATTTAGATAAGAATCCAGGCTTACTCAACGGCAGTTGAAGGTCCATGAACATAGTGATGTCTTAAGTGCTGTGAAATTACCTTCATATTTCTGATGGTCAAGTACAGCTCAATAGCCGTGCAATCATCATGTGTTTCACAAAAAACAGCCTCAACCAATGTAGATGCTGCAAAGATGGAACATGAGGATTATAATTCCAATATATGGATACGTATACAATTAGAAAAAGCTTATTTAAATAATGATAAATACATTCGGACCTTGTAGAAGATTGTGTAGGTATTTTGTAGCAGAGCTGTCCCAGTGACGGGATGGACTGAAAGATCAATGATCCAAAATGGACACAATAATTGACAGATTGATCTATAGAAGTTTACCTAATATGTATAATTTACAGTAACTTTCTGGACACTGTGACGTCTTACACAAGCTCTGCTGTCTCGTTACAGATGTGCACTTTGAGTTTCATTGGGTGAATCCGAGCCAATTTGAACCTTAGCACCCGGAAGGGCAGTTGCAGGAACTTATCAAGAGGAGCCAACACACTGCAGGAAAAAAGGCTGATATTATTAAATACACAAACCAGTCTGAAAACTATATGAATTGGAAAAATCGCAGTTGCACGAAATTGTTTTGCACGATCGTTCGCCGTGATGTTTGTTGGTGAATGAGAGCTTTTATCTGTACTCATGTTCGACGCACATGAATCGAAGAGGGCTTTGGCTGAATGTGCGTTGTGATGAGGTCACATGACGCATCTGCATTTGAATAATTTTGAAAAATTGCAAGCTGCTCCTAATATTGTGAAGTTTGCTTGATTTCGGGTTAATACCTGCGATCGCAAAATCCTGGAGGGACTGACAAACTGCACTCAGACTTGAGAAGAAACTTTGAACAAACAAGAATCCAGTAATGCACCATTTATTAAAAATTATATTTTAGACATCTAAAAATGTTTTACTAATGATTTCTTTAAAGTAATCTAAACTGCAGGCTTGTTTATAGAGCTTAAAAACAACTCACAGCCCACATGCGTAATTTTTTCATGGATCAATTATTTCGTTCAGTTGTTTACTGAACACGTTTTGGGACTGTTGTACCATTGAACTTATTACAATCAGCACTATACAGATTCAAATTTGCAGAACATTCATACAATGAAAATCTGCAGAGATTGCAATTACTACATACTCATCTGTGCTGACGACGACACGCTCTCCATGGTCAACTAAGAAGCACGTGGCCTGACTCCTTGCTGATCCCAGGAACAAAGACTCCACTTTGGCCCTACACCAGCTCCTTAACTCTGGCCAAAACACTACACACACCTAGCGGGACAGAGACACACAGATTGATTGATTTCAGTCATTGAAGTAGACAAGCTGCTAAACAGCAAATCTGAATGTATCAAATTCAACAACTTTACCTAAATTTATGCAGCATTCATAACTGTGTGTCATACCTGTCCCTTCTCCAATGATGATGGCTTTAATTTCTGCACATCCAGGTTGGCCTTGTGATAGAAGAGATTCATTTTAACCTGCAGGTTCTCGTAATCTTGAGGACTCTCAGCCTGCACACCAGGTCCTTTCACAGTTCGCCCCCAAATACATCCTGGATCTTCAACCTCACAGAGAGAAGGAACAAATGCACATCTCTATATACACCCTCAGGAAAATACAATCAGATACCATTTAATCAGAAACACCGTATTCGTGTTGTAGCGTGGACTGACAAAACAGAGATATTCAAAAACGATAATGTATTTTTTTAGCCATGTGACAGTCATGTGACCCATTTAACTCAAAGCAAAAAGGACCGTGGATGATGTTGTACTGCAGTCGTTGTGCCTGCCATCCAGTTTGATAGCGTTGTTGTAATGATTAATGTCACTTTGTACAACCTTCAGACTCACTTTGAAATAAACGTCTGACAAAAATGACGCAGGCCGAAGCTTCTTACGTTTTTATGCATGTGCAGTATAGGGATGTAAGCGTTTTCAGACATTTCAGTGCGGACGAGCAATTTTTTTAAAAATAAAAACCTTTGAAAACGCCAGTGTAGAACAGGGAGTGTTTTAAAACGAAAATGCAGTTTTCCGATCTATCTGGATTAACGTGGAAGTAGCTCAAGAGAACAAAATTGGCTGTGCTCTCTGAATGAGAGGGTTGGCATTACACTCCCCTTCAATCAGAGCAACACTAGCCGATTCTCAAATGTGGAAGAGGGCAGTTAACACTTTCCTCTGAGTGTGTTCAGCCATTTTGAGCATTAAGAGTGTGTGACAGGTGAGAGCTAGATAATGGGTGGGGGCTGGCAAAATGACAACATTGGGAGGAAATTTTAATTGTTTTTATGGAATTTATATTATTTTATCTCTGTACACATGAATATATATATATATAAAATCTCATCCGTCTCACAACACTACTGTTTTGCCGTACGGTGATAGGATATTTTAATCATGTCACCCATCCTTCGTTTAGGGTCATATTTGCAGATAGATTAGCAATTTTACAGTGCACGAAAAAGAGAAATACTAAACTTAAAGTGCAGAGGTACTGTAGGAAGCAGGATAAACTGCAAGTTCGCTCCTGCTAAATATTGTACTGTATAAATATATTATTCTGCCTGTACAATTACACAGTGCCAATACTGTACCTTGATTATTGCCAATTCTAACATTTCTCCAACCTCCATGTCCAAACCTGAGAAGCAGAACAGAAGGTTAAGACCATTACAGACTGATATAACGTTAACTAAACCATGACTCCGGTAGGTAGATATCCATACTTTTTTTTTTTTTTTTTAACTACCTTACATTTTCCAGGTTCTACACAAGTGGAAGTAAAATGAAGTGGAATAAGTCTACCTAGCTTCAACATGGCGGCCGCTCAGACCTCACTTCATCCACAGTGTCTCAGAGCTCAGGCCGTCTGCAAAAGCCTAGTAGATTATAAAGTAAACACTTTCGAGGTCTTTTCACGAGTGCTTTAGTCGTTCTGGGAGCTAAAACAATTTGACAAATACCGCAATGGAACAAACAAACAAATAAACAAAGTTTAGAGGAGAAAAGTGCGAGGAGTTTTGCTGATGCCGTGCGGCAACGTGATACATATTAGGAATTAAATGAGCACTTCCCTGGTGTTAAATGTTAAACACGGGACTCTTTACTTCGGCAACAGCATCAATACACACCTTGTATTCAGGTACACGGGTGCTAAATATCTCGTGAGGAAACGTGACCGAAATCTCTGCGTACTTGCATCAGCTCTTCGAGAGCTAGCTAACATTAATGTTAGCCGTTAGCTGTAGAGCCGCGTACCTTAGTTACTGCACACTCCTTACTTTCCTATAGTACATTTAAATTAACGGTCCTGACCTTGCACGTTTATTTAAACCATCACGACAAATTCCAACTGTTCACCTTTAGACGTGAATATTAGGCTATGTTTCTCCGGTGCTCATCACCGCGAGGTTTAAACTCGCGGCTAACTGGTGGATACGATGGACCTATTTTTTTTTAGCTAATTAATAAATCAATCCGTACTCTTTTAGTTCATCGTTACTGGCTTGGCTTTGTTTTGTTTCTCTATGTATGGACGTACCTTAGTCCCAGTGAACCTCAATCAAACTACTTTCTATTTAAGTTAATGTGGCACACAGTGTGCAAAGCCAAGTTATAAAAATGGTTGACTTTCTAATATCTGCCCTAAAATGTCTCTCCTTTCGCAGTAAATTGGCGGCGTCAGTCACCTGCCGCTTGTCCCGCCCACACACCCGGAGAACTCTTACTGCTTTCCAGAACTTTCCCTGACACTTGCCATATAAGCAGCGGTGGAAAATGTTCAAATAATTATACTTCGTTAGTATACTTCATTATTATTATTATAATAATAATAATAATAATAATAATAATAATAATTATTATTATTGTTGTTGTTTTTATTATTATTTTGGGGGAGGGGGTTATACTTTATTTGAGTTAATTAATTAATTACATTTATTTTAAAATTCACTTGTTACATTTTTATTTAGACCTTCATCTCCTTCTTCATCTCCTAAGTTAAGAAGTTGGGCTACTAATCAGAAGGTCGTGAGTTCAAATCCCAGCACCTCTAAGCTGCCACTGTTGGGCCCTTGAGCAAGGCCCTCAACCCTTGACTGCTCCTCGGGCGCCACAGCAAAAAAATGGCTGCCCACTGCTCCGGGTGTGTTCACGGTTTGTAGTGTGTGTGTGTGTGTGTGTGTTCACTACTCACAACTCCTAATGTGTGTGCACTAACTTGGATGGGTTAAATGCAGAGGACAAATTCTGAGTATGGGTTGCCATACATTGGTCTTCACACGTCACTTTTCACTTTCACGTGAAGTCCACGGCCCCTGTAGAACCTGCTTCGGCATATCTGCCTACGTCAGAGGTACGGAAAGAAAACAAGACCGAGCTGTACAATGTAGAACAGTCACACAGCATTTTATCTTATTGCTAGATGCAGCGGTCTTAGTGCTGGTCTTAGTGCTGTTGCTTGTACTATTACTTTCATTATGTATTCATTATGATTAATCTGTGTTTGTTCTCTCCCAGACATCAGAGCCAGGCAATCTCTGCAAAACTGACACAAAAGGCCAGGTCTACTCCTGTTCTCCATCACTATGAATGAACAACATTTATTTTTCTTGTGCTCATATAAGGCTACTATAGCACTGTAGTCAGTCATCACTATAGACATACTACGCATTACAAAATCTACCAAAAATCTATATACCTTGCAATATTTAATATTGTTTATTAAAAACACCACTGGCACACAAGTGAATGATTAGGCATCTGCTACAAAAGTTTATTCATATTCATTAACTGCTTTATCCTGTTATTTAATACTGACATTTAGAGTACCCAATCAAGCTACCAGCATTTTTTGGGAGATGGGAAATGAAACCAGAGAGCCTGGAAGAAACCACACAAACACATGGAAAATATGCAAAACTCCATATGCAGACGGTAACCCGAGCTCAGGATTGAACCCTGTTGTGAGGCAGAAACACTAACACCACCATGCCAGGTAGAAAAGTTTGTTTATTTGTTATTTTCACTAACTGTTACAAAACAATTATAACTTCCATATGTGTAGTGCTGTATTCTAACACCATATGGACAGGTAGAAAAGCAGTAATAAAGGCTTGCACATTGGTCAACCTTTACAACAGACACAAAAATCAGGGTCTCAAAACCACAGCACTACACATTTCAGCAGTTAATAGACTAGACTCAACTCACCAGGTCATTACCGAGGCTGAATTTTGTGTGTAAGAAATGGAAAAGGATATACACATCTCGAAAAGGCTATGGCAATTTAGGACTCGACTAAAACCACTGTTCTTCAGGGTTTTTTTGTTTTGTTTTGTTTTTATATTTAATATACCAATTAATTCATGACGTTCTTTGCAGTTATTTAGTGAGTTGAATCAGGTGCCTACTACTGCCTACAGCTACACCTGTAGACACTGTATGTGTATCTGCTGAGATGTAGAGGCACATGAAGCCTCTGGTCCAGGTCTGTTATTGTGAAGACAATCTAGGTGGAAACATTTCAGTATGTTACTATAGTAATATGCAATGTTATGTTTTCTAGTGTGTTTTTTTTTCACTCATCTTTCACTTACCTCTACATAAGGGTAAAAGCTGGTCTGGCCCAAACTTTCCCAATACTGTCCAGTCTCAAAACGTAATTTGTACATCCCTACAGTGAAATCTTGTCTGGTGATTAGCCCTGGACAGTGGCCATTCTCATCCGTTGTTCTAGAAAGGATAATAAAGCTAATATATATATTTATGTATATATATGTAATCACCACACCAATAAATATAACAGGTATAGATTTTCCTGGTAGTGTCTATCATGAAGATGCATGTACCCAGGAGTGATAAGGTTCCAGAGGGCCATCTGAGGGTCTAGACGATGCAGACTGAGGGCCATGCGTGCTGCAGGAACCCCGTCTGCAGTGTTCAGTACATGAGTAACAAGAGGACTGTCCATCTCAAATGTATCTGGTTAGGGATTGATACAGAAACAAGTTCATTAAATAGAAATGTTTTGAATTGCAATTGTTCGTGTTGTAGATGTATTTTGTAGTTACAGCTTGGTGCGCTCCATACTTCATAGCATTTTAAAAAGGTGTTAAACATGCCTTTATACGATTTTCGCACTATTAGTAACAGGTGTTTTCCAAAGCAACTATATATTACTATAAAAACTAATAATAATTTGAAAGTTAAATCTACAAGATGTTACATTTTAGAACTTTGCCCTCTCTGATAGAAAAATGCTAGGTGCTTGAGTAAGAACATTTTGTAATGTGGGTTGCGATGCACAGTTCTCTAATGTGTGAACAGCTGTGAGCTCACACATTCAGATAGAATTCAAGGGTGTTTCCAAACTGCATAACGCACACTAAATAGTAAATACTAATGACACCAATTACATAGTAGCACTACTTAGTGCAGTACTGTGCATGGATGTGGCCCAAGTATTCACAACTCTAGATTGCTCAGTTTTACAGAAGTATGATGATAAAATAAAATAACTTCATCATGCACACCATTGAGACTGTCACAGTTACTGAGATAAAAGAGCAAAAGTTCTCAACAAGATATTGTCTTTTAGCTTCCATCAGCCAGTTAACTCTTACTGTGACTGCCTGATCAATCAGCAGTGCTCACGCATGGTGATATGGCAGTGTAACTGTTCTCATTCTATAAGATTAGAAACAGCACATACGCATACAGAATTAACTAGTTACCAAACATTAGCTAGCTAAAATGTAAGTTCCGTTTTTTCCCGGTTTGTCACACTACAGGCTAATTGTAGCGCTTAGCTGAGGCTCTGAACATCTCTGGGGCTGTTAAACGCAGCTAGTTTGCTAACTCTAGCTAGCTACCTAAAATATAGTGTAGAGAACAATACTATAACATCTGGTCATTTCCAATGTTTTTACCCAATCTGTGTAAACTCTGCATATTGTTGTCTAATCCGTGTGTTTTTTTCTTCAGCCTGTAAAAAATAAGAAAAAATATGGTAAAACTCACCAACATTTCATGAGTTCAATACCAGCTATCATGAGTTGTCTAGCTAAACAGCTTCTCAAATGATTTTCTATCATTCACTAGCTTCCCAGCGATTTAGAGAACAAATGAATCTTATTCTGTGTGGAGTTTGGTGTGTTTTCCCTGTGTCTGTGTGGGTTCTCCTCTGGGGTTCTCCAGTTTCCTTCCACGACATCCCAGTAAGTGGACTGGCTAAGAAAATGGTCCCTAGGTGTGAGTTAGCATGTGTTTGTGTGTGCATGGTGCCCTGCAGTGGACTGGTGTCCCATCCAGGTTGTACTCCCAAATTGTACCCAGGGTTGCCAGGATAGGCTCAGCATCCACCACAACCTTGACCAGGATAAAGTGGGTACTGAAGATGAATGAATTAATGAAATAAGTGACTTACCTGTTCAGAAAGGCAAATAAATAAATAAATAAATAAAACTAAGTCCTGAATCCTTTTTCCTTTTAAAGTCCCTCTGATATTGAGGAAGTGGTGATATTTGATGTAACTGAGATGTATCTGTGTATGATGTTTGAGTACAAAATTTGGGCTGGATTCATGCTGACTGAAACAGACTGTGAATGCACAGTACTGCAGTATTGTCAGGGCATCACAGAGTACTCAAGAACACTTTAAAGTAGTTTTCCTCACCTTACTCGGTAATAAAGTTTTTTTTTTTTTTTCCATATTTTACAAACAATTCTATACACTGTAACTTTAATAAAGGCAGAACACTGATGCTTTTCAGAACAGGTGTACTGTCCATGGTGCTGAACCCCAAAAGACTACAGTAGCATACACAAAAACCTCTGAGGTGACACTAGCGACATTATTCCTAGCCTTTCTAATTAGTAAATGCCATATGAGTAGACTAAACTGAAAGAAAGCAACTGAAGAAAAAAAACAATACCTTTACTGTGTGGAAAGATGCAGTGTTGATCTTGTCAGCTTGCCCACTCACGCAGAAATGAGGGAGATTCTGACTGAACTGGCTGTGTGTTTATCCTGGAGCATGGCAGCTTGATGAGTTAATCAATAACAACAATTCCTTAGCTTAATGTTTAAAGAAAAAGACAGGACAGTTGTGTATTTTGGACACACATTACCATCAAAATAAATGTGATCATTTTAGTTTAAAGTCTAAGCAAGTCAATGCTTAGACACAAAGTCTAAGCAAGTCAATGCTTGTGGGTCTTGTACTATGACCCGTTATCTCACTAAAACTCTACTTAACATGTAATACAATACAAGTGGAAGTGCTAAGGTCTGGAAATGAACTTTTAACAAATTAACCACCATGTTAGCAATTAACCTCTACTATGGCTAAAAAAACACTTGAGGATCATCCCATTTAGTCGTTGTTTATATTTTAGTTTTGATATACTACACACAAGGACAATTTCATGAAACAACTCATGTTACATTATAAAAAAATGTTACACAAGTAAATAAAAATGCTATGAAATACCATGAATAAGACACAATAATAATTAAGTCTGAATTTCTTGTTGGGTGTAAAAGAAACATGTGGAAACTGTGGAAGATTGTGGTTCCCAGCACCAGAGTTGAGAACCTTTACTTTTCTAGACCTTTACACTAAAAAAAGTTCTTATAAAGAACTACATTCTATAGTCTGTCAATGAACAATGAACCTTTACCACCGTAGTTCACAAATGGATAAAACTGTAAAACGTAAAGCTTCTACCTTCATGAAACAGCCTGTGTGAGTACACCGTAAATGTAATATGCATTAAATAAATACAAAAGGCAGAATGGGGTTTAGCTGAATAAATGGCAAAAGCTTTTCATTTAAATCAGGTTGAACTTTGTTTGATGAGTGACCTCATGACTTAATTGGCTTATCATATCCCATTTACTGTATCCTGGTAAAAGCTTAGTCATAAAACTATATATGCAGAAACTAAATTAAAATTCTGGTAATATACACGTCTAATGTTTGTGTAGCTCTATTTAGATAGTCTTTCCACAGTTGTGCTAGATTAAACCCTAGTATCTCGCACTGAATCAGCCCCACTTACTGTCAAATGATCTCATTAGTTCAAATGTTTATGATGAACAACAAGGAAAAACCAAGGAGCTTTAAAAAAATAAATTATTACTGAATTCTACTGGATTTAAAGTATTAAGTACTATAGCTTGAAAATTTGAAAACACAATGACAAGTTTTTTTCTATTCTCAGTCCTTCAGATCACCTACACTGATCGAATTACAGCTTGCCTCAAATTACAATTGGCCTTTGTTTACAGATTAATATTATTCTTATTAGGTTTATTACAAAAATATTCTACATTTTTACAGTTTGTACCTCTAGCCCTATGTGAATCAGATTTCAGTGCAGTCTATGTGCTGACCTTAAAAACACTGCAGATTATCTACTAATATAACACTTTTTAACTCTTTTTACCAGTGGCCAAAAAAATGCAATTTCCACCTGTTTTTTTGGTACCAGTGTTCAACATTGAATTTTTTTGTGATGTCACACTGGGTTCAAGAATTTGCAGTGTTTCATAAACATGTATTTTTTACCTAGCCTACTAGGATGAAATGTTATCATTTTATCATGGCAGTTGTACAGTGTTTTACTATATACAAAAATCTTTAGTTTTGCTGTCTGTTTTATCTCTGTACCAATGTTATTGTGGAAAGGTGTGAATTGTTTGCCCAGCACGGGGCTCACACCCCTCCCCTTTTCCATTGCCCTGCTCACCAGCAGCTAAACAGAGTCGTGATACCTTACACACAGAAGCCCAACAGTGTCCTGACTAACCTTATAACAGACTCGTGGCGATAAAATAATCCATTTGTTTATACCGATTTCCATTCCACTGGAGGAATGAGATATCTGTCTACTGCAAGAAAGGTTTAAGGGTTCTTCAAATGCTTAAAAGTTCTACTTGGAACCTTTTAACAAATAGAACCTTTAAAAGTTCCCTTAAAGGGACAGACAGACATCCTAATGGCTGGAAACTTACAAACTTACAAATTAACTTTACAACTGCTATTACTGTGGCCAAAGAATATTGGGATAATCACATTTAATGCAGTGTGTCTAGGCAGTTAAACTGAAGGCCCTGGGGGGAAATCCTGTGGCAATAACTGGTTACATTTACAAAAACAGTCCATATTTATGTGAATGCCAGTTGTGTCCAGTAGAGTACCAGAGGTGTCTGTCTCTGCTCCATAATGAGGCTGGTCAACAACTCTATGATTTGCTTTTTTATCACCTTCAGCTGCCTCTTAATATACTACAGCGCCTCCCTTTTCTCGACACACAGCAAGAAGAGAGTGATAGGGCTTTTCCCATCACATCACTGACGCTCCTCCCACATGTTAATGCTCCTCACACTCCCATAATTCTATCGGAGTAAAATTCCTTGCCAGAACAGCAGATATTCAAACACTGTTTTGATCTCAAGGATACAAAGGCAAACTCATTTCCCTCTGATTCACCACTATTAAAAACTACTAGGGCTTGGGATTAAGCAATATAAACCCACTAAATGGGCAATGTGCTATTAATTAAAAATATTTAAAATGGCATAAGGTTTGATTATCAAAGGAGGAGTGGTTTAGAAAGATTTTAATGAAGAAGCCATCTGGACCTGGACAACAGAGCCACATACACACAACCAGGCATAAACACACACACACACACACACACACAGATATCACACACTGCAGACCACAGGAGACTGAATTACATGATAAAAGTGATCAATAAATATGAGAGAGACAGGGACATGAGTGATGCAGTACATTAAAAACCAAAATACTACTGATAATATTATTTTCAGAGATCACAGCATTGCTAAGTTGTTTTTGATTCACATGCTGATTTGCTCTGAAGCAGCTGATCCCGGGGTTGTTTTTTCAGCTATTTTCCATACTTGCTCAGTGGAGCAGTGGGTAGCGTTGCCCCCTCCCTCACAGTTCCAGAGTCCTGGGTTCAATCCTGAGTTCCTCATGTTCACATCATTTTCCTCTGGGTTCTCAGGTTTTCTCCCACTGGCCAAAAACATGCAGGTAGGTGGATTGGTTATGCTAAACTGTCCATAGGTGTGAAAGTGTGTGCTCATGGTCCCACCCATGGTGAATTGTCCTGCCCTGTATGCAGTATTCTCAGGACAAGGATAAAGCAGTACTGAAAACAAATGTTTTCTGCGCCGCATTGGTGAACAGGAAGAGGAAGAAGAACATGCTTGATATGGAGTGCTCATTTTGCAGTGCTGTTACTGAGCCTCGGCAATGGCAATAAAAAGTCTGTGGAGGAAAACACATTTAATAATTTAATTGTTTTTCCTTCAGACCCTCAGTGAACTGATTATAACTTATCAAATTCGCATTCAAGATCTGTCTCTTATTGCCAATATCATTCACAAGTTTGCCTTTGTTATCGTTGTCCTTCATCCATAGCCCAGAAAAAACACAAGTTGTGTCCCAAATTACATACTACTGTATACACTGTGCACTTACACTATGCACTATGTACTCTACCATCTAGTGTATGAATTTTAGAAGGGTAGTATCATCGCAAATGGAGCACTAACGTTTTTTTAACTAACCCGAAGCGTAAGTCGTTTCCCAGTCGATGGCAAATGACATCAAAAGCACGTAATGCCACGCCGCTAGCTGTAGCAGAATACCCAGAGTCAACGAAAATGAATTTCTTAATTTTACTGTTTATGTCAATGTTACCTTTTGTGCCCAGCATGACCTTTTTTGATTCTGAGCAAATTTGAGCCAGCGTCTCAGCACCTGTAGCCCCTCCCCTCTTCCACTACGTAAACAAAGCTGCGACCGTTGAGTGCATGAAGTGTCCAAAATTCCACACTTCGTTTTCAGTTGAATAAGTGCATCATCCGGGAAATTGAAGTGCACTTCTTCTTTTTGGAAGTTTCGGTGTGAACACACTACTCACACTATTTATACTACAAAATGGCATAGAATAGTGCATACAGTATGTATGCGATTTGGGACAAACCTACAGACAATGTAGCATTATTCCATAGCTTCTGCTGTTCACAAAGTGTCTCTACATGGGCACACAGCATTACAATTCCCCCTTGCATTGTTAATAAAGATAAGTGATGACTCAGAAAAGCCTTGGCCCAAAGATTTAGGACCTTTCAGAGATTTTAAAGGACTAATGAGGTGATTGTGAAGTTTGAGAATAACCCGAGAATAACCCTCATCAAAACAGGCTGATATATACTGCCGATAATAAGTAGATAACACACAGGCAGATTAATCTAATGACACGCTATGTCCTCATATCAGGGAATTTACAAATATTTGGTTTCACTCTGCTCTGGTCTCATATTAACAGATTGGAAAGGAGTACTGTATAAACTTATCTATAGTTGTAACCTTACAGTAAAAGCACAGTCGGCTAAGATCAATATATGGACAACCTGTAATTATCTGTAAAATTAATTGCTATGAAAATTGTAAAAGGTAAACTACTATAGGTACTACAGGTTCAATATATCTTAAAAATAAATAAATACATTTATAAATTCTCCCAAAATTTTTTGATTGAATAAAGTGTCTGACGAGGGGAAAATGATCGACTGAAACATAATGAGCTCCAAAGTTTATTAAAACGTTCCACAGCCTCTTTCTCAGGCAACGTAGATCACAGAGGCATGGGGCTGGTGTTCTTTGAAAGCACCGAAGTTATACTGTTATAATGTGGTTGTGTAACTGCATAATGTATAATGCGTATCGGTCTTGAAATCCAGAGCTATCGAGCTATCGGTCACTTCACAAGTCCAGATCTCTCATTACTGAGACAGGAACCAGCAGGCTCTCCCCAAAAGAATGCAATCACTTGACTATATGGCTTTCTATACATTTTATCTCTGTTAATGTGCTACTCATGTTACTCTGGAATGTGTAGATTGGTGTTCAAACAGTGCATCAATTTATTACATGTATAAATAATAGAATGCTCGTATAACACATTTTCACGATGCACATTGTCACATTTTTGCAACACATCCTGTCATGATGTACTGTAACATTACACCCCGAGTGCTTTTGCTATAGTATACTGTTCATTGTCCAGTAATGTGTGTGTTTCAGTAATAGGTTTTATACATCTATTATTCCTTCAATGTCTTATTTTTGCATTTTTTTATAATCTACATGGCAAATTTTATTTCATTGTTCAGTGCTGATAAATGACTGTGTATGTGCATTTTTACTCTATTACTAGGTGAATGTTATGAGAGTGGCATAAAGTCAACAGCAAAGACAAATAATTTATGGGTATGACTCATGACTCAAAGACAAAGAGACTGAGAGAAACACAGAGGGACAGAAAGAAAAGGAGAAGAATACGACAGATAATAAGAGAGAACCCCTCTAACCCCCTGATATGGAAAAACACAAGTCATAATTGTGGTGGTTATAGTCATGCCAGACAGAAGCAAAATAGAGCAGGGTTATTTTAACAGGTGCACCTTGTTATTCCAGCTCATTTCAGCGCAATACTAAGGCTGCCAAACCAGAGAAGAGCCTACAGGAAGAAAGAGGAGTGGATATTTACGACACAAGAAACATTAAGAGATGCGTCAGACTATATGGTATCAGATACTCATGAATTAAACAAGCAAACACGAAATGATGGCAGATCAGAAAGACTGGTGGGTGTAACGTGTGTATTGGAGGCAGGACACAAGTGCATAAAATCAGTGTCTTTTATTTCAGCAAATTCGTGACTTATTATCCATATTCCAGGCAGGGGTCAGAAAACAGACAGCCAACAAAATTCAAGCGTCATCCATGATCATAAATCAAGTAATCAGGCACAGGTCAAAACCCCGGAAGTACTTGGAATTTGAAAACAAAGAACTAGGAATAATGGAAACGACAAGCCTCAGTAATGAGGAGGGTATAAACAGACAAACTAATCAAGAGCTCGGCACAGAACACCTGGAAACAATCAGAATACAGCCAGACAAAAGCACAACATGAGAAACAAAACACGAGAACGGTGCTCGTCACGCTTTGTAACCGTGCTGCGTGCTGAGAAGAGGAATTCACAACAGTGGGATGAAGCTCGTTATCTCTATCACTTGCTTCATGCTGGGAAATAAAAGCTAAATTGTTGGAACTTTAAAGGATCAGTTTCTGCTGCTCTGTGGGTGTTCTCCCTAGAATGTTTCATTTGTGCTCTTTACCTGCAGGACTATCATCTGCCAAGCTAGTGTCTAAAAAAAGCACATACAGTACATTTTGTTCTTGTAAGTGAAGAAAATGCACGGTGAGGCATGCGGGATCCAATACTGGGTTGTTGTTTTTTTTTACACTTAATTATATGGATCATACAAATCATTACTTATATATTTTGTGTAATTACTTTTCTATTGACTTAAAACGTTGATGAAGTAGGCCTCCCACACTAACGGAACCAACACAATTGATAGTGTGTAGATTTCCTCATTACACGCTGTCTGAGAGAACAATCTCTGGACTGCAGGAAAGTCATGAAGATTATACGTGTATATAGGATATAGGATGTCTATTTTTTTTTTTTTTAATCTAGTTGAATGACTTCCTCTAATAGCTTTGGAAAGCTCAATAATTCAGCTGCATATATTCCTCCGCTTGAGTCTCATCTCTGTGCTAACACACCAACATACTCTGCTCAATATAATCATTGGGACTAACCCAGTGACTGTAAGACAGATCACCATTTTCTCACACTGTGCGGTATTGAAGCCTAAATTTGGTTAATGTTGCTAGGTAGGGCATGGTGGCTTCATGGTTAGCAGGATTGCCTTGCACCTCTGGAGTTGGGGGTTTGAATCCCGCCTCTGTCCTGTGTGTGCGGAGTTTTCATGTTCTCACCATGGTTTGGGGGTTTCCTAGGAGAACCCCAGTCCAAAGACATGTGCTTTAGGCTGATTGGCATTTTCAAATTGTCTGTGGTTTGGGAATATGTGTGTGATTGTGCCCTGCATTGGGTTGGCACCCTGTCCAAGGTGTCCCCTGCCTTGCCCCTGGGATAGGCTCCAGGTTCCTTGTGACCCCGTGTAGGATAATGGATGAAAGTTGCCATCTTGATTGAGTTTGCACTGTTAAGTAAAAAATGGAGACAGAGCATGTGCATTAGAGACCTTGAAGCCAGAGCATGCACAGAAGGATACAGCTGTGGTCAGACAGTGTGTCTGTCCAGTCAATAAATTATGAACTACTAACTAGTGTTAGCTGCCTTTATTTATGCCATCACTTTGTACGCTCACGTTGGTTTGCTAGTTTTAATATCAGTACAACAAGCTAGCTCAGACATCAAAATGAGCAACATACCAGGAAAAGCTGCCTGGGGGGGAAGAACTCACCGCTGATTGTCTGTTACAACAATTTACAGCAGAACAAGACATGCCCGGTGCCTCAGTTCACCTACTTATACTTTAAAAGTATTAAAAGTACATTAAAAGTATGTTGCATTTCAGCTTTTCTTCATTCATTATTCCTTATTTAATTCATACTATGTTTAAAAAATTCCATTCCCTTGATTTATGTTTCCACATTTAATTTACACCTCTCTAAAATGCGTCAGAAAGCAAACTTTCACAAAACTCTTCCCTCGCACAAGGAGTTGTGGGCAATATTAGCTGAAAAATGTCCACAGATCCACACTTCAAAAATCTACCAGAAATAGTAGACCATCCGGGTCTATGAATATACTACGATTCGGGACACACTATTCCCCATCTCGGATACTGTTTAGGACGGGTAGTAGACGAATTGAGATGCATGGCTTTGCTACAGAACTGTCCACAGCTTCAGGCTTCAGAGCACCAAATAACTCCTATAAAAAAGCTTTTACCATAAGAAAAAACATTGGGGAAGATATTAAGGTCAACATACCTAAATACGACAGAGCACCATTCCTGAAAATCAGGGACAGCACTAGGCCTATTCATTTATAAGTAAATCAATATATCAGCCAATGTATTTTCTTTTTGATTTTTTTTCTTTTTTTTTCTCATCAAAAACAAAGTTTGAGTCCATCGCACCTGTTCCTGGACGGGCACTAGGACCTGGGGGAGGCTGTTGTACTCGCTACACACCTATTTGTCTGCACGTTTTTTGGTTGACAGACACACATCCAGCGGCTTACCGTGGGTGCCTCCCGTGGGCGGACCTCCAGACAGTGAGCATGTTTACGTGCACGTTAAAAGTTCGATTTCAATCGAGCTAAAGCAATAATTCGCCTTTTTTAAACGTCATGTAAACGCTTTAGTCCGACTGAATCCGTACTGAAATCGGACTTGTAGCTCGACTTCGTCCAGCATGTATACACTTTAATCGAGCCGTTCTGTTGGTCGGCGAACGATCCGCACACGACAGGGTTTACTGTTTAAGCATTTTACGCTGGTTATATTAATGATGCTGACCATTTTCACTGTTACACTTGCTGCAGACTCATACACAGGCAGCGAGAGTGCAGAATGACAACTCTGACTACACAGTAGCTTGTAAACGTAGTTAATGTAATTAACAAAGACAATGTGCAGTAATGTAGTGTTGATTGCTGTCTCACTCACTCACTCACTCACTCACTCACTAAATAAAACCCCAAAAGTATTTTGGCTACATAGAACAGCCTTTTTTTGCCTTTTGTTGGTGTTGGATGGATGGGGACAAAGTGGACTTTCATTTCTTTATTTTGATATAATTTAAGTAAGTCATATTAGATCAGCCTCTAACACAAATTATGAGACAGGTATACCTTGACCAAAATAGCCTTATTTCTATAGATCTTACACCCATTGTTACTCTAAAATATACATGACTAGAAAGATGGTTTGGTGGCTTTAAAAAATTTGGGGGGGGGGGGGTAGTATGCCCAGACCATCCCTAAATGAGGCTTAGCCCCCATTCATAAATCTCTAGTGATGTATCTGCTGAAAAAATAATTTGTAGAGATTTTATTTAAAATGTAAGTTTGGCTTGTGTTCAATTCACTTACATTGGAATGGGCGGGTTTTAAAAAAATAAGGGATAAGGATAAGGGCTACTGATGTAAATGTACAGTCAGTGGTGTCTGGCTGTGAATGTAGAGCAGAAAACAGAACAGCAGAGAAATTAATCTCATTACCACCATCTTGCGGACACTGAACACACTGCGCACACACACACACACACACACACACACACGCGTGCATACACACACACACACACACACACACACACACACACACACACACACACACACACACACACACACACACACGCGCGCGCGCACGCCCACAAAATATGTCACGTGACATAGAACCCCACATACATCCTTGCTGAAAAAAAAAAAAAAAAAACAATAGAAACCATCACAGAAATTCTAATATTTTCCACTACACATACCATTACAAACCATCAGCAAACCATTAAAACCATTATCATTATTGGTCCTTAATGGTATCCACTAGACATAACTTGCCACCAATAGAAAGCAACAAATTACCAGTAGAGACCCAGAGGGGCTGTTACAGTTTCCATTAAAACCAATTCAATTCCCATTATAACCATTAAAACCAATACAATTCCCATTAAAACCATTAGAACCATGGGTATATATTGTTATTTTGTTTCAGCAGGGATGTTACTTGAAGTTATTATACTGATTATTTATAACCTTTTATAAATCATGTATTGGCTTCTGTAATCTTTCTCCTTTATTCTGTTCTGTCTTCCTGCAACGTTCAAAATGGACGTAGATGGAAATTTGTAGCATCATTACTACAAGGCAATAATTTGCCTAATCACGACTATCGAATTTCCTAGTTACCTAATAAACTCCGGGCTCATGTTAAATATAGGATGTTAACTATATTGGAGCTGATGATAGAGGTGGTGTGTTATTCTGACTGTTTAATTCATGTCGTTCCTGTGTTTGGGTTTGCCAGATTAAAGCGCTCAGACTGCGTCCAAAACCACATATGCTTCCCTACTAAATAGCATGTCATAAAATAATGAGCCATTTATATTTCTACATGGCGTTTAGTAGGGAGGTATGCGGGTTTGGACCCAGCCTGAACGCTTTCCAGATGTACACAGCTGTCTCACTGAGGTGGGCTTTCCCCCCTCTGAAGCTTGGCTAAATGTAACGCTTCGAGGGGCTTCAAGACTAGAGCTGTGCTAAACATACTCCTCATACACACACACGCACACACACGCACACACACACACACACACACACACACACACACACACACACACACACACACACAGAGAGGAGAAGGAGAGGTGCTTCAGCTGACTTATAGACACGTACTGTCCTGGGAACAGTTTTTCTGCTAGGATGTACAGCGGTGGAATATTTTTGATCCTTTTTATCACATGCCAGATGCTCGGATCTCAGAGCCAGGTACGTCCACAACCAGTAAATAACACATTCAGGTATATCCTATATTAAGAAATCTGTATTGATAGATTTTACTGCACTGAGTTAACATTCACATGCAGAAACAACCCATGTGGTTTTCAGACTTGTAGATCTTTTCCCTGTATTTACACATTGAATATTCACATAAAATTATATAAGCACACACACACAAAAAAAGCTTCAAGCTACACGTGAAATAATATACCCTAGTGCAAGTTTGAAAACCCTGTGTGTTTTTCTATAAGGGTGATATGGTGTGAATTCCACACTGTAAAACATGATAGTTTCCATTATGTGAACTTATTTCTTCTCTTTAGCTCCAGCTGTCACAAGTTTTGGATATTAAACTCAAGTTTATAAGTTTTCAAAGATTAAACTGAAAGTAATCGATTGTCTTGACTCGTAAACCTTGTAAAACGTAACCTTTTGAGTTAAAACAAAGGTTCCCTTCAAGTTGAGTTCACTCACATTTTTAATGCAGCAGGTGAACTTTCGTTTCTAAGCTTTACCACCTGAAATGTCTTACAGTGTAGCATTATCTTTATATATTATATATATTTTATGTATGCTTTGTATACTTTTTTTTTTATATATATATATATCATCATTTGTAATGATCAGCATGATTAACCTTCCAGCTGTCTTTTACTCTGGTGGAAAACAAACTGTGCAGAACTAGTATCCCCCATTTGGGATGTTTTTGAATTTACAGTGAAAGGAGTCTTAACAAATAGGTTAAAACAAAACCCACACACACACAACCCTACACACACAAAAAATATTGTATTTGCACTCAAGTTTGCAAGGGGAAAAAAAAAAAATGGGCAGGAAAAACTGCCTGTGAAGCAGTCAGAGACAAGTGCTGGGGAGTTTTGAATGTTTTTTTAAAATTGATTTTTCTTTTTACATCTTATACAAATATTATTTCACATAATTCTTGCACACATGAGAGTCAGAAGCATTGCTAAAGATAGTATCCCACATGTAAAGGATCTGAATCACTCCATAGCTTTTTTTGTGTGTGTGTGTGTCATAAATAATTAAATCAGGCTTTTAAATGGCACAATGCTTTCATGTATTTGGTCAATGTCCTGCAGTCAAATGAGCAACGAAACCACCAATGCCACTAGTTTTCTGTTAAATAAACACCATTAACTCCATAACTGGAACTGCACAGGAGTGTATGAGCAGGCAGGAGGTCCAGAGCACTCTACGACATGTCCATAAGCTGCTCTCAGCGCACGAGACCTCCTTCTTACAGAGTGTACGCAGCCTGCGCAAGAAACTCAACCTGCTGCACAACACCACAGTCAAACACAGCAGCAACAGCAGCACAGGCAAGAACAGCACACGTGAGTACAGCAGCGGATGCATCACTGTATACAGTTACACGATATTACACAGAACTGCATCTAGACTGCATACAGAAAAATAGTTCCTCAGGGATGATAAACAGTCCCAGCTTTTTCTACTTGGAACCTTTTCTGAAAGGAAAACCCACCATTGTAGAGGTCCACAGAGAACTTCCAAGATTTCCCTATGAGAGACCAAGACGGGACCATGAAGAAGAAAGTTTGGGGTGCTAAGTGGAACTGTTTACTCAAAATTTACTCAGTACATAAAACCAATAGGAAAGTTTGGTAGTCATGAGAGCAAGGAATGTAAGTCTGGATGTGCTGACAGGTCGTGGGGTTTATTCTTGCCTCCATATACACTTAAACATAAAGGGTTCTTCAAGTGTTCTTTGTTTAACAGTTCTAGGTTTCTCAAGGTTTTACTTGGAGCCTTTTCTGAATGGGAAACACTGTTGTACTGTTAAAACCCTTTAAGGGTTTTGCTAGAGGGACAAACCAAAGAACACTATAAGGCATACAGTTTACCATGGAGTCAGACCTTTCTCTGAAATTGGATGTTGATCTAAGTCTTTTGTGCATAAACCTGTTATTTTACCCTCATAACGTCTCATCATAAACTTTCTTTATATTGTCCTTTACCCAACAGCAATATGCCTGCCTCCAAACCCACCAGCCAATGGCAGGTTGCTGGGCCAAGTGTTCAGAGTGGGCCACGAGGTCCACTTCCTCTGCAACCCTGGTTTCCAGCTGTCAGGGCCAGAGACTAGGGAGTGTCTGGATTCCCTCAGCTGGAGTGGAGAAGAGCCAACCTGCAAGAGTACCTATTAAATGATAATCCAGAATTTCAAAACCCCATCTCTAGTTACCACATCTGTAGAACAAAAATATTTCTGGACTGAGAAAAGAAGCAAAAGCATGTTGGCTTGAAATGCGCTTATAATAGCAGTCCATGGGCAGTTGTTTAAGCAGACAATAATTTATGAGAAGCATTGTTTTTATGAATTCTTCACTGACAGGAATTCGTGATGGAGCTACCTTTTTAGAGAGAAGAATTTGTGGTTACGCTTTAATAACTTTAGTTGTGTGGGTCTGATTATGCTTGGATGCTAGACAATCTAAAGAATGCACAAGACAACAGAATTACTTTTACTGTATTTCTCCAGTGTTGAAATATTGAAAATACCTTTTACATGAACAGGTTTGGTAAGTCATTCTTTCTTATCCGTCTCCTGCTTATCATACTTATACTACAACTGCCCAAGGGCTTCCATTATAAGTGTGTTTTGAGTCAGTGGATTGGAAAATGTATTAGGTTGAAAACAATGGAGCATTCACTAAATTCAACATGCTTTGTTTAACATCTGTTACATATTTGAAATGTGCGAGTCTATGCTTATAAGGTATCTTTTGGATTCTAGATATATTTTGAACAATAATGTGTCCTGTTCTATCTTCAGTGGTAGATGCTGGAACACACAATATCCCTACTTCCTCCATGCCCACATCTACCGCATCGTCTTCTCCACCTTCAGTCTCAGCCTACGTGCGTCCCTCTCGCTGTTTTGAGTTTCAGGGCTCCATGCACTGCACATGTGAGCAAGGCTACAGCATCTCTAGCCAGGACAGAGGCTTGTGCACAGGTAACATCTCCAACCAGGTAAATACTGGGCTTTGACTTGACAGAGTAAGAGAACTGATCTGGGCTTAACATTTTCCTGTCCATCTTATCATGTTGCTTGGAATATGAAGGGCATAAAAGTATTCACAATTTGATTTGAAAAATGTTAACTGATTATTGGAATATATTACAAAATGGCGTCCAGACTTATTATTCCTCCCAGGGGACAAGATTACCATTCAGTTACTGTATATACATTTGGTTATGTGGAGTCTATACTTATATGCTCTTTTTTTTTTTTTTTAAAGACATTGATGAATGTGAGCTCTTCCGTATGACGCAACCTGGCCGTCTATGTTTGCACATGTGTATGAACACAGCTGGGAGCTACTACTGCCAATGTCCCACCGGCTACAGCGTCAACAAAGACAACAGGAGCTGCCAAGGTCAGTATCCTACTTTACTAAAACACCTTTTATTTCTTAAAGAATTCTCAGAGATGCAGAAAAGCATCTTAGCTGTTATACTGTTACAGCTAAGTTCAATTCAGCATTTTCTTTAGATCTTTATTTAAATGGTACTTTTAGAGCCCTCTGCTGCCTCTGAGGCAAACTGCAGTTGCTATGAATATACTGAGACGCTTTCTGACCAACTGAGTCCAAACCTCTGTTCTCTGTCGAAACTACGGGTGCTTCCTTTATTTGTGTTACTTCCTTGCATCTCGTAGCTCTCTTCTCTGAATACAAGACAAAAGGAAACAAGGACAGAAATATTTGAAGGCAAACATTTGCCAAATGATGCCTCAATCAATGAATCAAAATGAATATTGATGATTTATTGGCCAGTTAAATGAAACTTAACTTTAACTTTTCACTGCAGATATCGACGAGTGTGAGAACGGGGTTCACAACTGTACCAAAGAGCAGGTGTGTGTGAACACTTTCGGAGGTCACAGATGCATGGTAGTCGAATGCCCTCGCTTCCGCAATGCTTCCTACATCAAGACCTCACCTCTGTAAGTATGCAAATTTCATTTCCATTAACGCAATACATTTGTCCCACATTCACTAGAAATATTACAGCACAGGTTTGATATGTGGGATGGGGTGAAGACCAGTATTTGGTACATCACATTAATAAGCCTGACATGAAGCTCAGCATGAAGTAAAAAGCTGAAAATCCAACTTTCCCCTCTCTAAAATTTAGACTTCTAATGTCTATGTTACAGGCAATGTGAGCGTAATCCCTGTGTCCAGGGGAACAAAGCTTGTCTCCAGGCTCCCGTCTCCATCAGCTTTCACTTTATGTCAGTGGTGTCGAACATGAGCACTCCCCGCGTTCTGTTCCGGGTTTCAGCGGCCCGTATGCTGGGAGACACCCTGCGCTTTGGACTGCTGGGAAATCGGGGGGCGGGGCATTTCACCCTTCAGCGCTCGAGCAGACAGAGTGGGGAGCTGCTGCTGGTGGAGCCAGTGCAAGGCCCTGCCACGCTGGAGGCTGAGGTAGAGATGAGCGAGCTGCAGAGGAGAACACTGCTGGGACGATATGTTACAAAGGTTAAACTCTTCGTGTCCCCTTACAGCTTCTAAAACACAGAGTGAGGAGGAAACAGACTGGAGAATAAAGTGATCTTGCTACCTGAAACAACTGTTACGATCGCCTTACAAACAACACAGGAACTAAAAACGAAGCACAACAGATTTCCAGCTGGGCAAATCCAAAATCTTTATTAGAAAGCTATTAAGCGTCACCCTTAATTGTTTTTACAGCCTTTTATGTATTGAATTTGACAATCTAGTTTTATTTCATAACCCAGTGTGCATTTCATCTAACTTTAAAATGTAAACATTTTATTATATCTTGTTTTATAGTTTATAAATTCAGTTTTTAACAATGACTGATATTTCTGCTTAAACATTCACAGTGAAGCACATTGGCATCTTCCGAGATTTTAATGTCTTAATCAACATGACTGAAACAGTCTCTGCTGCCAAACCAAAAATCCTCCTCAGGATTCTGGGCTATCATAAAGGAGAAGGACCGTCTCCAACGACTGACTGAAAAGCGTTCCCACAAAGAATTCTTCACCCTAATGACAGAATGCCAAGGCAGGACCTCACAGACCTCTCCTCAATGCACAAATGCACATCATTCAACTGTGTGAAGCTATAAAAAGTATTCAAACACACAGAAGTTGCCTTTCACACGCTCACTCCGTCTCACACACACACACACACACACACACACACACACACACACACAGTATCTACAAAAAGGCAACAAGATAATCCTACTATTATACATTCAGGAAAAATAAAGCCTTAAATCAAAGCAATAAATGATTCGGTCATATTTAGCCTTCAGAAGAGAGATAATAAAATGAGGGTGTAAGTTTAACTTTCTGCTACAAACTGTGTAGTTAAAGCATTAAGATTTCTAGAGAAATTTCTAGAGTCCAAAATACAAACCAGCAAATTGATTTTATTAACAATTTTCCAAATCACTTTGTACATAACAAAAACAACCAATAAAGACAAAAAAAAGAAGCCATTTTTATATATGTATAATACATGGCTTAATCAGATCTGAAGGGAAATACTTTTAAATCAGTTTGTACAGAAAAAGAAAGCATATAAAATCAAAATGCATCATTACCATTTAGCATTAAAAAAAAATAATAATAAAGAATTACTGTGTGTTTACCTGTAGAAAGGTCACACACAGCAGACAGTGAGCACTTACAGTATGACTTCACATTATTTCCTGTCTGAAAGGAGGAGGAAATCAAGCAAATATGAAGAAATCTTTCCAGGGCTACATTCTCTTGCTTAATCATTGGCAAAATAATTAGGGAATGGTCCACCAAAAATGCCCATGTGTTCTGGGCTGGCTGAGAGTAGTGACCACACACACTTTATCCAAGCAGAGACTCTGCTGGTGTTTCTAGCCAGAACAAAGGCGGATGTGAATATGAGAAGTGAGCTCAAGCTAACATGAGTTAATACTGAAGAGATGCGACATGGAAAGCTGAACATTTTCTGTGTGAATTTATTAATTGATTCAATTATTGGAGAACTGATTAAATAAGCATAATTTTCAACAAAGGTTACTAAAGGCCATGGAGATTTTCCATACCAACATTCCCATTACCAGTAAAGGTGGGTCCATCTGCTTCTTGTGAGTGCAAATCCAGTAGCTGTACAAGACTGTCACGGTTTCTACAAGAAAAAGAGCAACACTGAAGCAGAGACCTCTCTGTAAATCCACAGCTATATACAATATATGAACAATATTTTCCTCCTCCACATAGCAACACGGCCTACTGTGATTTATACAAAAATGTTTAAGTATGACACTGAAAAATAGACAGGGGTGAATGGAGATCATAGTAAGGCTCTTTTTCCTCAAACAACTGTTGAACTGTGTTCCCCCTCTGAGGACATTCGGAGCGTTCAGGGTGTATTCATTCGGGAAAATAAAAAAGGTTCATTGTTTAGAGCTTTTGACAACATTGCAGATTCAATTACCAACGAGCTGTCAAAGGTTTGATATGTTAAGATACTTACACGTGGAACAACAGGCTCAGTAAGCCGAGAAGGACGGCAGGTGATTACGGGAGTGCATGCAAGTGAAAATGGTGTAAAGGGCATGATTTTCCGAACGGGATTTCTGAGCTGTGCAGGTGGTGACATCATTCAAGACACACAGGAACATTGACTGGCTGAATTAAACAGAATTTCAGCAAGTATTAAAAAAAAAAAAAAAAAAAAAAAAAAGAGAAGAAAGGAAAAAAAAGTTTTTTATTCCTCTTACCCTGGATGGCAGAGTACAAGACCAGCCCCAATACTAAACACAGAGGCATCCAGAAAACCCCAAACCTTAAACCTACAACAAATTAAGGCCATCAAAACTGATAAATTCATTAATATACAACTAAGTGTGAGCTTGGTTGGCGGAGTATGAACTAATGCTATTAGCAGTCTTTCAGTACAGCACTGTAAGACTTCCAGTCATCAATACACCTCTCCAGGAGTTAAAACATCTAACAAGCTAAACGGAGAAGAAATCTGAGCACAGGAAATGACCTAACTTGTGTAAAGACTTCTCTGCATCACACTGGTGTCTGTCTCTGCAGTGTAGTTGAAAGACCAAGTCAAGTTGCCATGTAGGAACCACATTTTTTCCTGCCTGAGCTCCATGAGTGCCTTGACATCCTGTCCGAGGCCACTATGGAATATTTATCAAGCATCTCAGTCAGAACGAGAAGTGCTGATCTAAGCTCATCTACCTCTTGTCCACATAATATTTGAATAATCAGAATATAATATAAATCAGGATTATTTGAACGTTTTTAAGCATCCTACTCAAGTCTAAAAAGTCCCATTTATGGCCTCTAGATCCTGAGTGCTTCTGGCTCAGATGTGAATAGCTCTTCCTTCTGTGTTCAATGGTATGTTAGTATCTGAGAGTACAGTGAGTCTGACAAACATTACATCCGATGCCTTTATTCATCAACAACCCAGACCTGCGATCACAGACACAAACATCCCTCTGTAGAAAGTCCAAAAAACTCTCTTGAGGAAAATAAGTAAACCTATAGACAGGGTATTTAACCTTGAGCTTTTCATTCACACTCACAGGAGATCATACACACGTGCACACACACACAGAGCACACTTCAGCACAATTATTCATTCCAATCAAGTTTTTTTTAACCCCTGTAATTAGTTAATCACAAAAGGCCCTATTTAGCAGTATGCCTACCACATCAACGTCAAGCCTGTTATTTATAAATAATACTATAAAGCAAATGATGGTGTTATTCTCCCATTAGATGTTCTGCAAGTTAGCAGACAAATCACAGCCGAGACCTTATTAAAAGGAACAACCGATGTCGATGCTAATGAAATTTCAATATCAGTTAAAACAATAAAAGAAACATGTTATCAAACCTGCGCAACCCTAGGACACACATAAACCTAATACCACATATATACTAGTCACCATGCGTAACTGAACTGTATGGCAACCACCCACAACCAGACAAAAGTATTTCTGTAATTTAGTAGTGAGAACCTGCTGCCTCTACCTCATCACCTCAGTAGACCACAGGGGAGCACAACAAAGCCCAAGCATACGTAAAACCACAACATCCAATACAAAAGCATCAACAATAAATACATGAATTGCAAATGAAGAAGAGAAACGAAACAGGACCTCCATGAACATGGAGAAAGCTGAAAGGGGAGAAACAATGTCTCAAAGATGCTGGCACACTGCGCTTAGAAATGCACAAACACCTACATACATACACACACACGCACACAAAATGGCCCAAACGTCCATAGCAGGCAGGTCCGGTCACAGAGAAGCAGATGACGATGCAGGAGTACTGCAGTCAGCAAACATGGACAGTGTGAAGAGGGTAAAATCAGGTCCCAACATGGCTGCTGCCAGTAGCAAGAAAATCTGCACAGTTTCAGTCTTGCTCGTCCTCTTCACCGTGCCATAGCCAGGGCCCGGGGTGAGTGAGGGACAGAGAGGAGCACTGGTAGCTTCTCCACCCCCCCTTTTGTGGAATGGGGAAGGAAGAAGGGAGGACAATAGGTCTCTCCCCCCCCTCCTCCTGCCCCTGGCAACCCTCTTTACCTGTCCTTCAGCTCCTGTGTGACACGCTTGGTGATGCGGCCGCACAGCAGCCCCATGAAGAACAGCAGCACCACACACATTGCCAGCATGCTCATGATATAGTTCTTAGCGGGAGAAGAGAGCACCTGACCAGCCAAGTCTGAGAAGCCTTCTGCTGGTGCCACCTGCAGGCAGGAAGCAGAAAATGTCAACATGGAAGGAAACTGCACATAGAGCAATGCTTGAGAAAATATTAACATAGTAATGGCAAAGACAGTAACAATACTAAAATTTGCACACTGTCTTAACTATATTAAAACTTTAACATTTGTATTTTGTGTGTGGTTAGTCTCTATAAATGTTTATTTAGCAGAATACAGTCTCTACTGTTATTTAGTGTCAACAACAACATTTTTGCCGTTCTTCATTAAAATCAGAGGTTATAATTAGGAAAGCAGCGGTTCACATTAATTATCTAGCCAGCTGACAGATGTGCTGAGTAACACTACAATAATTTTGTATTGTGTAACATTAGCTAACTTCATTAGTTTGCAAAAGACAACGGTAAACAACAGTTTTCCATCACTTATTAAGCTTGGTTAATGTTAACTCCAACATGCACTAATGCATTTTAAACAATTACTAATATTTGTTAACATTGTGCATTAACCAGATACAATGTCTACTAATAACCTCCCCGGTCACCTTAGCGCCGAACCATGCACAGTACGTTTTTGACACCGTTTGATTTGCTCCAACTTCACCAAACACAAGACAACTGCTGTCCACATTGTACGAAAAAATGTTCCCAGGAAATAATTGTAAGCACCCAGACTGCGTTACGCTTTTACCGCATCTCTCGTGTAGACGCACTCGGTATCAACCAGATAATGGTACATGTCTGGATAAATTACTTCAGGTGAACGTTTGCGTGAAAAGTTGTCACCTCAGTCTTATTTAAAGGGTCCGGTAATGCCACTTCATCGTTTATTTTCAGTTTGTGTAAATACCTTATCTGTTCAGCTTTAGCTAGACCTGAAAAGTACGCGCTAGTCATTTTGTTTTGACAGATCTGGGTTTTAAAAATGGCGCCACCAGAAATACTTAAGGACCAGACATGTGTGGTAGCACTGTAACTTGTTTGTTATTGTTTATGTCCTTGAAATGGTCTATACGTGCGCGTGTGTGTGCACGCACGCGTGTTACCTTGGCAGCGTAGCTCCACATGTCTATGCGGTCTTGCAGTCTCTTCTTACACTCAGGCTGGAGTCTCACTCTCTTATCCTGAAGAGCCTCCATCAGACAAGACATCTCTGAGGAGCACACACACACACACACACAGCAAAGTTAATACCTTCTGAAAACTCCTCAGGAATATACTGACTGTGGTGTTAAGTACTCACGTCTTCCTCTGCCAGGCGGGATGGCAGCACACTGATGCTTAAGGTCAAGCGCACATGCTGTGTGCAACACTGGATCCACAAAGATGTCTGCCTTACTCTCCTTGAGGATGTTCAGCACTTCCTACACACATATGACATGCATGAATTTAAACTGCACTACATAGAAGTTTGGACAAATTTATGGTAGGACACGTGATGATGCACCTTTTTGCAACCCTCATTTTTGAGCTTGAGCAGATTCCCTTTGAGACATTCCTCCACCTGGCCCGTCTGTTCCTGGGCTGCTACCTCCTCTGAACACAGCCGCGAGATCTGAGACACAAATACGTGACATCATACCACACAGTATTGCATATAATTATGGCGACACCTGGAGGAAGCTGGAGGAGTAACTGACCTCGTCAGTGCACTGCATCTGTAACTGAGGGTCCAGTCTGTAGTCCAAGGCAGACTCCTGCAGAATTACCCTGATCTGGTCCTCACAGTCCGAGGAAAGACGCTGCACACACAGTTCAACAACGGTTACAACCACACAGACCCAGTCATAGTCCGCTATACTGTGTTGAACTGCAAAGTAATACAGCAGAGTGGAGTGCACTAGAACAGACCTGGTCAGCATATTTGAGTTTGAGGCAGGAGATGACCCGGCCCTCTAACTCGATGTCATCTTTCGAGTTGTCCAGAATGTTCTGGCAGAACTTGGGAATGTCAGCCTTACAGGCCTTCCTCAGCACCGGGTTCAGTCTGTAATCTGGAAATGTGAAAGAAAAAGAAAAAAAATCCACTTAAGAAAAAAAATCAATTTAAACAAAGTCTAATCATAATCATATTCATATCTAAACAGTGCTTGGTATATCTAATGGTCTCTCTAGAGCAGCATGACCTATGTTTATGACATGGATTAAAAAGAATTAAAACAGTGGATGGTGTACAAATATGTCTGTCAGACTATACCTGTGTTCTGGGTGATCTGTCTCTTGGTGATCATCTGTTTGCATTTAGGGTCCATGAGTTCACTATTCTTGTTTTGTTTCAGGCACTGGAGCATGTTCTTAGCATCGGCTTCAGAGCAGAAACGCTACAACACCAAAAAAACATGTTACGATGTACCACTCACTACTATACTGAACATGCAAACTACATCTACAAGTGCGGTTTGTAATCAGGTGATTCACTGCAGATTAGGTAAGGAAACACTGTTTTGTTATGATCACTCACCCTGATCATCTGCTTACACACTCTCATGAGCTGAAAGTCAAGCTCAGGGTCGATCATCTCAGTCTCCTGCAGTTTAAAGATCTTCTGGTGACAGCGCTGGGTCAGATGATTCTTACTGTCCTTCAGACACTCAATCACCTGCACACATGAAACCAAGCACATTATACAGAAACTAATTTAATAAGCTATTACGGTATTTTGTAATGTTAGCAAATTACATGACCAAAATCAAACTTTCCACTTTAAGTCACAGATTGAGAACTTAGTAACAGGGAATTGAAAAAACTCTGTGATACTGGTTTTTCAGCGCTGGTGTATTTGAAGAACAAAGTACAGAGCCAGACTCGTCAACCTCATCCACAATATGTATGCTTGTACGGACTGTGCTTGTATTTATTTATAATTCACACCAACATCTATGTTAGTATCATCTATGAGATGTTAGTAGTTTCTTAACTGGGACTTTTTGCCCCTTCTGAACTGTAGAGCTTGGGCAAATAACCCAGGTTGTTTCAGAAAGACAGACCTGAGCATTGCCGAACACCACTTCCTGACAGTGATCCTTAATGTCCTGCTTACAGCTCTCGTACAGATCTGGGTCCAGGCGGATATCCTCTGACTGGAACAGAGTACAGCACCACAGTTACACTACAGTAAATACAGACAGTGCTGTGTAGCACAAACATACCAAGTCATGAAAATCCAACAATAAGTGGACAATAACACATTACATCACAGTTTCTGTATAAATACTGTATTTATGACTAGTATGTGGATTCTGTTTTGAGAATTAACCAACCATCTCCAGTTCCTCCACTCTGAGCTGCCTCCGGCACTTCATGGACACGCGTTGGTCTTTCACCTCTTGCAATGTATCATTCCTGACCATGGTGCTCAGACAGATGACCACATCCACCCTGCGCACACAACACACAAATAAGCTTATTCTATGATCGATTCCCCCCCCCCCCCTGCAATCTGAGTTAAACTAGCCAGAAATGAATTAAATAAAATACACAAATACTGCTTTGTCAGTATAGGAGACAACTGCATCAGCAGACAATTCTGTTGTAAACCTGAATTAGTACGTGACCATTAGCTCTACACTCACTTCTTCTTGATGTTAGGGCAGAGCTTGAGAACATCTTCCTTGCAGGCCATCTTGAACTTGTAAGAAAAGCGGAAGTCTTTCATTTGGACCTGAGGAGGAAGAAGAGAGCAGCATTGAGTAAAGAGGAAGTCAAACACACAACCCATTAGGGATGCCCCCTCAGAACTCGGTTCTACATGGGAACTGGTTATAAATTTGTAAAACACAGCGCACTGATGCACGACTCAACGTAAACAGCTGGAGTCACTTGATATCAATATAATTAATATAAATGCTGTGAACATAATACCAGTCATAATACCACTAGTCTTTGTGCAAGGGGTGTGGTTGTGCACAAAATGTTTGAATAAGCATTTAAAAAAAAAAAAAAATCATTAGTGAGACTTTTGTGTAGACAATCACATATAAAGAACTGAAGTACTGATAAAGGCAATGCTCTCAAACACAACAACCCCTGCTGATAAGAGAGTTAAACATAGTTAACTCTGTTAAACATAGTTTAAATCTACATAAATGAGATTACAGAAAAATTATTTTTCACAAATAATGAATAAACAATTTAAAAAATTAATGTTTTCCACTATAATTGTGAATTGTTTTAAATAACGTGATATGCGAGGAATGCGAGAACAGGTGAAATGCTGGTTATGAATATATTTTTTATTATATAAAATCACATCTGATAAATTGCACTAGTAAAAAGAGTAGTAGTGGAGTAGTTATCCTAATGACACCCATCCCTACAGTCAACCCATAATAGCTTAGGTTTATTGTAATGTTCATACAGTAAAAAGAGCAGCTATATTATGGCTGTACAGTTACCAGACTGGTCAAAATTAGCACGGTCCTAACTGAAGGGCAACCATGTAACAAAATAAGTGTCAAACACAATATATTCTTGGCATTCTCTCACCTGAAATGCTTCAAATCAAAATCGAAAACATGTCCAATCTTTGGCCATGTCCTGTACATTTAACTGTATATAGTAGGCTTGGGCAGCTAGATACAAAACTAAGGTTAGGTGTTTGAAGGCGTATTACCAGTTGAAAGTGAGTGACTCCGACTGCACATTTTTCATTCATCTCCTTCTGGTGTTTATTGAGCACGAGACATTCCATCAGATCTCCATTATCTATCTGATTATCTGCCACCTCCTGTTAGACAAATCAAGAACAAAAGGGAAAAAAAAAAAAGAGGAAGAGATCCACAAAATGGGAAAGAAAAGTTGAATTTTATACAGGAAGACTGTGTGAAGGGGATTTTGTGATGTTAAGCAATAACTGGACAATCTGACTTACATGGCAGTGCGAATGGATGACAGGTTCACAGGCTCGGATTAAAAGGGCTTCAATCTGAATATCCTTATAAGAAAAAAAAAAATTTGATACATTACATAAAAATATGATTCAGATTTATCACATTAACAGCATAAACAAACGAATAGGTACAGCACAGTTAAAGCACATCATCAGATATAGCTGTTATAATGCAATAGTAAAGTAGAAATTGTCTGATGGAAAGAGAAAAAAAAGTGAAGGAGGAGAGTGTTTCTTACTTCAGACTCCAGCTCGGTCAGGTTACCCACCACGTCTCTACAATCTGAGCCCAAATCATCCAAATGATCCTGTAGACACTCCAACTCCTGCAACAAACAAGGACACACACACACACACAAACACACACACACACACACACACACAGAGAGAGACACAAAAGCAATGGCAAGTTTAATGAGTGCTGCATTAACAAGATGTCTGGTATTATTATATTAAACACATGCTGTTGTTTACCAAAAAAAACCAAACATGTTTCTTGAAAAGTTACATTCAATACTTTTGGCACAAATCTAATCCCATAGGTTTGGGGAAAGACCTGAGAAATACCTGAAAAGTTATGCAAGGTAATTACTGAGGCCCCATTTACACCTGGTCTTAAGTAAATGTAAATGAGGACATGCGGGCCTGAGACAAACCACTCGATTAAAAAGCATGGAACAAATAAATGACCAATGATTAGCTTGAAACTCCTGTCTGAGAGACATGTTCTAGAAACACATCATACAGACAAAATACAATACAGCGTCCAGTTTTAAAAACAGCTACAGACTACACAAAATGTGATATCTTCTCTACAGCTTAATGTGTCATGTGTTTGCAATAATGTGAGATTCAAACAAAACAAATAAATTAAATCAAACAATCCTAGCAACGAACTGTTTAATCAGAAAATATATGGCTAAATATACATTTCATTTTTAAGTTTTGATTTTAGGCTAGTAATGATGGGGCTGTTTTTGAAATAATATGTTGTTGCTTTTGGAAAATTTGGAAACTCTCTCTAGTCTCAAATCACGTGATCACAAGCAGTTGGTGAAAATTCGAGACCCATGAAAAGGCCAGATGTGAAGTATTCATCTGCTGTTTTGGGGTTTTTCTACACAGCTCTCACAATGTTTCAGTCATCAACTGCTGTTGTTTTCCCTCGGCCGACCTGTTCGATGTCTGGTTGTACGCCAGTGGTTTCTTTCTTTTAAATGACATTCTGAACTGTTGCACTGGCTATGCCCAGTGTGTGGCTCTGATCGAGCTTCCCCTCTTTTCTCAGCTTCAGAATGGCTTGCTTTTCTCTCAGACAGGTGTCTGGTCTTCATGTAGGTTTATCCTTTTTAACAACAAATACAGTTTTCACAGGTAAAACCTAGGGCTCAAACCAAGAGTAGACATTCAGAGCTATTACCTGTTTAAACAGTCAATCTAACAGGGCACACCTGAGCAACACCTGGCAGTCACATGTTCAAATATTTTTGGTCACTTGAAAAATTGAACTTGAATTTGAAATTGAAATTCAAACAAAAGGTGTCAAATTGTTTAACACACTTAGATGCAAATATCAGGAAATGAAAGCTGAAAATCTGATTTATCATCTCATGTTCATCTTTTGATCTCAAACCCCAATGTCTTCAGTGTACAGCAAAAACCAATACTTTGGTATGTATTACATAGCACATTAATTAAATGTTATTTAAACTATGCTGTAGGATACAATTTTTAATCAGGTAATTAACTTCGTTTTCCATACTTAAGCTTTTTCTTGCTGTAAGTTTTACTAACCTGTCCAGGGTCGGTTTTCTCACTGCACCACTTGCCCAGATCAGTCATACACCGTCTCTGCAGATCTGGGTCCAGCTTTACATCCAGAGCTCTCTGATGGAGGATGCGCTGCACTTCCGTCTTACAGTCACGAGACAACTGTAGCCAAACGACATTTTAGGGCTAATACTCATACAGAAATTATGAGCACACACCACATGAACTTGTCGGGAATTAGACCGACACAAACTGTCTTTATAAAACAAAAATAACTGTGAAACACTCAATTACATATGTTGTCTGGACCAAAATGACCCAATAGATTTAAATATTTGATTAGCCAGAAGGATCCCATTTCCCACACCAACCAAAATCATTTGCAAATTACAATTTTGAATTAAAAAGTTGCTCGAAATTTTCGGTCTTTGCAAAATGAATACCACTACATATTCTGCTCCCCATACTGATGTACTGAGACAAACCACTGGGATTAAAAATATGGAATATTCTAATACAAATATTCCATTTGTACAAAGACTGAAAATTCTGCAAAGTGTGAAGATATTACTCCTGTTTGACCCTTTCATTTGTTCATCATGGCATGCATAATTTGGTGTACTTGTAAGCATCCGCAACAAGAATATAGTACTTACAGTATAAAGACTGTTTCTGTCAGTGGGGTCCTGTGGTTAAATTTAAGGTTAGGCTCAGATAAGTCAAAAAAAGTTGTGTCATGTCAGCTATAGCCAGCAAACCTACTTAAAAGGCTTATTACTGACCATTTTACATGTATTATGACATGTCTTATGCCTTAAGACAAATGCCTTATGTGCAACTCTAATGTTGGATATAAACAAGAGCTGAGTCTGCTTAGGGGTATGTATGTGTGTTTAGAGGCACTCTGCTAAGGGGTATGTATGTGTGTGTAAAGGCACTCTCACCCGTCGACCCTGCTCCTCGGTGCGGTAAGCATGGCGGTACAGGCAGGAAAAGACCGCTCCTGGGGGCATGAATTCACTCGTCTCGTTCCAGCCATGAGTGTGGCAAATACGTGCAGCATCATTCTGACACTTCCTGTACAGGATCGGGTCCAGCCTGCGAGTGACAAGGAAAAGAAAAAATAAATACAAGTAATAAAAAAAAAAAATCTGGTTTTACAGTGATTTGCATAGTAGAAAAAATAAAGACTGGTCATTTTTAATAATGCCTAATATCAAACTAGTAATAAATCAGACAAAACCAGTAACAGTTGAAACATTAAAAGCCACATGAAACTGGTCACTCACTTCCAGTCTCTGGAGATGAAGTACTGCAGCTCTAGCAACCTGTGCTCACAGTCTTCCACCATCTTGTCAGTGTAAAGATGCTCCATTAAACAAGACAGGATCCTATATGAAAAGCAACCGAACACTCCATAACTATCTTCTCCCAACAAAAACGAACAATTTCAGTCATGATTAATCATTATAGTTCAGACTGAGTAGTAAAAGTGGTAGATTAAACATTAAAGAGGAATGCGGTTGACTCACATGGGGTCTCCATTACGGATATGTTTGCATGCGGTCTGGATGACTGACTCACAGGCCTCATTGAGAGCCCGATCAATCCGGTAATCTGCCCCGGGATCCGTTTCCTGGATCAAAGTCTGGAGCTGAGGGCAATTAATACAAAATTTCTTAATATACACATATACAGTCTCACATGTAGTGAACCAAATTCCACTAAATCTGAACCTACACTTAATGGGCTCAGAGTATTATTAACGTAGATAAGATTCAGACAGAATGCAAACGGCTTTCTTTGGGTCACTGTGGCAGCAAGGGTGTGGTCAAGCGCCGGGTGTGAATGGGGGAGGAGTCGCAGAAACGGAGTAGGTAATGAATGAACGCTGACACCTGTGTGTGATTAATTATGTCTTATTTATATTATGTGTGAGATGCTGAAAAGCTGGAATGACACTGCCAGTGTGGAGCTGTACTAGAGAGAGAGAGAGAGAGAGAGAGAGAGAGAGAGAGACTGTGCGTGCATGAAGTTTGTGTTTTCTTTTGTTTTTGTTGAGAGTGCCATGCAGAAAAGCATGAAGTAAACACTATAATAAATACAGCCCTGTAGTTTCTCATGCCTGCCTTCCATCTCATTTCCCCTCACACCCACAGTCACAGTAATACTGTATTTAAAACCTCAATTTAGCCCAACCCAATACTTTTCAATGCACAAGTATTGCACTAGTGAGGTCAAAGTAAAGTCAACTCACAGATTTCTGACAGAGGTTGTCTACAATGCCCTTGTCACGGGACACTCTCATGAGGCAGTGGAGGGTTCGGCCCTTGTGGTGCAGACCGGAGCAGTGTGTGTCAATCTCCCCGCGGCAGTGCAGCACAATCTCCGGACTAAGCGAATAATCCTCCATCAACATGCGTCTGTAGTCCAACATCTCCCCCTGACACTCACCACTCACAGTGCGTCCTGACATACAGAGAAGGTAATAAGCAATCTACAGTGTCTCCCAAAAGTCAAAAGGAAAAATTAACAGGTTTCAGCTAAATATCTTCCAAAATTTTTCATGCTTAGTTTATATTATATATTTTTCAGGTAGGTCTTAAGAATGCCTTTGACAAAAGAAGGCCATAGAGTACCAGGAAAAGTTACAGCACATTTGATGGAACGCATTCGAAGTGCAATTACGTGCATAACACCAGATAACACAAGTTCATCATGAGTGGGAGAGACGACTCCATGTGTTTACAAAGAAATCGTTTAGAGGATGCTTTGTAAACAAAGTTACATTTTGCTAAAAAGTGAAAATTTCCCCTATGTATGGAGACTTTTGGGACACCCTGTAGTTGCTATCAGTTACAGGAGAAGGATCAACACAGATATCACGTTATATTAATCTCATTTTATGCAACATTGGAAGATCTAGCATAATTAACGTTAACTAACAAGAGTGAAAACTTGAAGTAGCCAGAGTTGCAATTAGCACTTTAGATCAACAGATAGATTGGTTGAGGAAAAACAATTTGGAAATATTTTTCATGTGCCTGTAGCGCACATCCTTCTCTGCACTCCTACCTCTGTGCACGGCGGACTCGAGGCACAGCAGCAGGTAGGATAGCTTGGCCTCTCTTCCACGGGGCAATGTGGTATCCACGTTGCAGCGGTATTTCCGCAGATCCTGTTTACAGGCCTTGGCCAGTGAGTAGCTCACCTTGTAATCCTGTGCTATCAGCTTCTGTCTGGTGGAGAGAGCCTCCCTGCACTGTGCATCATGAGAAAATAAAAATGAATAAATGGACACACACACACACACACACACACACATAGATTTCTTATTATGGTAAATTATGGTTGCTGTCTATGTGAATAATCGTACAGAAGTTGCTCAGAGAACAGAATAGTTGTTTTAAATACCTTTACAGACATGGACTCTTCAAATTTGTGGTTGAACAGACATTTGTAGACCCTGCCTTCACCTGCTGGAGTCTAAATCACCGAAAACAATAAGATGAGTATGCCATTCTACCAGTTTGCACTGGAAGTTGCACTGCAAATATGCAAAGTCACAGACGTACATTTTCACAGAAGCGCTCGCGATCATCTCGGCATGCAAAGAAGAGGTGCCTGTCCAGGTGAAAGTCATCTGATGATAGCTCAGCCACACGCATGATAGCCTTCTTACAATCTTCTTTGATTGTATAACGCCCTGGCTGTTCCTCTACTTCACTCACAAGCCCTTTCTCCAGACATGCTATCACCTCTCCCTGAGAGTGTATATCCTTAAAAAAAAAAAAAAAAAAAAGATGGTAAAGCATAACTCACTCTCAGCATATTTTATATTGGACTGTACTGCTTAACATGGCAAACCATATTTGAGTTCTCTGCTTTGAAAACATTATAGGATATATAGGGAAAAATAACTATGTAAGAGCTTTTTAATTGGATTCTGAGCACTGCAAAACATGTAAATGTACACCTTTGATTCATCTTCATATCATTTATAATGTGACCGTTTCTTTATTCCACAGCCCTTGAATTATATCACAACTCAATAATATACACATCGCACATTCTGACATGAATATGAAATGAGAACATAGCTGGAAAATATTTCAGTATGTCAGCTCATGAGTCATCAGTGCTATTAAAATGAAAGTCCTGATATGTGGCCAGTGGAACACATCAAGGCTCGATTCCAGGACACATTCGTTAAATCTCTGTTAAGAGTGACATTTAGCGCTTGTCCCCCAGAAGGTCCTGGCTCACCTTCTCGCCAGTGTTAACACTCCCACAGTGCAGTGCATTGATGTCGTCCTTGCAGCTGTCCATAAAGCCACAGATGAGCCGGAAGTCGCTGAAGATGATGGTAGCCATCTTTGTGATGTACTGATTGCACTGGTATTCAGTGATGTTGGTACGGTGATCTACCAAACAGGAAACTAAAAAGCCCTTCCCCCGCTCCTCTGTTGCACACTCCTTAATCTGTAACCACAGATAAATGGATTACACTATTTAAATGGCGTATAATTCGATCTAAAATCTATAACCTCCGTTTTACTTCACACTCAAAGGCACAATCCGCTGGAGAGAGCGGACATAATGGTACTTACGTCACTAATGGTGCTCTTGCACACTTCCACGGCCACGGACTCAAATTTTGGGTCTGTTGTCAGATTCAGTTTGTAATTCCATAGCAGCTTAAAAAAAAATAATAATAAAAATTTTAAAAAAAAAAGAAATTTAATACATTAAAGTAAACAGCTTATGCATACAAGTAGGATTCAACCCAGGCTTTATGTATACCAGCTACTGACACACAGCTGATTCAAAATCAGTTTTAAACTGAGCATATGGATACAACACGTGCTTATAAATGTGTCTCTCATTACTGAGTTCAGCATGGATCTAGAACATTAGGAAACACATGACACACTGAGAAAAAAAATGATACTCACATGGTTACAGCTGGCTGCAATCTCCGTTTCCTAAAGGGTGAAAAACATAAAAGCAGATGTTAGGAGGATGATGACTTGGATACCAGGAGACTTCAGACACAGGTTTCAGTTTATTCTCTGGCACTCCTTGGCTAGCTCAGTTCAGCAGCTAGTTTAATAACCACAAATATTTTGAAAGCCTTGCTAACCTGACTAAGCTTAGATAAGACCATTGTTCTCAATGCATTAATAAAAAAAAAAAAAGGAAACAAAAAACCTTTGCCACATTTTTAAAAAATAGTATTAAAAAATATACTGATCAATCTGAACGTGAACGCTAAATTCCAATGCTTATGCTTGAGGATGTAAAATGTATTGTTTTTTTATACAACAGTCAGTTCCGATCCACTAATCTGATTGGTCGGGCAGTGTTGACAAGAGTGCCTATGTTTACTGCACTGGGACGTTTCACTAATAATAATAATAATAATAATAATTAGTTACATTTATATAGCACTTTTCTAGACACTCAAAGCACTTTACATAGTATGGGGTGGGAAATCTCCTCAACCACCACCAGTGTGCAGCATCCACCTGGATGATGACCAGCCATAGTGCGCCAGAACGCCCACCACACACCAGCTATTGGTGGAGAGGAGAGGAGAGATATAGCCAATTCAGGGATGATTATTAGGGAGCCATGAAAGACAAGGGCCAATGGGGCAATTTCACAAGGACACCAGGGTGATACCCCTACTCTTTACGAGAAGTGACCTGGGAGTCAGGACCTCGGTTTAACGTCTCATCCAAAAGACAGTGCTCTTTTTAAAGTATTGGGTCCCTGTCACTATACTGGGGCATTAGGACCCACACAGACCACAGGAAGAGCACCACCTACTAGCCTCCCTAATACCACTTCCAGCAGCAACCTTAGTTTTCCCCAGGAAGTCCCCCATCCAGATACTGACCAGGCTCAACCCTACTTAGCTTCAATAGGAACCCAGGCAAGAACTGCAGGATGATATGGCTCTGGCACTGCATATCACTCCACTCCTCTGTGTTCACCATGTAAAATTTCACTTCCTAGTCGGAAGCGATTACTAGTATAGCGTTAGTGACATCATCAACGGCAAACAATAGTGTTCAGGAATACAACTTTTGTCTTAAAATATGAAAGCTTGTCAGATGAAGACTGGAGAATTTTTCTGAAAGCACCTTCAACGGAATGTACAAATCACTGTGAGCTAGTTAGATACCTGACGTGCTATAAAGTGAGTGCAGCTTCTTTGTATCTATTTCCACTCTAAAATTAAACAGAACATTTGGCCATATTGTGTCCGAAATGTCATTTACTCCATATTAATTTCTTGTTTAGAGAACTGTTGTATAAAAGTAAATATAGCACTTGCACTCATGCGGTTATACTGAATAACGGCACAGCTGTGATAACCGACGGCACTCGCCCTGTGGCCTCATGCCTACAACTGAATCACAGCCGTGCCAATATTCAGTATAACTGCTCGATTGCGCGTGCGATACTGCTTAATGAACCGTTACCACAACATTAATCTTTGCAATACTGATACAAGCCTGCAATTGAACATTAAAAAAAAGCACTGACATTACTGTTACTGTGAGCATTCTGACTGATCTCATAAGATTTCCACTGGAGTTCTGACCAATTGCGACACTGGTTGGTATGACGTTACCCAAGGAAATAACTGGTCACGCAGACAAATCTTTCACCATGACACATCATGGGTTACCAGTTACCATATTCTTTCATTATCATTTTAGTGTGGGACAGATCTATGAAATCGTAGCCTGTGCGCACGCTGCATAGGCCAAACTAAACCCTTCTGATACGTACATATCTAGCTTGCTGCTACTGCGCATAGCTATACTGTAGGGCAGGGTTTCCTCCTCGTTTTGTTCGGCAACACGGCAGCATGGCTGACAACACTGAGGAGCTGGTGCCTAAAATAGTCAATATCAATTACAGGGAACTGGTTTGCATTTTCACAATGAACACTGCGCATCACAAACAACATCTGCTTGCGAAACATGCAAACATTTGCACGTCAAGATGAAACACGACAAGCCCGTTTAACCGCCTTGAAATCAAGCATCCCAACAATATGCCGAAAGCCAGGTGAAACGGGAGACGCACACGAGCGAAACGGTAGGACATCGGATCGGTTGCTCTGTGCAGCAACTTAAAGAACAACAATCCAACCTGAGCCAAACTGACATGATATTTACTACACCGTAGATAAACCTGTCAAAATGTACTATAACAATCAGGATTTCGTTTATCGCAAACATTTGCAAAGTTAGCTAGCTGGCCAGGACAGCACAGACACACTGTAGCTGAAACTTTAGTTACCAGTAAACACCTATTTTGTACGATTACAATTTAAGTGCATGGTTAATGCTCAGAAGTACTGAGCATTAAAGCCATTTTGGTGTAGGTGTTCACATTCGCCTTTGTGCATATTCCTATTGTCCACATGAAAGAGAACAGAGGGTGAGGGTGAAGTTCTCTACTCCACTACAGAAAGTGTGATTTGGCATAAGGTCCAAGCAAATGACTGGAAAAACGAGAAGCAAAACATGTTCGACTGGTACAACAAACTCTTTCCACAGAAAATCAAATTAGCTAGTTTCCTGCGAAACAGAGAACACAACTAACTGGCTTCCTATCGAACATATTTATTTTCAATTTCAGTGTATCCTTCATCTGCGCACATGCATGTTTAAATGGTCATCAGCCTTGTGGCACTCCCTCTCTCCCATTTACAGTACGTCTACAGACAGAACAAGGGATGTAAATACTAACCACTCATTCAACTGAACTGAACAAACAATTCTAAAACTCCACCCGGACACCGTGCAGAAAGACTTCCACTTTTACTCTCTACCAGCGAAAGTTATAAAGGCTGGAAAGTGGACAACAGGTCTCTTCTCCAAACTACCAGCTTTTCCACATCTCACTAGACTTAAAGGACACTTTTCTCTCAGTTCATTTCTATGCTAAGATTTACCCACAGCTATGTTCCAACCAAATACCGAACTGTTATCTGTAAAGAATAAAGCATTACAGAACAGCCTGTTATAGGAAACTAATCAACAGCTGGCTCCTTCAATAATATTTAAATATCTTCTTTACAGAATGCTTCGTCGTCACCGATTTTTTTTTCTCTTCTTTGTTTAATAACAACTCCATTTATTGTGAGGGTTTAATTGTGTAGATTGTCCGTCATAAAAGGAGGGGTTTTGCTGCCGTTCACGCTAAGGCATCATCCAAGCACTATTCAACCCTTAATTAGCGTAGATCAGGAACACCGTCAGGTCCGAAAGATGAGAAGGCCAGACCTGGGCGTCGCATTAAAAGCATTACGTGTGCACATGATGGATGGACATAGCGACACGGATATTTGCACGCTCACAAACTGCAGGCATAACCACACCGGTGTCGTTTTCACCAAACGCTCCGGCTGCTAATAACGAGGTCAGTCCGCACGAGCCCATCCCCTTCTTTCTGCCCTGCTACAGATCAGACCCTCAACCCGTCACGGTTTTCTTGCATTCTCTCCCAACTCGAGTTGTTTACGAATCAGACCGGATCGTCTCTCTGGCTGAAAACGGACAAACCACCCCACAGTAATCTGAAATTGGTGCATCGTGCTGATCTGGAGCGTGATTCTGCACTGCATTCAGTGTATATTTGGGCGTGACGTTATGGTTACACTGGGCTGTGGCGCGAGTCGTTTTATTGCATATGGACACAAAATTTGCTCCAGGAAGCTCTTTTCTATGCACTACCATATCGATTAGTTCTTTTGCCCCATGCAGCGTAGGTGATTATCGCCTGTCAAACTTTGGCATCCGGTCACATGTCAGTCATTGCTGATATCCGATCACCCTATAGCCCAGGCCTAGTTCCAGCATCCCTACACATCTCATCTGAACAATGAGACAGCTTACAATTAATAACCAGGTATCAGAGTTTCTAGAGTTTTCTAGACTGATCTACAGCTTTTCCACTAGATGATGGTGCTGTTGGTAAGAACTGCTCCGAGTGAGGTTTTGGAAAGGAAAAATGCAATAAACAAACAAACAAACAAACAAACAAACAAATAAATAAATAAATGCAGACTTTAACTGTCAGAAAGAAGCAGTATTCTGGTAAGATTCTGGTAAGGGATTTGCTCTGGCTTTGGTTCTCTATTAGGCACATTATCAGAAGAAGTACTTCTTGATATAACAACGTGGCTGCAACATGAAAATGGCTAAACATACAGAACGTTTTAGGCATAAATACAACACTGTAGGACAGAACGAGAGCCTGAACCAATAGATTATACCTCTAGTTGCTTTATTTTTGGTCTCATCATTTGAGCATAGCCTACTTGTACTAGTGTGAGGATACGTTTACTTCAATGCATCGGTCAATCACACTCGTCTACGCAGACGCTCTCCTGTAAATGTAGAAGTATTGTTAAATCTAATTTCAGCTGCAATTTCCCCAACCATGGACTAAAGCTGGGGCTCGCAGCTTGGCGACAACTTGTTGCACGTTCCCGTGGTGACTGCTCGCGTAGTGTGAGCAGGACATCGGCACGATTTTCTCAGTCTGCGAGCAACTGCCGAGGCTCCAGTGTTTTCAAGCATGTTTGATCTTCTCAGCAAAGACTCACAGTCTGAGCACGTCCACGACACGTAGGAAGAACAGCGCTGAGAAACAGCCGATGAGAGGAAAGGAATCAAATTCATCTGCTGTAATGTGCAGCAGATCCCTGAATCCAGTTCTGTAATCCATCGATTTGTGTGGGAGAGCAAGGGGAAAATGTAAGCACAATAATCTCTTGTTTCTGAAACATCTGCCACAGCCGGTCACAACGTCACCTGACAGACAGTTCTCACGCTTATGTTTATGGCAAGGTGGGATTTAAAGATCAGGCGCCTTTCAGCGGGGATCTCTGGGTCAACGGGGTAATAATGACAATCTTAAGGCATCTATAAGAAAATGTCTTCAGGAATTAATAAACCGCGTTAATTATTACAGCACTGAGAGGCAGCAGAAAATTCTCGACCAGCAGCATGTGATTTAGCAATAAGGAGAGGAGTGTGATTACTGTGAGCCATGGCTCAGAGGGAGCTACACACCAACTGTTCTATACATTCCCATGAGCACAAAGAAGGGATAGGACTATGAAAGACGTTCAAATGCTTAAAACTCGAGATTAATTCAGGTTGAACAAGCTAGGAGGAGGAACTAGGGGTGCGTCTCGTTCGGCTCCCTCGGGGCACCGATCAGGGAGTCGGCCATTTTAAGGGCTGTCTCAGTCGTAAAATCCCTTCCAGGGCACATCGATGCTCACCATGTTCCCTCACTGGAAATGACGTCATGTTTTCTGAAGCCTTTCGCCTCGAAAAACTCTCAAACTCTCAGCAAACTTCATCTACAAATGTTAGTAGCTTGTTAACAAATGTTATCGCTGCTGCAGCTCTCAATTGACTACTTACATTAACGATTTTCAGCTTTATTTGACATTCTACATACGGTTTGTTCGAGTCTAACGACTCTGAAGTGTTTAATGATTTAAAAAGAAAATCCACTAGCCGGCCTACGATCCAGCTTAAAGTACCATGACAGAAACACGTGTGATTAAGCGAACAAATTTTTATGACATACAATGACAGAAAGATGTCGGCCCTGCCTGCTGTTGATAAATGCCAGTGTTGATGTTTTACAACGCGAGTACGTAATCATGTCGCCGGAAATTAAGTCATCAGTGTCCCAACATGTAGTGAGCCAGGGTCCTTACCAGTGCGTCGACTCGTGTATACGATATACCGATTCACAACCTAGGGAGCGGATAGAGACGCGCCCTAGGACACTGTGTCGCAAATTTGCATATGTGCAATGAGGCCACAGCATGGTTTCACTCAATGAGTCCCTCAAAACATGTTCTTCAGAATAACTAGCTACTATAGTATCATCATGGGACACGCTTTAAAAAAAAAAACCTTAAATCTAATGATTTTCCCCCCATATACAAATCCTTAGCTCATGTGATGAATTTCCAGGGACTGTAAGGGACTTTGTCAAAACTACCTGCAGACCGTTTAAAAATAAAAATAAAAAAATAAAAATAAAAAGAGCATCCTATGCTCAAATATTCAATATGAGTAACCAGAAGAACTGGAACTGTTATACAGACCAGACAATGTTAAACATTACTGCGAGCTTCTCATTGTCTTCCAAATCAAACTGAAACTGCACCAAGTCAATTATGTGGTGAACAATGACAATGACAGACTAATAAACAAAAACAAAACAAACAAAAAACAAAACCCCTGAACTGTAGCCTGGGTGTTCGTTTCGAATTTCTTAAGCACACCACCTTAGCTAAATACAGCTGTGGGGAATCCTGCCCTTGACGCCCATCCTCAGAATACTCTCACACAACAACAAGCAACTCCTGCAATCCGTTTTCTTCTTCTCCATTCGGCCTCACAGGAGTCTTTCTTTGAACAGCTGAGAACAAACTCAAACAGACCCTCAACACACAGAACAGGCAACAAAAGCGTCGGGGACAAAACAGTCTTAATTCACATTCAGACTGAGAGGAAGACCCTCGGGAGTACCACCTCACTACACGCCGTTTTTAATCCCTTTCACATTCAAACCTTTTGAGTTCACACCAGCACTGGTCATGAGGTGGAGTAAACATTTGTCAAGACTGTGTGATAATTTTAAAAAAAAATAAAAAATTACTTTTATACAAAAATAGATCAGAATCTCCTTGCAGCTGACTGCACATGTAGTAGTTTCAGTCATTGTCGAATTGTAAAAGGCTACTGCGTTGTAATTCAACAGCAACATGTAGGACAGACTTTAAGCAGAGCTTTGGAAGACTTTGGAAGATAGATCTCATGATCAGTGCTAACAGTGAGCCCATGAGGCCCAGAGCCAAAGACATGATGGAATATGAACCGCTCCCCTCAACTGCCTGGATAATATAATACATATTCTTGTCACGACTGGAAAAGTCTTCCAAAAAGGGTGACCCCTCATTCCATAATCCTGCCAACATGAAACCGCCTCTGCAACTCGCTCGGTCCATAGCGAAGCCTCTCATTAAAGCAACCCCATCTCTTTTTATAGATCACTCGGCTCGGGTTCACAAAGCACCGAAAATAAGCACAAAATGACTAGCTCTGTTTCGACAGGGAAAGACTGTGAAGGAATCTTCACACGTCAGTAACACCAACATTTTGGACGGGGGGGAAATAAAAAAAAAAATAATAAAAAATAAAAAAAAAGGTTTGCGGACTTCCGACCAAGAAAAATGTGTGTGGATAACAATTATGCTAGCAGAGGAAAACAAAAAATATAGTCTGACATTCTATCAGCTGCCTTTACTGTATGGATGTATGGGTACCAGAGACGGTACCAGTCTGAAACGCGAAATCGGTATCAGTTTGAATTTCTTCAATTTGATTAATATATGTATTTTATGATGCAAGTGAGAGTTATGTTACGACATCCTGGAGGATACAAGCTGTCTTAAAGCCAATATTGCATCTCTGAAGATTTGAAATAACTTAATGACTAAGCCTGATCTTTCTGAGCTTCCCTGCCAACAGGAGGTTGCAGCCTAATATCAACCAATACTCTTTAAGAACTTTAAACAGCCAATAGCATTTAGCTTACCTCACAGCCAGGGCTAAACCATAGATGACAGTTAGTACTGGAGGTCGCCCGATAGTGGATTTTACCGATAACTAAGTTGGGCAGTACCTGCTGATAACCGATTAAGGCGAGACACTGCAGGTGAAGAGGTGAAAAGTTTTAATGTGAAGATATCATGAAACTTTTCCAATAAGCTATATACATTATTACAACTATTTTTCGCATTACAAGTTTTCTGAGGAAAAAAAAAAAAAAAAAAAAAGTAGATATGCAATTAAGATACTCTCATTAAATATGAGCTTATTTATATACACTTACAAACCAAAAATCTAGGTATTAAAAACAGTTATATTTAAAATCTTCATTTCATCTTAACATCATACGAGTTAAAAGTTTTTACAGAACAGATTTTGGAGATCTCATTTTTTTCCATTTATAAAATCTCAAAATACTGTGCACATGTATTAAAGCTTGATTATCACCATGTTTTTAATACAAAATGGTGTGTAAATCAGGCAATAAACATTGTGTGAACAACAAATCCTTCTGTAATAATCTTCAGACTATAACTCGGAATGAACATGGAAAGTATGGCTTATGTAAGTGCTACACAAGTTGAGATTTCTTTTTGTAACAGTAACTAGTTTTCGCATTCCCCCCCCCCCCCCCCAAAGCTCTACTACACAACCGACTATATACAAATTGTATGTGACTTTTTGTGTGCGAGTTATATTATAGACAGAGAGATATTCCTATTGTTATTCATCTCATGTATTTTACACCTCGTTTGTTTACTCATTTTTGGCAAACAGTGTCTTTTTATATGTATTTTCCTTACTTATTCGAGCTATGGATTGATGCCTACATCCGTTTTTTTATGCTTTTGCACAGAATTTCTGCGTTTCTATAAAGGAAATGATGCTAGAGGAAATGAGCTTTCCAATGATACCAAATACTCGCTGTTTTCCCGGAGATATACCCATCACAACTTATACTTATGACAAAGTTTGGGTGAAATTGACAGACGTAACACTTTTGTCATTTTATCAGTGTTAAGTAAGAGATGTTTTAGAAGCAAAATATACCAAAATCTGAAAACTGACCAGTGTACATAAAAATACCTTTTTTGCCTTTTGTGTCTCGCCTAAATCAACCGATTTTAAAATTGATACTGAATGACAACATAACGCTCAAAAGTAAAATACTGCTGAACTTTAATACAAAAATAAACAGTACTGACTGTAGCAAGAAAATGTACTGTACTTTTAAAAATTAAACAAATAAATATTTATATATATTAGCTATTAATAAATATTTAAGTAAATAAAAGAAATACAGCCAAACTGAACGGAAAAGTAACACTCCAAATAACAAATAAAAACAGACACATCCAAAATGAATCAAAAAACACTTCAAATAACACAACAAAATTTGTCAGCGATAGTTTTTATTTCGCCTCTAGAGGCCGCTATCGTACTGTATAATGACCGCTCCTGCAACGGATGCAACTGGAAAAAATATCGGTGTGGATTTTTGCCAATACCTGAGAGTTTAGCAATTGGTTATCGTTGTTGATTAATCGGCAAAAATCAGTCGGCTTCTAGTCAGCACCATGGACGCGAGCCCACCGGTCACAAAGCCACGAGCTGGCACAAATACCTCCTTCTTCAAAGTGAACGAATTCAAGCCATTTCCTTCTTAACCAACTTACAGTAGGAAATCTGAATATCGAACAGCCTAATCGAACACATATACGACCCATGCTTGCTGATATGATTTCTCTCGCTGAGAATGGCCACGAGAGACCAACGGCAGCTTCACCAAGGTAATTTTTATACAGGTGCATCTCAATAAATTAGAATGTTGTGGAAAAGTTCATTTATTTCAGTAATTCAACTCAAATTGTGAAACTCGTGTATTAAATAAATTCAATGCACACAGACTGAAGTAGTTTAAGTCTTTGGTTCTTTTAATTGTGATGATTTTGGCTCACATTTAACAAAAACCCACCAATTCACTATCTCAACAAATTAGAATACTTCATAAGACCAATAAAAAAACATTTTTAGTGAATTGTTGGCCTTCTGGAAAGTATGTTCATTTACTGTACATGTACTCAATACTTGGTAGGGGCTCCTTTTGCTTTAATTAATGCCTCAATTCGGCGTGGCATGGAGGTGACCAGTTTGTGGCACTGCTGAGGTGGTATGGAAGCCCAGGTTTCTTTGACAGTGGCCTTCAGCTCATCTGCATTTTTTCGTCTCCTGTTTCTCATTTTCCTCTTGACAATACCCCATAGATTCTCTATGGGGTTCAGGTCTGGTGAGTTTGCTGGCCAGTCAAGCACACCAACACCATGGTCATTTAACCAACTTTTGGTGTTTTTGGCAGAGTGGGCAGGTGCCAAATCCTGCTGGAAAATTAAATCAGCATCTTCAAAAAGCTGGTCAGCTGAAGGAAGCATGAAGTGCTCCAAAATTTCTTGGTAAACGGGTGCAGTGACTTTGGTTTTCAAAAAACACAATGGACCAACACCAGCAGATGACATTGCACCCCAAATCATCACAGACTGTGGAAACTTAACACTGGACTTCAAGCAACTTGGGCTATGAGCTTCTCCACCCTTCCTCCAGACTCTAGGACCTTGGTTTCCAAATGAAATACAAAACTTGCTCCTATCTGAAAAGAGGATATTGGACCACTGGTCAACAGTCCAGTTCTTCTTCTCCTTAGCCCAGGTAAGACGCCTCTGACGTTGTCTGTGGTTCAGGAGTGGCTTAACAAGAGGAATACGACAACTGTAGCCAAATTCCTTGACACGTCTGTGTGTGGTGGCTCTTGATGCCTTGACCCCAGCCTCAGTCCATTCCTTGTGAAGTTCACTCAAATTCTTGAATCGATTTTGCTTGACAATCCTCATAAGGCTGCGGTTCTCTCGGTTGGTTGTGCATCTTTTTCTTCCACACTTTTTCCTTCCACTCAACTTTCTGTTAACATGCTTGGATACAGCACTCTGTGTACAGCCAGCTTCTCTGGCAATGAATGTTTGTGGCTTACCTAGTGAACCAAACTGAGAGACCATTTTGAAGGCTCAGGAAACCTTTGCAAGTGTTTTGAGTTGATTAGCTGATTGGCATGTCACCATATTCTAATTTATTGAGATAGTGAATTCGTGGGTTTTATTAAATGTGAGCCAAAATCATCACAATTAAAAGAACCAAAGACTTAAACTACTTCAGTCTGTGTGCATTGAATTTATTTAATACACGAGTTTCACAATTTGAGTTGAATTACTGAAATAAACGAACTTTTCCACGACATTCTAATTTATTGAGGTGCACCTGTAAATGTTGGGGGCGGGACACTTCAGATTCTATAGAGTATTTGATTGGACAGAAAATCTGACGAGAAACTGAAGTGCAGAGTGATGTCATCAAAATTGTTGATCCGTATTGGTGGTAGAGAGAGACTGTAAATTTTGAATGCATATATCTTCTAAATGTGAATTGTGTCATTGTTTTGGAGCGCACCAGATTATAGATAACCTTAAGGCTAACATATTCATACTAAAAGCCCCAAAACTTCAATTTTGATTTCATGGTCCCCCACGGTTTAATAACTGATAATACTGATAACTGGCATCTTTACTTCTCTCTTGGGATTCTCCAACAAAACCAAATAGTCCTCTGTATAATGCAGAGTCTGTGTTCATTTTGAGCATTCCTGTATTCTCAACAAAAGTCACATTGGACGTTGGCAGTGTTGAGCTGCAACAGTAAACAATACAAACTTTATCATGCACTGCAGTAAATCATGAAAAAGGCACAGAGAACAGACTGATTCAGCTCTAGCTTTGCCCACAACTTTTCTCCACAATTAACATGGTTAAAGTAAGAAGGGGTCTCACTGAGTCCCACCAATTTAAAGCCGTGTAATGTATTCATTAGCTGTTGTTGGAATCAAAGTAACACTGAAAAGGACCCTACTGAGCCATACCCTCTTCGATCTCAAAACACTCTTCAAAACAACAAATCTGCAAAAGTATTGACATTCTAGCTATGCAACGACTCTTCTTAATATATATACACACAGTTGCAATCAAAATTATTCAACCCCCATTGCAAATCAGGTTTATTGCCAAAATTTACAGACTTTCAGCTGTTTGCAATGAACAAATCAAACAAAATCAATTGAAATAGTTCAAAATGAATATTTCAAGTGGTTTCCCCAAATTCAACTTATAATGACTTCTCCAGTCTCAAAATTATTCAACCCCGTCATGGCAAGCACCTTTAGTACTTAGTAGAGACCCTTTTGCTGTTATGACCTTCTGCAAATGAGATGCATAGCCAGACACCAGCTTCTGGTAGCGTTCCTGAGGAATCTCAGCCCGTTCCTCATGAGCAATGGCCTCCAGTTCAGTAATATTCTTGGGTTTGCGTGCTGCAGCCGCCTCCTTCAAATCCCACCAGAGGTTTTCTATGGGGTTCAAGTCAGATGAATGATGGCCACTGTGGAACCTTCCAGGACTTCTTCTGCAACCAAGCCTTGGTGGAATCTGAGGTATGCCTGGGATCATTGTCCTGTTGGAAGGTCCAATGATGCCCAAGCTTCAGCTTCCTCACAGATGGCATGTTTTCTTCTCCTATCATTTCCTGATACTTCCTACATGAATCCATCTTGCCTTCCACATGCTACAGGTTTCCAGTGCCAGAGGATGCAGAGCAGCCCCAGAACATCACCGAGCCACCACCATGCTTGACTGTGGACAGTCTTCTTTCTTCTTTCTCCAGACATACCACTGATCCATCGTGCCGAAAAGTTCTAATTTTGTTTCATCGCTCCACAGAACAGAATCTCAAAACTTCTGTGGCTTATTTATATGATTTTGAGCTGACTTTTCTTGTGCTTTTGGGTCAGCAGTGATGTACGTCTTGGAGTTCTGGCATGGAAACCTTCTGCGTTTAGTACGCGTCATACTGTGCTCACTGAAACCTCAGTGCCTGTTGCCACCAAGTCTTGCTGCAGGTCTTTTGCAGTCACTCGAGGGTTTTTCACAACCTGCCTTCACAGAAATCTGGTTGCAGCCGTTGACAGTTACCTTCTTCTCCCCCGTCCAGGTATTTCGTGTATTTTCTGCCCCTAGCCAGTTCAGGTATTTGGGCTGTTTTGAGGGATACTATTCAGGGGGTTGAATAATTTCGAGACTGGAGAAGTCATTATAAGTTGCATTTTCAGTTGAAATTGTGGAAACCACTTGAAACATTCGTTGTGTTGAGCTATTTCAATTGCTTTTTTTTTATTTGAAACAATAAACCTGATTTGCAATGGGGGTTGAATAATTTTGACTGCAACTGTATATAGCATTGGTAGTATCCAAGCTAAAACTAGCATTGTGCAGTTATAACTTCATGCTGAACTATTTCCTTAGCTTGCTAACTTCCCCAAGTTTCCGGGTGCTAATATTTCAGCTCTTTGCCTAGCAACACGGCAACAAAGTTAAACTAAAATAGTCACAGGCTAACTAAAGGTTAGCACGCGTTAATCAATAAAAGGTGCTACAATAACATTAGCTAACATTAGCTACCCTGGTTAGTATTTGGTAACAGCTAGCAACAGTGAGATGTGCGTTTAACGCTTAAAAAAAAAAAGCTTAGCTAATGTTAGCAGAACTCAGTAACCGAACTGATATTCAGCTTAAGTTAGCTACTTAATGATTTATAAAGACAAACACTATATCGCACACATATCCAGATCCATATTTGATTCAGGTGCTAGCTATGGCACAATGTCCTGACAGTGGAGAAACATCTACCCACGCCAGCTGTGCTAGCTCAGAGCTGCGCAGATAGCACACAGCAGCTAACGCCAGCCAGCTTGGTGGATTTCTACTGGCACACCCAAACTAAAACAGCAAGCAACACGGTGCTCTCCTGACCTCTTTCCGATCCTGCAGACACTCGAGCACGGCCAGGTTGTTGTTCCATGAATGTTTGGAGCACAGTCTGGTCACGTCCTCGCGGCAGGCCTCCTCTTCAGCCAGCTTCCAGCCGGTGGAGCTGCGGCGGGACTGAGAGGCCGCTGCTCCAGCCTTCGGCTCAGACAGAGCACCTCCGGCATTTTTACCATCGTTGGCATTATCTCCTGCATTTACATCATGCGGAATACCCTGTGATTTCGCTCCCTGGGTAGAGCGAATGCAAGCAGGGATAGCTAGAAGCAATAAAAGAAGCTGCACACGTCTACAAGCCGCCATCTTCGGTAAACCACCTACGCGTAAACTAGCCTACGGCAGCCGGACGCGAATGATTTGTGTGTGGAGACGAGAGATCCGGAAAGGAGTCGGTTCACTTTGAACGCCTGCCTCGAGGGAGTCAAATGAACTGACTCACGAGCACGAATGAACCTAAAGGTTTTCTTTTCAGCTACACACGAACCGTGTCACGTCGCGGCTTGTGTACTAGCTAAACCACCTTGTAGCCTCGTTAAAGCCAATTTCGATCATTTAAAATGAATTTTACCCGAGACTTCACCAGGGTTTGTTTGTTTGTTTGTTTTTTAACGTTGTGCAGGGACCACATACTGAATCCAAAAGAATAACAAACCCATGAACCTTCTTAGCATAGCAGCACAGATGTAGGATATTTTATCAACATATGTTTCATCCCTGCTGAAAAAACCCCCCAGATAGAAACCATCACAGAAATTCGAATGGTTTCCACTAAAAAAATACCAACACAAACCATCAGCTAACCATTAAAACCATTAACATTATTGCTCCTTAATGGTATCCACTGGACATGCCACCAATAGAAGTTTCCATTAAAGCCAATACAATTCCCATTACAACCATTAAAGCCATTACAAATTCTATGAGGGTTTCCATTTTTAATTTAATATCGGATTTGAAACATTTTGTAGGCCATACCAAAAGAACATCCCTAGTTTTCATTAAAGTAATTAGATTCACGTGGACATGATGATGATGATGATGATGATTATTATGCTTTAAATTAAATCCATACTATTCAACTGACCAGTCCTAAAGAAGCCCTGAACTGCAATTTAGGAAAAAAACATTCAAGTACTGTATCGTTATTTCAACTGAATAATTCGTTATTTAAAAATATTATATCGTTATTTTCACATGTAATGGAATTCTCATGCCACGTCGCTATACATTTAGTGATGGTAGTTCACTTAAAAGCGTTCAGGCATGTCAAAATGACCCATATGACCACCATGGATATTTGTCTATTTAAGTGTTAGGAGTTGTATGTGGAAATGCTGAGATATCTCATTATTTTGAGTTCATTATTGACACTTGCTAACTCGAAATAATTCAGTTATTAAGCTCTCAATCCTCTTAAAAAAAAAAAAAAAAAAAAAAAAAAAAGGTAAGACATATTATGCTGAAATAACGAGTCACAACAACGAAATATTGAGTCAAAATAATGAGTCCTTCAATTTTTTCAGCAATATTTTCCGGATGCCTGGGGTTCCATTTCTTAAATAAATAATATATATATATATATATATATATATATATACACACACACATACACACAAACCTGTTTTTATTTCCCCATGACAATATTCTGAGAGATGAATCAAACGAATCAAAACTTCCATAAATCGACTCACGTTAGCTGTTCTGTATGAGAGTCGAAACAGTATAGTGAATCGTGATTCCCATAATTAGTGTGTTAGTTGCGTCGTGAGTGAACTGGAGCACAAAGAGGCCACGTAGACCGCATCACACTATCACCACCACTCACATCTCTGCACACATCTCTACACCGAGTCAAAATCACAATCAGACTTTATATTAGAAGCAATAACGTCCCAGTGCACATAAAACCTATTAGAGAAAAGGAGTCGTCATTTCAATGCAAAACAAGCTCTCATTCCTGAAACCTTTCCCCACTTCTTACTATATATACGGTGTATAAGTAGGTTAAAAAGTTAGAGGTGTGTGGTTAAAATGTATTTGCCTGGAAAATGCTAAATACACAATACTCATTATTTTTACTTGATTGAGGGATGGCATAAATAAAGACGAAATATCAACCACAATAAAATGACACGTACATTTATTAAGAAGTAGTCACAGAACAGTTATAAAAAAAAAAAAAAAAAAAAAAAAAGCATATACATATATACATTTTCCACCAAACACACAGGAAAAATGCAAAGGCACTTCTCTGTTGCATTCTTAAACAATGATGTATCATTTTGAAACTGGACCAGTTGGACAAGAGTATGTAGAAAATAGGATAATTGGAAAAAAAAAAAAAAAAAAAAAAAAAAAAAACCACAGATGAAAAGATACTAAATGTATATCTCAAGTGCAACAAATAAGCCATATAAATTTTTACCTCTGCCTTATTTATTTTTTTTTTTTTAAATATATATAACCATTGCAAAATTGTAGTGGACAATGTATGGAAAATATCACAATGCACATGGTAATTTGTAGATATGTAAATTGAACAGTCACATGCCCAGTCTTTATAATCCCTTTAACACAATAAAAATATGCTTTAAAAATATGAACTTGATTTCAATGAAACATCATGTCAAGAGTAAAACAGACCACATCTTCACAGGATCCAACAACAACCACAGGAACTACTATCAGAAAATCACTCTTTCTGAGCCACTCTGCTCCCATTTATAGATCTTTATCATCTTCTCAGTTAGAGAAGCCAGGTAGTGTTCCTGGTTTGTCTCAAAAGGGCAGATGTCCATGACTGGAATGTCTGCAGGAAGTTTCTGAAGCAAGGCTCCACTACTAGCATCCCACACCTGAATTAAAACAAACAAAACAACCATATGGTTTACATTAACATTCTATACTAATAATACTCCATATTAAAACGCTGTAAAAGTGAACACTTTCACCCACCATGGTAGAATTAGAGCCCTCATCTCCTGCACAAACCAGAGTGGATTCGGTACCAGGACTCTTGAACACGGCATTCTTTGTGAGCAACTTGGAAGACGAGCCAGCAGTGAAGGTCTGGACAGGAGAACAGGAGCAGACAGGAGTCTGGGCAGCGTCCTGATGAGGGCTTCGGTTAAGCTCCATCAGAACACAACGCAAAGATGGGTTGGTACGACCTGGAAGTCAACAGCAGGTTAACAGTCTTGCTTTTTGTAGTTTAGTGTTTCCTAACTAGTCCTGAAACACTCCTGCATGACACGTTTTGTTGCTCCTACGTTGTTAAATAGCTGTTAATTGTGTAAATAGCCATCTGCTTGTGTATTCAGCAGGGAGAATAGTAAAATGTACAGTGAAGTGGACTCTCTAAGACACTAGACACTGACCTGCTCATTAGGGATCTAAAGATAAATATGCTTTGTGACAATGGTTACTTCTAAAAGTGCTGTACAAATAAAATAGAGTTCATTGAAACAGTTTTGGTTTTACACACCAATTTCATTAGCACAAACAAACCAAACTCCATTTAGAGCCCCCTGGTGGTTCAGGAAGTTTCTGAAGATATACTTCATATATTGCCATTATTACTATACACACACACACACACACACACACACACACACACACACACACACACACACACACACTATAAAAACAAAACAACAAACAAACAAAAAAAACCTTTGCACCAACCAGTCCTTTACAACTTCCTATTTGCAGGACTGCATACAATTAGATTAGTAAAAGAGGACTTAACATACATCCTAGGTCAGGTAGATCATTAAATTTGACATGCAAACAATAGCACACATTTAACATTAGATTTTCCCCTGACTACAGTGCATTTATGATGCAGTACTGTGAAAGAACATGTAAATGAGCATTTAATATTTTCTTAGTTTCATGCTGATTCACTAAAAGTCCTTTAAATCCTTTAAGGCCTTTATGACTTAAAGAATAATAAAATCATTTCAAGGAGTTATTTATTTAGTACCAGCTGCCTATAAAACCTGAAAATATATAAAAAATTAAGTTTTGTTTCATTTAATTTAGCTTCATGTCTTTTGGATATGACATTTGACCGTGTGAAAAACAGGCCACAAATTATGCTCTTAGGGTTCCATTTAGGGCTGGGCGGTATGATGGTATATACCCTTACCGCGGAATAAAATGTCTACCGTTACAGATTTTCCTATTCCGTGTATACCGCGAAATGTAAATAAGTGGGCGTGGTTAACTTTGTGCGTAGCGCTCCTGCACGTGAGAACGATCGAGAAGCTGTACATAAGAGAAGTTGTGAGAGGAGAAAGATAACACGCTGGTGAAGAAGTCCCACAAACCAATCCTGAGCAGGAGGAGGAACTTGTTATGAAAAGAGGTGCGACATCGGTGGTATGGACGTGGTTCGGGTTTACAAAATCTGACAAAGAGCAGAAAAATATTCCCGCTAGCAGCGGTAGCACAAGTAACCTGTTTTATCATCTTAAAATGAAGCGTGTCAAAGCATACAATTGATTTACAGTTGATTTACCAGAATGTCTATTTTTACGTGATATACAGGTGCATCTCAATAAATTAGAATGTCGTGGAAAAGTTCATTTATTTCAGTAATTCAACTCAAATTGTGAAACTCGTGTATTAAATAAATTCAATGCACACAGACTGAAGTAGTTTAAGTCTTTGGTTCTTTTAATTGTGATGATTTTGGCTCACATTTAACAAAAACCCACCAATTCACTATCTCAACAAATTAGAATACTTCATAAGACCAATAAAAAACATTTTTAGTGAATTGTTGGCCTTCTGGAAAGTATGTTCATTTACTGTACATGTACTCAATACTTGGTAGGGGCTCCTTTTGCTTTAATTGCTGCCTCAATTCAGCGTGGCATGGAGGTGATCAGTTTGTGGCACTGCTGAGGTGGTATGGAAGCCCAGGTTTCTTTGACAGTGGCCTTCAACTCATCTGCATTTTTTGGTCTCTTGTTTCTCATTTTCCTCTTGACAATACCCCATAGATTCTCTATGGGGTTCAGGTCTGTTGAGTTTGCTGGCCAGTCAAGCACACCAACACCATGGTCATTTAACCAACTTTTGGTGCTTTTGGCAGTGTGGGCAGGTGCCAAATCCTGCTGGAAAATAAAATCAGCATCTTCAAAAAGCTGGTCAGCAGAAGGAAGCATGAAGTGCTCCAAAATTTCTTGGTAAACGGGTGCAGTGACTTTGCTTTTCAAAAAACACAATGGACCAACACCAGCAGATGACATTGCACCCCAAATCATCACACACTGTGGAAACTTAACACTGGACTTCAAGCAACTTGGGCTATGAGCTTCTCCACCCTTCCTCCAGACTCTAGGACCTTGGTTTCCAAATGAAATACAAAACTTGCTCTCATCTGAAAAGAGGACTTTGGACCACTGGTCAACAGTCCAGTTCTTCTTCTCCTTAGCCCAGGTAAGACACCTCTGACGTTGTCTGTGGTTCAGGAGTGGCTTAACAAGAGGAATACGACAACTGTAGCCAAATTCCTTGACACGTCTGTGTGTGGTGGCTCTTGATGCCTTGACCCCAGCCTCAGTCTATTCCTTGTGAAGTTCACTCAAATTCTTGAATCGATTTTGCTTGACAATCCTCATAAGGCTGCGGTTCTCTCGGTTGGTTGTGCATCTTTTTCTTCCACACTTTTTCCTTCCACTCAACTTTCTGTTAACATGCTTGGATACAGCACTCTGTGAACAGCCAGCTTCTTTGGCAATGAATGTTTGTGGCTTACCCTCCTTGTGAAGGGTGTCAATGATTGTCTTCTGGACAACTGTCAGATCAGCAGTCTTCCCCATGATTGTGTAGCCTAGTGAACCAAACTGAGAGACCATTTTGAAGGCTCAGGAAACCTTTGCAGGTGTTTTGAGTTGATTAGCTGATTGGCATGTCACCATATTCTAATTTGTTGAGATAGTGAATTGGTGGGTTTTTGTTAAATGTGAGCCAAAATCATCACAATTAAAAGAACCAAAGACTTAAACTACTTCAGTCTGTGTGCACTGAATTTATTTAATACACGTGTTTCTCAATTTGAGTTGAATTACTGAAATAAATGGACTTTTCCACGACATTCTAATTTATTGAGATGCAACTGTATATCGTTACCATGAAATAAAATTACTCATTCCGTGAAATAGATTTTTGGTCATACCGCCCACCCCTAGTTCCATTTGTCTAAATAAGCCCATATTCCAAGGTCCCTTAATAACGGTTTATCTTTAAAGGCTTACCCGGTCTGTAGGTGACCAGACAATGTCTGCTCTCAGGTTCCACCTGAATGTCTGTGCAGCCTCCAGACTCTAAAGGCAGAATGTGCTGTCGATACGTGGTTCCATCCACCTGCTCCCAAAAACATCCTCCCTCAAGGGAGCCAGCGATGAGGCCACCACAGGGGAACAAGCTGGAGGCAGCACGGGGCAGATAGGACAGGGATACAACTGGACAACTGCGCATAGAACAACCAGAAATGATAAATTAAGCTTTGAAGTATGGAAAATCTCATAGTTGTAGTCCAGGATGCCTCAAATGCAAGAATTCCATCGTGTTGCATAAAACACAAAGCAAAACTGGCTTCTGTATAGTGTAGGGACACAAAACTGACCTTATAATAAAGATACAGACCATCTCTGACAATATGCCAAAATTAAAAACCTAAAAGTTCTTGCTTTGAGATACAGTGCAATATGTGCACTTAAGGAGAAATATGTGCACAAGTAAAACAAAACATGTCATAACACTTAAATAGCATCAGTCTTCACCATACATCTGCTCAAATTAATTGGGAATTAGTTTTCGGGAGATGGACACATGACAGAAATGGACAGCATAAATAGAGCATTGTGAGTAATTTCAGAAAGAAAAACAAAAACAAAACAACAAAAAACAAACAAACAAAAGAACACAGTAGCAGTTTTGTTCCACTTTAATTTTTAAAAAGGGTATCCAAAATGTTCAGCATACAACCAGAACATTTTGAGGTTTAAGTTTTTTTTCCCCTTACAAAGATTATTAATGGTTACATGCACTGGCAAAAACAAACAACAAAAAAAAACACCACAGTTGCCCTAAAACAATACATCTACATGTTTATTTGGAAGATGAGATTACATCTGTACACTCAGTCAAGGTCACTTAGATCTGCCAATTCTGGACTATTGCAAGTTCCCAGGACAAGACTGAAAAACAGAGGCGATCGTGCCTTTTCTGTTATCGGCCCTAAACTATGGAATAGTCTCCCGGTTCATATCAGAAAGTCTACTCTTAAGGCCTATTTATTTTCTTTGGCATTTTATATTTCCTGATTTGCTGTTCTATGACCTTAACTTCCATGCATTTCACCCATCTTACAGCCGTGGCCAAAAGTTTTGAGAATGACACAAATATTAATTTTCACAAAGTCTACTGCTTCAGTGTTTTTAGATCTTTTTGTCAGATGTTACTAACTGTTACTGAAGTATAATCACAAGCATTTCATAAGTGTCAATGGCTTTTATTGACAATTACATGAAGTTTATGCAAAGAGTCAATATTTGCAGTGTTGACCCTTCTTTTTCAAGACCTCTGCAATTCGCCCTGGCATGCTGTCAATCAACTTCTGGGCCACATCCTGACTGATGGCAGCCCATTCTTGCATAATCAATGCTTGGAGTTTGTCAGAGTTTGTGGGTTTTTGTTTGTCCACCCGCCTCTTGAGGATTGACCACAAATTCTCAATGGGATTAAGGTCTGGGGAGTTTCCTGGCCATGGACCCAAAATGTCGATGTTTTGTTCCCCGAGCCACTTCGTTATCACTTTTGCCTCGTGGCAAGGTGCCCCATCATGCTGGAAAAGGCATTGTTCGTCACCAAACAATAATTTCAAGCATCACCCTCCTTTTAAAGCTTCCAGTCTGTTATTCTAACTCAATCAGCATGACAGAGTGATCTCCAGCCTTGTCCTCATTAACACTCTCACCTGTGTTAACGAGAGAATCACTGACATGATGTCAGCTGGTCCTTTTGTGGAAGGGCTGAAATGCAGTGGACATGTTTTTTTGGGATTAAGTTCATTTTCATGGCAAAGAGGGACTTTGAAATTAATTGCAATTCATCTGATCACTCTTCATAACATTCTGGAGTATATGCAAATTGCCATCATAAAAACTGAAGCAGTAGACTTTGTGAAAAGTAATATTTGTGTCATTCTCAAAACTTTTGGCCACGGCTGTACAGTTTTGTGTTTCATCGTGTTTTGTCTTTCATCGTTTGTAATTTTGTCATCTGTGTTTCTATCATTGGTTTTCTTTGTATATTTTGTACAGCACTTTGGTCAACTTCGGTTGTTTTTAAATCATGCTATATAAATAAAATATATCTACATTTACGGCATTTGGCAGACGCCCTTATCCACAGCGACTAACATTTATGTCATTTATACAACTGAACAGTTGAGGGTTAAGGGCCTTGCTCAAGGGCCCACAGTGGCAGCTTGGCAGTGCTGGGGTTTGAACTCACGACCTTCTGATCAGTAGTCCAACGTCTTAACCACTGAGCTACCACTGCCTATATCTGGTCAAATGGCATCCGTGTCCCAGGAATGACTAGTGATTTGTGACTGTCCAGAAGCCAACGACTTGTTATACCAGTTGTATGTACCTGGAACGAAGGGGCGCGAGCTCCTGCACGTGAGTGCTCGTGTCCCGCATGTCGTACACCCGCACTGAGCCGTTGCTCAGACCAGCATAAATGTAGTTGTTGCTGTCATGGCACCAACAGCAGCTCCACACAGGTTTCCCAGTGTTGTAGGCCTGTACCACAGTGTTGGTAAACAAGCTGTGGAGAAATAGATCACTGCTTTAAAAGACTATATCATAGTAATAATTACACAGCATTTAAAAGTGATTGACAAGAATACTTCACATTATTGCTGTCACTTGGGTAACACTGTACTTTGTTCACTGCCTATGGGGGATACATACTGTGTCAAAACATACTGTATCAGAACACCAAATGCATGTGTCATTTTCCAAATATATTTGGTCGATGAACTTGTGCGTGTTCCTACTTGTAGGGTCATGCTGCTGCAGTCATTCAATTAACCGTAACCAGACAGCCCTAAAGTAACTAGATCATTAATGACTGCTCTGAGAGAGAGCGCATGCTGCTGTACTGCTTGAATCTGGAGCACCATATGGCGTATGGGAATAAGGAAATGAGTCTCATACCTGGTGAGCTTGATAGTATTATCGAAGGCAGCTGAAAGCAGCAGGCCATCTTGCTGTCTGTTGAAGGCAAGGCCTCTGATCTGTTTAGTGTGTATGGGAACGTAATGACTGGCTTTGAGATTCACAGCGCTGATTTTTTTCACCCCAAAGCCTGAGACACAGCAGGAGAGATCCAGTGAAGGCAAGGTCAACTTGTGTCTGAATACTTATGACAACATTAAAAAGATTCCTGCATATACACACCAGGGACCAAAGAGGCATGAGGGGAGGGTTGAGAAGCCAACAGGCAACTGAGGGGCTCACAGTAAGACAGCACACGACACCCACCAGCCTGAGAAACAAGGACAGCCTTGGAGAAAACATAATTTCCCCTGCTTGAGGATTCATGTCTCTGAGACAGAGACAGAGCAGAGGTCTGAGACTGATTCGAACTGGAGGGAGTCTGTGCCATTAACCTCCTCAGCTCCTGCACAGCATGACAGAGAGGGGGGAGAAAAAACAAAACAAAAACAACACTCTTAGAGAACATAGTCCGATGGTATAACAGTGGTATGTTTAAACAGAACTGATGACCTTCATTAAAACAACCAAATTACAGCAAATAAAATAGCACATTCTGTTCATTACAGTTTATTTGGAATATTATTTGGAACTGAAACAGAAAAAAAAATAAATAAATAGAAACACAATGCTCAATATTCACAGTGATTTAAAGTGTCATGTGATGAGGTGCAAAGGCTTAGACATAAACAGGGAGTGAGAGCAGATCTCATACCTGAACCTCTCGGCGGAGTTTCCCACACTCGTCTGTTACGACCTGTAACCGAAGACGACACTGAGCAGATTCCAGCTCTGCCTTCCTCCGCAAACTCTGCTCCTGCTCCAAAGACCTACACACGCGCACACGTGCACACACCTCTCAGTAATTTGATTAAAACCAAAAGGTCAAACAGGGGGTACAATTTGTAATTCCAAATGACTATACCTCTTTAAACTCTCCTGTTCTGTATTGTCCACTGCCCTCAGTTTATGCGCATATAACAAGACTATATCGGCCCGCTTGGCCTTCTTATTACACTGAAGGAAAACAGAGCAAAAAGGTTTAAATGCACAGCTATGCATTTTTGTGTAAGTGTTTTGAAACAATCATTATACCATAAATACTGGAAGATCACTTGAGAATACAAATAAAAAGTATAGCTAAGTACAGGATGTCCCAAAAGTCTCCATTTGGAAGACATTAGGCTAAAAAGTGTTTATTTCCCCTGTTAATTTTGACACTATTCCCCAAACTTGTTAAAAAAAAAAAAAATTCAAAAAGACTGGAAGTGTTGCAGACCAACTGAGAAGTGGACATCCACGGACATCCACTGACAAAGGCACAACCGACGTGGTGCTGGCAAACATAGTCCCCTGTGTATGGAGACTTTTGGGACACCCTCTACAATCACATGGTCACCCTCTGTTCTCTTCTTTAATTTGAGACACACAGACCTGGGGGCATTTGGCTCCTTGGCCCTTCAGCCAGCGGTCAATACAGGTGAAGCCGAACAAGTGGCCACATCTCAACGTGGCCAGACGATGTTCACCAGATGTGGTCCAAGGTTCGAAACATATCGAGCAGGTCTCTCCCTCTCCTTCATTCTCAGGCTCAGCGGCTGAGAGAGAAGCGCCTTTAGAGGCCTCTGCGGGTGCTGAATCAGCCTACGTGGTGAAAGACAGTGAGAGATCAACACAAAGCAAATTTCAAAATGTGTAGGTCTTTGCACACTCCTTACAACTTACCCTGTTCTCAGACTGAACTGGATGTTCGGCCCCGTCGGCTTCAGCAGAGACAGTAGGTTCTGTGTTGAAGACAAACATTTTCTGTTTTAAATGTATGGACTAAACAAAACAAATGAACGCAAGTCAAAGCAAGACAATGCCACATCTTTTAAGAAGTAATGCAATCCTACGCTTATACGAGCACAACCAGGGCTTCTATAGGCTCAACTGAACTTTTTCCATTTTGCAAATCATACAGTAGCCCAACCCTCAGTTTCCTCTCTAAGCTCTCCTTCACACTGCCAAACTCAGACGTTCCCACCCTATTTCCCAGGCAGTAGAAATGCTACTTCTATTTTTATTTTTCAAAAATGAACTAAGGGTGGAATTATCCAAGTCCAGTGGATGTAATGAGGTGTATATAAACCTATGCAAAACATCCAAACACACAGTCAGTGAGTTTTGTCGACGTTGGCTGAAACTAGTTGCTTTGATTTAAGCTCAAAACGTAAACAAATACAACCACGCTATGCTCCCAAAACCCCCAAACACTAGTTCTAGAGCTTTCTGGAATGAATGGTAAGCAGAGACACCTCCTCTACTTGTCCTACTAGTTTAAATGAAAACAAAAATATGATTGTTTATCTCCCATTTAGAGTGCACGGTGCTGCCACAGTGACTGAGCAGATACGTTATTGAGAGCTGAGGACATTATCAAATATTTCAAAAACTAATGCCTGCATGAAATTGGGAGCAGATCAGAACGGCAGATGAAGGTCTACCTGCTGCACTGGACTGCTGAAGAGCTGGGGTGACCAGAGATGCAGGCTGGCTGGCGTTCAGTAGAGCTGCAACATCTGGAGCAGGTATCGGACCCGAAGCCTCTGTATTCTGTCTCTCTTCCTCAGAGTCGCTCACCTCATCTGTGCTACCCGAGAGAGGCTCTGTGTCACTACTTCCTGTCGACACCCTAAGCAGAAAGTCTAAAGGGCCTCTGTTCAAATGTGTAGTCTGTGTGGAATACTGGAACCGCAAACCCGCTCTGCAAGTAGAGATTCGGGGTACAGTGAAAACAACACACTGGCTGAATTACCTAGCATTGTACCACACATTATGCAGCAGAAAAACAAGATTTTTTTGTGTGAAAACGGCTCATTATAAATAAATATCTCCATCACGAGTCTAAGGGCTGATTTCTACTTCTGCATCTGGGAATCTGGCAAAACGTGCGCAGTGCACAGAGACCTTCACATTGGTGTCTGTCAACATACTATACAAGTAAAGTGAATGTGTGCATTAATATGGTAGAGTTACAAACCAAAATGTACAGAAAACAAAAACCATAGAAGAAATCTCACTTTTCTGTAAGGTGAATGGTTAGAGGATTAGTAGTGGACGTGAAAGAACGATTTAGTTACACTGTACTTCCAGGTCATTTCTGGCAATTTTTTGTGCTGAAATGTGTGTCATATTGCTTTTATTCAAGCACATTCCTGGATCATCTCCCAGGGTTTTCTAGATCTCCTGCCAGACGGTCGTTCCATTGTTTAGTAATGCTTGAAAATGGGCCATAAAAATCCTTATAATGTCATACTGTTTCTGCCAACCAATTCTAAACCTGCTTCATTTTACATTTAGGGTCAAGGATTTGCACGTTTCAGTGAATTGTTATTCTGGACTCATTCCAACACCAATGATACCCACTATACTACCCTGCTCTAGGCATTGTGTTTAATGCACAGCACTGCTCACACTGCATGCATTTTGGAAGTTGCACACCAGCTCCTCTGGGAGCTGCGCTCATCCATCAATCCCATTCTCGAAGTCTCGGCACGATCGTGTTTATGCGATTCTCTGCAGAAATGTAAACCAGCCACAACACTTATCGTCACGTTCACACCTAGCCCTCCGTCTCCTGACGATCCGAGTCGCCGCGAGCCGTGGCCTGGTAGTAGGAGCCGTGCTTCCTCCTTCAGGTCTCCTATCAGCCTCTTCATCCTCTTCCACTTCTGTGCTGCTCCCAGACTCAGGTATGATGATGGGAACTTCCAGACCAACAGAATCAACTGGCCCTGCTGCTCTGAACTGCACATCCACCTCCATGTCTTCCATCTAGACAACAACATTTTGACAACCGAATTAGACAGAAAGACAGACAGCATATAGAGCTTGTTGTGCCATATATTGACTAGTCAACATGACAGGCATTTACACGAATATGACGAGCCTTCAAAATGCTGGTGTGCTAACTTAGCCAGCTAAACAAACATGCTAACTTGAACAGCTAACGTGCACTTCTCTCGATTTTCACAGCTTCAGTTAGTTTTCAGAAAATGTATGAATGCCAAATATAACTAAAGGACATGAAGTGAACCGTGCCAGGCTTCCTATCGGCATCAGACATGATGAGGAACCATTTTTGAAATTACCTTAGCTAACTATTTAGCCTTGACTAGCGCAGCTAATTCACGACACTAGAGTAACTTAGTCGAGTAAATTAGCAAGCTAGAAATTAGTGGCAGATACAATTTTAGGCTAGTTTAGCCTTTTTATTGTATTTATTTATTTTACCATTAGTGTAACAAAAACTTAATAGCAAGCCGAGCCGTGACCAAACTGCTGGAAAGCTAGCTTGCTAGCCACGTATTAAAGAACTACTGCTTGAATAAAAACATAACGAGCTAAGTAGCGGAGTCTTGGATTCTAACAGAAAGGTTGTTGCGTCTGTTTACACACCTTTCTGATATGTGACTGTTCATTAAAAACAAATGACACATTCTACTAGCTGTGAAAACACAGATCCGGCTAACTAGCCGAGCTGAATTTAGCAAACATTACCTTATAGGTAAATTTACCTTATAGCTCGCTTTTAACCCTTGTTCCACGCTAATCAACCATCATCCATGGGTTGATCCACATGGGCTTTAGGATAACTGGACTACCAGTGCACTGGCTGGTTCTCAGAATAAAAACTATATAAAATCAGGTCGGTTTCACTCCACCAGCTGTGACGACTTTACTAACATCCAAAGCCCGCGCCAAGCTGTAGGTCCGCCTTTCACTTCTCACGTGTAAACGGGGTGCAGTTGAACACGATCCAATTAACACCCTAACATAATGTTTTCTTATTAAAGGTGCAATAGTCGATTCTTTTAAACTCTTTACTTGTACAAATAACCTGGAAGATTTGTAGAACATGATAAAAAAACATAATGCTTTAAGCTGTGGCCTTAAAGCATTATGAAAAAAAAAGTATAAGCTGCTGAGAAAACTGTTTGGAAAACTGGTTTCCGGTCCGGAAAGATTGTTCGTGTTGCTGTCAGTCATTTTGTGGGCACTCTACTCTATGGGCCAGTATAGATCCTGGGAGCTGAGCTTGGTGAACATGGGAGGGAATCGTTAAAAAATTTAACCCACCTAAATTTTAGAGACCTGTAAAGAAAAACAAAACAAAAACATGAACCTTACCCAATGCACATTTAAATCCTTTGATCATTCCTATTTTCTTTCTTTCTTTCTTTCTTTCATACTGCTGCTATAGCCTAGAATTCATTACCTTGTCATATTAGATCAAGAGTATATTTAAATCCAAAGTAAAGCAATTTTTATTCAGTCAAGTGAATAAAAATATACACAATCCTTTTAGTGTCATAATGCTTAGTAGTAACAGTCACTGTGATATTTTTTCATTATATATAATTTTATATATATATATATATTATTTACTACATGTAAAGCTTTTGTGCAAAGTAGGTGAAAACAAAAATATAAATATATTTTTATATATAAATATACTTTGCACAAAAGCTTTACATGTTAACCCATCAAATATTTGCCATGGTTCCTTTGTCTTACACCGTTTCAAAATGACCTAGAATTATAAATCCCTAGCACAGATGTCCAGCATAAAAGCATTTTGACCAGAGAGCCAAAAGCTAACCAGAGGACAGCTTGTCTGTGATGTAGCATTAGAAGCAGTAATTCAGAAACCGTTTCTTTTCTACCAGCACCTACTGGCAAGGAAGGTCTACCAGCTTGACCAGCTCAGTCTGTGTCCTGAGAGCTGGTAGCTAGCTTTTTCTTTTTCTTTTTTTTGCCACCTTCCTGCCACGAGGTTGTCACGGTGTATGCCATGCGGTGCAGACAGAAGTGCAAATGTTCACTGTAGAAATGGCCATTAGAGGAAATAAGGTCAACTGAATACGGCTTAAGAACACTCATGGCGACAGAGAGAGGCTGGATGTCTCTCATTGTACAAGTACAATGAAATTTGGTGTGTACTCCCAGTAGTATAGAAAAAAGTTCTAAAATTCACATAAATAACGAGAAAATATAGGAGTATCGAGACAAAAAATATATAAATTTATAGATACAGTGGTATAACAGCTTATTAAAAGGTATTCATTGACAGTTGGAAGTGTAAGGATACAAGGAAGACTAAGACCAAGTGCAAGGAGGATCCAAGATAGAAAAAAAGCTTTAAAATTCACATAAATAACAATAAAAATATAGGTATATTGTGACAAAAATATAGATTTTTTTTAGTGCAATAGTGCAGTACAGTAGAAACAGCAGCACAGTGACATTTGATGGTGGTTTAGTTCCAACATGCCAGTCGGAGGGAAATGACCATTCTTCTGAATGAGGAAGTATATTGAGTAGAACCCTTTGTTCTGAACCTTGGATCCTACTTTTTCCAATGAGAAAAAAACTGATGTGGTCTGATATTGAGCCCCCTAAAAACTGGGGAAAAAACCTTATGTTTCACAGGACCCTTTAGTGGTGGGACGGGTGCTGTTAAGGACCTGATCCACAGGGTGAATAGGAATGCCCAGGTACCTGCACAGGCCCTGAGGGCATAACTCTGCCTGCTGAGAGCTCACCTGAGGTAGATAGAACTGATATGGGAACTGGAACATAAAACTGGTATACAGCAAATTGAGTATGGTGTGTAGCTGGTCCAATCATTCTGAAACCAGTAGCTGGTTCTACAATCAGAAACCTGTGCTCTTCTGTCCGGAGCTCCTTTGATGCAGTCCCAAAGAGCAACCCTGGCACGCAGGGCAGATTTCAGGGTTTTTGTTTTTCTTCCATTTATTTTGATCTGGTCCACCTATTCAAGCAAGGCGTAAGATCTCAACATGATGTCAGAACATCTGCATTCACTGTTTTGTTCGGTGAGATACAAGTATCAATGGCAGGCATGTGGCCTAGACCAATTTGCACAGTATAGCTGACAGCCTAATTCCTCCTGTAACCTGGTAGTGTCAAAAAACACGCAAACATGATAGCAGTGTTTCTTTTCGCTTGAATATCTTGCAGCATCCGCTTGTACTGATCAGAACATGGGGCGTTAACATCCAGGTCAGTCAAGTCACACTCAGTAGTACTTACTGACATTATAAACATCATAAAAGCTATGCTTTGATTCTCAGGTTTGTGATGCGTGTAAGTCATCTAATGTTAGAAGTGTGTTTGTGTGCATGTTCAGGCACGTATTTGTTAAAAGGATCAGCTTATAGTGCATCTTGATGTCCAGTTTTCTCTACAGCTTTAGAGAAACCCAGCAGGCTTACAAAGCTTGGTGTTAATCCTTCTGAAACGGCAGCATAGGTGATGAGACACATGGAAAGCATCTGAGCAACATATTTCCCCTCTAGTCTTTCTTTTCTCTTTGAGCAATTCATGAATAAATTCCGGTGATTACATAATTCATAGCTAAAATGTAATGAGTTGGGTTTTTTTTTAAATGAGAAGTTTAAAGTAAAAAATAAATGAGTACACATCTTAATTTTCCTTAAAAGTCAGTTCAACTTTTAACAATTTAAGATGTAAATGTTCAGCATTTGCTAGAGTAAGGGGGGTCTGGTGCAGTTCAATTTACGCCCAGTAGATGGCCACATTATAAAGGATCTTTAAATTAGTAAGCCGTTAGGTCTTGCTGTTTTGGAAGACATGATGGCATTTTGATTTTGAAATGCAAAAACTGTCTTGCAGAACGTTTCAATCATGACTCTAAAGAAAACAAAAATTCTTAAGAACATAATCTTTATTAAAATCATTTGTTTCACATTTACACTTATTTCAGTTTGTGACAGGACAATGAACACCAGGTGACTGAAAGTGATAGTTCAACATTTGTTGCAATGACTTTTTCTACTTATACCTATAATTAATAAAAATTTTTTGGTTTAAATGTTATCACCATAAGAGCTATGCCACATTGCATGAAGACACAATTAAGAAATTCATCATCATGGGAGGTAGGAGAAGTGAATTTAATTGCAGAAAATGTTCAACAATTTAATAACTGAAGAAAACTTAAGATTGGACCACACAAACTAAAAAGACATGAAATATCTGACCATTTTGAGATTTTTCACATAATAAAAAATATATACAATAGTGCATAAAATCCTAAAGTCCACCTAAATAATCAAAACAAGCAATGGTGAAACAGAAAGACATAAATAAAAGAGCGACATCACAAAGTATTAAGGTTCATCAAAAACCTCTGGGTCCAGCTTTCTCTTCCGGCTGTACGTTCTGCCACAAGCCTGGTGCCTCTGTGGTTGGCTAATAGGTGAGACATTAGACGTGTGAATGCCCATATCACCGTACTGCTCCGAGTTTCCACTTGATTCTGTGGGAAGATCACAGAACTGCAGTTAAGTCAGGGGTCAAAATGTAAGTCCCAGGTCATATAATGTAATTAATGTAAATGACACCAGACTTCAGGTTTATATTAAACATCCAGCACAGTTTGAATTAAAAAAGTGTGGAAGCATCCTGCTATGGCACCTTAGAATGAAATATTAAGTATTTGTCCCTGTCTAATCTTAATATTTAGACAGTGACTGTTTAACATATCGTCCTTTATATCACGTGTCGCTGGTAGAATCATCTCACCGTCAGACTGTGTGGTTTCCATGGTAACGGAGGCCTTTTTCTCTTTGTATAAAAGGGGTGACTGTGTGAGAGCAAGGATTCCACTGGCAGACACTGGTTTCTTCACTTTGGAGTGTGGAGGGGTGACCACTGTGGAAACAGTCACCCACATGGTCCATAAAGACAACAGGTAGTGCAGAACTGATTTTCAAAAATGGAAGGTTTTGCCACTCACCTAAAAGTAGGTCATCAAACTAGAAATATTTAATGAGGGGGAAAATTATATTTCATGTCCAAATTTTGCTCACTTTATTTTCCACAGAAGCTAACACGGCTAACATGTAGGCATGTACCGATAATTTTATCATCATAATCATCTCACCCCCCTGTTTGTGAGATCACAAACAAAATGCCCTACAGTCTACCATTAACAGTGGGAGCAGGCTATAGCTTTTATCGACTGATCTGGGCACCAAACAGCTAAAACATATACAGTTTGTGTAAGTTGTTATTGTCCAACAGTCTTATTGCAAGCTGATGTTTTATGCCTACAATATCAAGATCAGTAGGAATTCTTTGGAAATATTATATGAACATTTTTGTCAGGTGACATTTGTTTGCATTATGCAACACCTTTCCACTAAAAACAGAACAGTAACAAATTGGTGAGCCCATATTTTGTTGTCATTTCCATTGACAAGTGATGTTTAACCCATACTAAATTTGGTAAACAAGAGATAGACACGAGTGAAGATGAACATAGTACAGACAACTGAGTCGCACAGAACTGTCGAGACAAGGCAGTTGAGTTAGACAATAATAATTATGAAAAATTACTAGCTAGCTAGAATGGCTTTTTTTTTTTTCTTCAATCGGACAGCAAGGTAGATCAATCATCAGGAGTAGTATCAGATAACATTCCCACTAAATACAGGTGCATCTCAATAAATTAGAATGTCGTGGAAAAGTTCATTTATTTCAGTAATTCAACTCAAATTGTGAAACTCGTGTATTAAATAAATTTAATGCACACAGACTGAAGTAGTTTAAGTCTTTGGTTCTTTTAATTGTGATGATTTTGGCTCACATTTAACAAAAACCCACCAATTCACTCTCTCAACAAATTAGAATACTTCATAAGACCAATAAAAAATATTTTTAGTGAATTGTTGGCCTTCTGGAAAGTATGTTCATTTACTGTACATGTACTCAATACTTGGTAGGGGCTCCTTTTGCTTTAATTACTGCCTCAATTCGGCGTGGCATGGAGGTGATCAGTTTGTGGCACTGCTGAGGTGGTATGGAAGCCCAGGTTTCTTTGACAGTGGCCTTCAGCTCATCTGCATTTTTTGGTCTCTTGTTTCTCATTTTCCTCTTGACAATACCCCATAGATTCTCTATGGGGTTCAGGTGTGGTGAGTTTGCTGGCCAGTCAAGCACACCAACACCATGGTCATTTAACCAACTTTTGGTGCTTTTGGCAGTGTGGGCAGGTGCCAGATCCTGCTGGAAAATGAAATCAGCATCTTCAAAAAGCTGGTCAGCAGAAGGAAGCATGAAGTGCTCCAAAATTTCTTGGTAAACGGGTGTAGTGACTTTGGTTTTCAAAAAACACAATGGACCAACACCAGCAGATGACATTGCACCCCAAATCATCACACACTGTGGAAACTTAACACTGGACTTCAAGCAACTTGGGCTATGAGCTTCTCCACACTTCCTCCAGACTCTAGGACCTTGGTTTCCAAATGAAATACAAAACTTGCTCTCATCTGAAAAGAGGACTTTGGACCACTGGGCAACAGTCCAGTTCTTCTTCTCCTTAGCCCAGGTAAGACGCCTCTGACGTTGTCTGTGGTTCAGGAGTGGCTTAACAAGAGGAATACGACAACTGTAGCCAAATTCCTTGACACGTCTGTGTGTGGTGGCTCTTGATGCCTTGACCCCAGCCTCAGTCCATTCCTTGTGAAGTTCACTCAAATTCTTGAATCGATTTTGCTTGACAATCCTCATAAGGCTGCGGTTCTCTTGGTTGGTTGTGCATCTTTTTCTTCCACAATTTTTCCTTCCACTCAACTTTCTGTTAACATGCTTGGATACAGCACTCTGTGAACAGCCAGCTTCTTTGGCAATGAGTGTTTGTGGCTTACCTAGTGAACCAAACTGAGAGACCATTTTGAAGGCTCAGGAAACCTTTGCAGGTGTTTTGAGTTGATTAGCTGATTGGCATGTCACCATATTCTAATTTGTTGAGATAGTGAATTGGTGGGTTTTTGTTAAATGTGAGCCAAAATCATCACAATTAAAAGAACCAAAGACTTAAACTACTTCAGTCTGTGTGCATTGAATTTATTTAATACACGAGTTTCACAATTTGAGTTGAATTACTGAAATAAATGAACTTTTCCACGACATTCTAATTTATTGAGATGCACCTGTACAACAGAAACCTGGAAAGTTCCTTCTGGTTCTCTGGATCTACATAAAACCAGACAGAGTAAAAATCTGGCATGTTTTGGCTGATCACATGAACTTGAATGGAGTAGAAGATTTGTGTGGTCCATACATTTTTGGACTTTGGCATATGTATTGTTTTCTACCACTGTATACTGGAGTTGAAATGAAATAATGAATATTGCAGGCTTTCAGCCTTAATCTGAGGGTATTTACATCCAAATCGGGTGAATGGTTTAAAAATTACAGCACTTTATGGATGTGGTCCCCCAATTTTTAAGGGACCAAAAGTAATTAGACAAACTAACAATCATAAATTAAATTGTCATCTTAAATATTGGGTTTTTCCTTTATCAATGACTGCCTGACGTCTAGAACACATAGAACACATCACCACATGCTGGGTTTCTTCCCTGGTGATGCTCTGCCAGGCCTTTACTGCATCTGTCTTCAGTTCCTACTTGTTCTTGGGGTGTATTTTGCCTTCAGCAAGCGACATGTCTTTGGTGATCGACTTGGCCATTGCAGAACATTCAACTTCTTCGCCTTAAAAAAAGTCTTGAGTTGCTTTATGAAGTGTCATCCAATGATTTTTGAAGCATTTGACTGAATCTGAGCAGATAATAAGAGCCCTATACTCTTCAGAATTTGTCCTGCTGCTTTTGTCAGCAGTTACATCATCCATAAATACAATGGAACCAGTTCCAGTGGCGGCCATACATGCCCACACCATAGGATGAGGTGGTGTACGTCGGATCATGAGCAGTTCCTTCCATTCTCCATACTCCTCCAATCATTCAAGTCGATCTTTGTCACATTTGGCTATAGGATGTTGTTCCAGAACTGTATGCGCGTTTTTTTTTTTTTTTTTTAAAAAGATGTTTTTGGCAAACTCTAATCTGCTTATCCTGTTTTTGAGGCTTACCAATGCTTTACATCTTGTGGTAAACCATCTGTATTTACTCTGGTCTTCTCTTGATTGTCGACTTTGACATAGATACAGTATGCCTTCCTCCTGGAAAGTGTTCTTGATCTGGCCAACTGTTGTGAAGGGGTTTTTCTTTACCAGGGTCAGAATTCTTTTGTCATTCTTTTCTCAAGTCCTTTTGGTGATCCTGGTGCATTTTTTAAAAAAAAGTATGATTTGGTCACACCTAATGTTTTTGCTACCTCTCTGATGGGTTTGTTTTGATTTTTCAGTGTAATAATGGCTTGCTTTACTGCCAGTTTGAGCTCATATTCATTATTTAATTTAACTCGATATATTGTGGCAACAAACAGTTCATGTATTATGTATTGAATATTATGTTTATTATATTTATCATATAATGTATATGTAGTAGCACCTTGATTGGAGACTTCAAATAACCATTTGAATCAGTCAAACAGAAGTTTGTATTACAATTTAAATGAATCATAAAGCTGCTAATAGGTGATATTTGGTACAAGTCTTACCTGAGCCAAGTGATCCGGTCCCACTTATCCATGAAAACTCATCACATTTCATGTCTTTTTTGTCACAGTTATGCACCACAGGTTCTGCCCAGTCCATCTCCTCTGAAGAGCAGAGCTTAGATGGAATACCTAATGTGTATTTAAAAGCAGGAGCATCCCTCAACTCCTTAGGCTCTTCTGTCCCTGGTAGTCTGAACACCCCGTCAAGCTCTGGGTCTTCCAAGATCTCAGCACCTTCCTTGATCTCCTTACTCCCCAACAAACCTGTCCTTGCCCTTTTCTTGCGAGGCCAAGTCCTGAAGTTCTCTGGGGTTGACCTTCCTAGTCTCTGAGGAGATGGGGTCCAAGGCATGTGCTCCCCAGGACCCAGGGGAGAAGGGCTATTAGTAAGCAGCCTTGTAGGAGTGATTGACTGGCATATATATTTCTGGACACCTCCTTTTCCAGGTGTACAATGAGATGGGGATATACAACTAGGTTCTCGATGTTTGGAACAATGTGCAAGTGGGCTATCAACTCTAGATGGCTTGTCATTTATATGTGAAACCAGTCCTTTGGCTGCATTATCAGATGTTTCACCTGATTTGAAAGAGTCAGTACGTTTGAACTTAAGCTTAGGTAAACCTGATGCCTGCATTTCCAATTCTACTTGATAAGTAAGAGGGTTGGGTTCAGCAGGCTGCTTCTTTCTACTCGCAGGCGTTCCTGAGGCTTGTGGACTGGAGAATGCTGGAAGCCCAGAAGAGTAACCGAGTCTTGCTGCTGCCTTTCTTTGTTGCCGATCTGGAGTCTGACGGAAGCCATATCTACTACACCCTTGCGTACTTTTGGCAGGAAGAGCTGGTGAGCCTGCGAATTCAAAAACCTCTGAGAAATTAGATGACTTCCGTGAGAAAGAAATGTTCATCTTAATGCCACCAGTTAATTCTGTCTTCAGTATAGTAGCTTCTGCTATATCAATGCTCTCTTCTGTAGAAGAAGCACTGAACTGTGAGGAGTCAAACTGTTGGGTGTCTGAGGATGATGCCTCCTCTATCATCTGAATGCTTTCATTCTGTCCATCAGTACCTTTTATTGTCCAAGTCTCACGATGTACTGCCTGATTATGCTCAGTCTCATCTGAGAAAGTCGTTGGATAATTTTGAACAGGTGTATGACTGTCAGATGACGGCGATCTAAGAGTTGGCTCTGGTGATCTTTCTTTATAAAGTGAAGATGTCTCTTTTCTGGAGGAAGAGCTATCAGATATGCCTTTAGCTTTGTCAAGAGGTAGAGTAGAGGAACATTTAAGAGATGTTCTTCCAGAACGAGTACACATTGTGTGTGTTGGTCCAGGGCTTTTACTAGGTGTTTTTATTCCTGGTGTTGGTGGTGATGGGTGATCATAGGAAAGAATATCTGGACTCTGTGGGTCACCTTTCTCTGGCAAACTTAACATTCTTCTAATTTTCTCTGACCTCTGACTCAGCTGGGTTTCTTCAATGGCAACATTTCTAGCAATTTCAGATGTACTTTGTGCCATTTTAGGGGACACCTTGCTTTTTTGTTGACGTAATTTCTCAGGAATTTCTAAAATATCACCCTGATGTCTGCAAAGTTTGCTTGGTGTGATCAATCTCGGGGAATATCTAATGGAGGAACCTGGAGAATCTGAGACTTTAAATGGTTGTTCTGGCAATCCTTTCCACGGAGATGGAGACCAAGTCACACTTTTCCTTGGGGTTCTCATGTTGGGGCTCCTAAGAGAGGGGCCAGAAGGGGACCCACATTCCATAAAGCTTTTCACAGGGGTTTTAAGAATGCCCTTCAGTGGGCTTTTCTTTGGCGTTTCCAGCACTAAACTTTTTGAAGAAGGAGATCTAAATGGACTTCCTCTGAGGGCCATACTGTTCTCTCCATCAGCACAGCCTGGGCTCTTGGGAAAGAAACAGCTTTGAGCATTGGAGGAAGAACTGGGTGTCCTGGGAGTTCTGCTCCCAACTGCAGAACCAAGCTGTTTGTATGGAGATTTTCTTGGGGTTTTATTGCAATTCTGGGGGGAAAAAAAATGCATGTATGTCAGCATGGTAATGACAACAAAGAGCCATTCCCTTTTAGGAGATTTTAGCACATGGGAAGCAATCACAGTCATATACTGTATATTGTGTATTTAACAGAAGAAACAAACAAGTAAATAAATAATAGTAACGTATCCAGTAGTTGCTTTTTGATTAATTACATACCTGGGGTAGGGTTATAAATCTATATTTTCTTATTTTTGAATATTAATTATAATTTTTTTTGTTTAAAATGTCACTTCATTACATATTTTTCAGAAATTTTTAATTTTCGCTCCTGCATCTGAGTGTCAAGGGAGATCAAATAGAACAATATATCAAAATAAAACACAGTATACGCATTGTGTTGTACACAACTGTAGTTCTTAAGATGAATCTGGAAACCACCATGGGGTCTGCAATTTTATTATTTATTGTTATTATAGATTTAATTTCCTAATCTAAAGCTTGATAGCTTAAAATCAATTTTAAATAATGTCAACTAAAATATCACAATACGACATACCAAATGCTTCAGCTCTACAGTAGGACACTATGCATCTGGTTTATGTTCTGCATGGGCAAAGTGCAAGAACAAAAAGCTTAAATGGCTTTAAAAAAAAACAAAAGATAATGGTACATGTTTGCCTAACATGTCTAATATTTATATATATTAGATTACATTTATTAAAAGGAATTTTTAATGTTTTGGGGGGTGCCCGAGTTCAGCAATGAATTTATTTGTCGTGTCACACTCCACAGTAGTGGTTAATGGCTCATATAAAGTAGACACTCAGGGCTTTAAGAATTTGTAGTTTTTACCTAGTCACCTAGGGGCAATATATTTAAAGATTAGAAGGTTGGGTTTTGTTCACACAAATGTTTATATCCTAAAAATAAATGGTGATATCAATCTCATTCCTGCTCTCTGAGATGCCTGTCCATAAACATCCAAAATTTGAAGTTATCTTCAACATCTAAAATTATGTGAGAGGTTTTCTAAACAGAAGTAAAAACATCTCCAAATGGCACAAACCACCAACAAATGACACAAAAAATGTCTCCAAGTGGCACAAAATGAAATAACAAATGGCAATAGCATGAAACTCTTTGTTACCAAATGTGCAATTTCACTAATAAAAAGTAACTTACTCGTCTCATTTAGCTTTTATTGAAATCAGCACCAGAGCCCTGTTAGCACTGTCACATATGTAATATAGGCATGCTGAAGGTGCTGTTTCCACCTCCTATGACATTTTAGGATTTTAGGAGGCAAAAACAACTATTTACAACAAATATAAAAGTGCAGAATATAAACTAGTAAATGCAAAACATGAACAAAAGTGCAAAAAACCTGAATAAAAAAAATTCAGGAGTCACAGTCTAGTGCATATCACTGAGCTTGGCTATCCTTAACATCACCACTTAGTGAAAGAAAGATGGTCTGCTATAATACACAGGGACACACCGCAAGACCTGCATTTGTAAATGCCACCTGCAACACTTCACTGACAGCTGCAGCTTCCAATGGCTCAGACATGCTGAACTTACTCCTTCATCACTCCCAAAATCCATAATTCTAGACCTTGTGGCTACCATTGTTTCATCGATGGCCAGGTTCTCGTGAGGCTGGTATTATGCTCTGCATGTCACTAAGAGCTGCTTCCTGAGGGAAGCATCACATGAAACAGCCAATCATAGCCAGTGGTGCCTTTTAGTCAGTCATTCTGCTCATCTTCTTTGACATTGCTCATGAGCAGGTTGCAGACTATTGCCTCAAAAAAATAAAAATAACTAGAACAGCTCTAGAGAAGTGTGCTGCTGGTGGCGATCAAGCTATACCCCAAGAGTGCGGACAGGAGAAAAAAAAGAGATGTTGTACGGGAGACACATCATCCTCGTTAATACTGTGCCACCCTGTCCTGTTCAGGCTGTGCTGTAGGTGCAGGAGCACTGGCTCTCCTAATGGCTCAAATGGGTGAGTGCTGCCTCTTCTCTGGAGGAGGGGTAGTTGGAGCTGTCAGTTTACAGCCGTGGCCAAAAGTTTTGAGAATGACACAAATGTTAATTTTCACAAAGTCTACTGCTTCAGTGTTTTTAGATCTTTTTGTCAGATGTTACTAACTGTTACTGAAGTATAATCACAAGCATTTCATAAGTGTCAATGGCTTTTATTGACAATTACATAAGGTTTATGCAAAGAGTCAATATTTGCAGTGTTGACCCTTCTTTTTCAAGACCTCTGCAATTCGCCCTGGCATGCTGTCAATCAACTTCTGGGCCACATCCTGACTGATGGCAGCCCATTCTTGCATAATCAATGCTTGGAGTTTGTCAGAGTTTGTGGGTTTTTGTTTGTCCACCCGCCTCTTGAGGATTGACCACAAATTCTCAATGGGATTAAGGTCTGGGGAGTTTCCTGGCCATGGACCCAAAATGTCGATGTTTTTTTCCCCGAGCCACTTCGTTATAACTTTTGCCTTGTGGCAAGGTGCCCCATCATGCTGGAAAAGGCATTGTTCGTCACCAAACTGTTCTTGGATGGTTGGGAGAAGTTGCTCTCTGAGGATGTTTTTGTACCATTCTTTATTCATGGCTGTGTTCTTAGGCAAAATTGTGAGTGAGCCCACTCCCTTGGCTGAGAAGCAACCCCACACATGAGTGGTCTCAGGATGCTTTACTGTTGGCATGACACAGGACTGTTGGTAGCGCTCACCTTTTCTTCTCCGGACAAGCTTTTTTCCAGATGCCCCAAACAATCGGAAAGGGGATTCATCAGAGAAAATGACATTACCCCAGTCCTCAGCAGTCCAATCCCTGTACTTTTTGCAGAATAGCAGTCTGTCCCTGATGTTTTTCCTGGAGAGAAGTGGCTTCTTTGCTGCCCTTCCTGACACCAGGCCATCCTCCAAAAGTCTTCGCCTTACTGTGTGTGCAGACGCACTCACACCTGCCTGCTGCCATTCCTGAGCGAGCTCTGCACTGGTGGTGCCCCGATCCCGCAGCTGAATCAACTTTAGGAGACGGTCCTGGCGCTTGCTGGACTTTCTTGGGCGCCCTGAAGCCTTCTTCACAACAGTTGAACCTCTCTCCTTGAAGGTCTTGATGATCCGATAAATGGTTGATTTAGGTGCAATCTTACTAGCAGCAATATCCTTAGTTAACGGAGGAAGAACAATAATTTCAAGCATCACCCTCCTTTTAAAGCTTCCACTCTGTTATTCTAACTCAATCAGCATGACGGAGTGATCTCCAGCCTTGTCCCCGTTAACACTCTCACCTGTGTTAACGAGAGAATCACTGACATGATGTCAGCTGGTCCTTTTGTGGAAGGGCTGAAATGCAGTGGACATGTTTTTTTGGGATTAAGTTCATTTTCATGGCAAAGAGGGACTTTGAAATTAATTGCAATTCATCTGATCACTCTTCATAACATTCTGGAGTATATGCAAATTGCCATCATAAAAACTGAGGCAGTAGACTTTGTAAAAATTAATATTTGTGTCATTCACAAAACTTTTGGCCACGGCTGTACAGTGGAAAGCTCCATGTGGGTGTTGGGGGAGGAGGCCTCAACAGAAGTATGAGGAGGATCAGAAGCAATGCAACAATAAATGATCATGAATACAAAGTACAATAAGTTCCCAAAATCACCCTTAGGTAATGCTAAATTGTCTATTATATTTATATATCAATAATTATATAATAATTATATTTAGCTATCACTGCAATGCTACATATGAAAAAAATGCACTGCAATGTTACATGTGAAAATGCAATGTCATGCTACATGTGAAAAAAAAATGCAGTCTCATGGTACATGTGAAAAAATGCACTGCAATGTTACATGTGAAAAAACTGCAGGGCCGTGCTACATGTAAAACAAACATATTTCCATACTACCTGCAAAAAACATTTCCACACTACAAGGACAATTTTAAAATAGAAAGCAACATAGCTTACGTACATTTCAAGGAACGGATTCAGTCCTTGCTGGAATGCTCTTCAGCTGAACCCACTCTGTCTTCCTCCTACAAACCCTCAAATTCGCCATCACTATAAGACGCTAATAAATCGCACGCAAACCATCCCTCTTTTATGACTTGCTGGATGAGTAATTGCTGTGCTCTTGAAGGAATTTTGGAAGGTCGGACACTTCTGGGAAGGTTCACTACTGTGCTGAGTTTTTCCATTTGTAGATAATGGCATTCGTTGTGGTTCTTTGGAGTCCCAGAGCCTTCGAAATAGCTTTGTAACCCTTCCCAGACTGATGTATTTCAATCACCTTCTTCCTCATCATTTCTGGAATTTCTTTTAATTTTGGCATAGTGTGTTACTGGGTAAGACATTTTAACCAACTTCATGCTTTTGAAAAAGTTCTATTTAAGTGTTGATTTGATTGAATACAGTGTTTTACAGTATTAAAAAAAAAAAAAAAAAAAAAAAAAAAAAAAATTAGTTGTGCTGTCCATTTTAGCTCTGGACCAATGTTATTGTGGAGAAGTGTGAATTGTTTGCCCAATAGGGGGCTCAATCCCCTCCCTTTTCCGCCCACGGAAATCTTTAGTAAAAGGCGAAAGATTTATATTATCTGTTCCCATCTCCCTGCTCAGCAGTAGCTAAACAGAGGGTCACAACTCTTCACGCACAGAAAGCCAACAGTGTCCTGACTAATATTTTAACAGACTTGTGGCAATAAAATAAAGTTGTTTGTTTATACGGATTGAAAATGTCCGATAGGTCGGAATGGAACCCCAGTGTAGTGTGAGAAAAGGTTAAATTAAATCTGTGCAAAAATTCTGAGAACCACCGAAATACACAACCTTGTATGTTCATTTGTGCTGGCAGATTTATTACCTCAAAGACATCTGTAGACCCGAGCCGATCAACTTCAGCGTCTCTAATGATAGATTTGGATGTGGAAGGGCGAACGGGGGACTCCGCAGCACCAAAAAGAATTCTCATTGGTGACTTAACAGCCTTAATATTAATACCACCTACAACTGTGAGCACAAAAAAACAAATATTATATAACCTCAGAGGATATCAAGATCTTAGGGGTTAAAAATCTATATTTATCTACTATGCATGTTATGGTCCCAGTAAGAACGGAAAAATAATGCATATTACAAAAACAAGGCAATGTGTTCTTGTTCACCTTTACTTTCAGAGACTGGGAGCTGTGAGGAGGACATGGCTCTATCCAAATTTCGAGAGCGTGGTTGTGAGCTTGAATAGAAGACACTGGAATGTCTCCTTGCAAGTTTTTTAATTCTAGGACTCCTCCTCAAATCTAGCAAAAACAGGATGTCAAGATAAAAATAAAACAAAGATCTTAACTAAATATTTATTTTACAATACACCATTATGATGAATAAAAGTAACTGACCCGTAGCAGGTTTAACTGGAGACTCCTCAACAATGACCATATCAGTGTCACCAGAATTCCTGACAAAGAAGACAAAGAAGGCATGCACTACTGATTCACCCTTTTGAGTTAAAATAATAATTCAAGAACCATGTGCTCAATGGCATGAAAAAAAGCATTACTGCTTAATTTGTGAAACTTACCTGCTATTCCTCTGTCTATATAATAGACGATTTGATACCTGCTTATGCAGGGGGGTCTCAGATACTTTTTTTGTTAGTAAAGTGTGTTGTCCTGTAATTGGAAAATGCTTGTAAAATAATAATAATAATAATAATAATAATAATAATAATAATAATAATAATAACAACAACAATACATTTTGTCAAAATTCTTTGGCAAAAATCGCAAATGTTTATTACCATCTTCCATCTGTGATCGTTTTTGTTTCTTCATTATATCTACTGCCGATACAGACTGGCTCCGAGGCATTTTTGCTTTCTTTGAGGAAGACACTGTCTCCTGGTTAAAGAGGTTTCTCCTCACCTTTGTCACTTCTGCAAAATATTGCTGACAGTTTACAGAAAGGCACTACATTAGTCTACTACAAAACATTACACTTAAAGCCTGAAATATTTAGCAGTAAGGTTTTTTGCATTACATGCCTTGAACTGATTGGTTTTGAGTTGGTTGGCCTCCTACATTGAGCTTTTCTGGAGGAATATATTCCTTTGGTTTTGCCTGTCACGACAGAGAAAAGCAACAGCAGTGATTTTCCCAGTCAAAAGTGAATGGAAAACATACAAACTGAACTATACTTACTTGTCTTGTGGATTTCCTGGGCATCTCTATTTGCCGGATGTTCTGTGGGGCTTCCGTCATGCTCTTATGAAGTGTAAGGATGCTGGTTCTGAAAGTAAATGAACAACGCATTATATATAATTCAGTCAAACATGCAAATATAGTATTCTTTTTGTTTGTTACCCACCTTCTCTTTTTAGCGGAGCGATTGCGCAACTCTTCAAGCCGATCTCCAACACTGGAGACCAGGCTCTGTGTGGCTGACACTGGTGAGGGGCTTACAGAAACACTTTCCTTTGACATTGAGTCATCACTAAAAAAATCAGCAGGCAGGACTGTAACAAGTTCCTCAGGCAGCTGGGTGCCAAGGCTGTGGTAGACGTCTGCCAGGACCTTAGGTATGCCAGTCAGGTACCTATAACATACCATATGTAAACATATTATCTCTAGTTACATCAGAATCAGCTTTAATTACAACTTCAAAATTTGTATTTCAGCAGAGTTCAAGTACGCACAATGGCAAAATCTCCTCCTGCATGAATTTTGACAGGTAAACAGGGTCTTTTGTCAAAGATATCACCCGCAGCATTCCAGCCACCTAAGACAAATACCAATGGAAAGCTCACTACAGTGGGATGTTTTGCTTATGTTAAATTCCATAATTAGCACATCATAATTAGAAACGAAATAGTGCCTGATCTTTACTACGTTCAGCAAAATCTTCTTACCTCCTCCACCATCTGCTCTACATGATCTTGATCATCTGAAGACAGTGGTTTGCACAGCTCAAGTCTGAGAATTACTTGTAGCTGACAACTTGCAGGTAATAGATTCAAAGTTTTTGCATTATTCCACAGGTGAACAATAATAATAATAATAATAATAATAATAATAAACTGTTTGTGCTATTACTTTCTATATATCCTTAAGACAGATTTTTTTATTTAAGATGTTAACAAAAGAACAATACATACTCTCTGATTTTACTCTCAACATCTGCAGTACTTCCATAGAGCTGACGAATGGACTGAGTGCTTTTTAAGAGGTTCTTCTTGATTATATTCAAGAATGAAGCCTGCCAAGGAAGACACAATAAAATGGTCAATAACTAAACATTTTCACTAATGCAGACAATGTCATTGCATTGTCTGTAATGACACATCTGTTTGGTCTTGCTCACCCCTGTATTGACATTAGTTTTGATGAAGGTTTCCACCACTGAGAGCAGATCCTGCACTTGAGTGATGAGAGCGACACTCTTATCCTCCACAGCTTGTTGATATCTCAGGTTCAAATGGGAAAGCAGTTCCTCTTCATTTTTAAAATCTATGATAAATTACACATGCAAATCATTACTTTCCGATCGACTGTAAACACATGAGCCATCGTTATATAGTAAGCTTAAAAATTACTCACGCATGGGACCAGGTCTGGTCCTTTCACTGGAGCATCTCTTGCCTCGCTTCTCTGTGCCTTTGGCAGTGCTGGAAGAATCGGTTTCTGTCTGACTCTTTTGTGCTTTTACATTGAAGCGAGCAACATTCAGCATCTGCAAAGAGCGACTCATGGTCTTCATCTTCTGGCGAACTGGTGTACGCTGAGTACCTCCTACAGAACCAAGGTCATTAGCAAACTGTTCATATTCAACATACAAACTGAATTTCAAAATCACAGGTTTTTGTAAATAATGCCCTTACAAATATTACCAAAGATTATATACAGTTCTGTGAAAAAGTACTTGGCACATCCTGATTTCTTCTGTTGTTGTATATATCTCATACTAAATTGTTTCAGAAATTAAAACAAAATCTAAGATAAAACAAAGGCAACCTGAGTAAACACAAAATACAGTTTTTAAATGATAATGCTATTTATTGGAGCAAAGAAGTTATCCAATACCAACTGGGCCTGTGTGAAAATGTATTTGCCCCCATAATTACTAATTCCCCAAATCTATGAAACTGCATTCATAATGGGGTTCAGCTGGACTAGACACAACCAGACCTGTTCAGTCAAATCAGCACTTAAATAGAACTTTTTCAACGGCATGAAGTTGGTTAAAACGTCTTACTCAGTAACACACTATGCCAAAATCGAAAGAAATTCCAGAAATGATGAGGAAGAAGGTGATTTGAATACATCAGTCTGGGAAGGGTTACAAAGCGATTTCAAAGGCTCTGGGACTCCAAAGAACCACAACGAATGCCATTATCTACAAATGGAAAAACTCAGCACAGTAGTGAACCTTCCCAGAAGTGTCCGACCTTCCAAAATTCCTTCAAGAGCACAGCAATTACTCATCCAGCAAGTCATAAAAGAGCCAATGACAACATCAAAGGAACTACAGGCCTCTCTTGCATCAATAAAGGTCACTGTTCATGACTCCACTATCAGAAAGATACTGGGAAAAAACGGTATCCATGGAAGAGTGGCAAAGTGAAAACCACTGCTAACCCAGAAGAACATTAAGGCTCGTCTGAATTTTGCCAAAACACACCTTGATGATCCTCAAACCTTTTGGGAAAATGTTCTATGGACTGATGAATCGAAAGTGGAACTGTATGGAAGACAGGGTCCCGTTACAGCTGGCATAAACCAAACACAGAATTCCACAAAAAGAACATCATACCTACGGTCAAGCATGGTGGTGGAAGTGTGATGGTGTGGGGATGCTTTGCTGCTTCAGTGCTTGCAATAATTGAGGGAAACATGAATTCTGCTCTCTACCAGAAAATCCTAAAGGAGAATGTCCGGTCTTCAGTCCATCAAGAGCAACTGGATTATGCAGCAAGACAATGATCCAAAGCATAGGAGTAAGTCCTAATCCTAGAAGTAAGTGAAAGACTGATCTCCAGTTATCGGAAGCGTTTGTTTGCAGTTATTGCTGCTGAAGGTGGCACAACCAGCTTTTAAGCTTAAGGGGGCAATTAGTTTTTCACATGGGTGATAGGTGTTGGATAACTTTTTTTTGCTTCAATAAAAAACAAACAAAAGGAAAACTGTAGTGTGTGTTTACTCCGGTTGCCTTTGTTTTGTGTTGTATTTCGTGTGAAGATTTAAAACTATTTAGTATAAGATGTACACAAAAAGAGAAGAAATCAGGATGGGGACAAATACTTTTTCATAGCATGCCATGTTAAATAATAAAAGAATGGATCAAATATTAGAATATCAATAGCTGGTATTAGGGATGTACTAACGTTTTTTGCCTTTCAAACCACTGCTGGGTCCATCTTTATTGTTTTGATAAAGCACTGCTATGCTGTTTGTCAGCTCCTGCTCCTGAGTGTCATCTTCTGTTTGTTCCTGCTCCTCTGGAGCAGCATGCAGAAGCCTACGGGGGATGAAGAAGTAAGTGGCATATGCCTTAATAATAATCATTTTATTATTACTCATTGTAGAAACAACTCCTAATCAACTTCTATCAAATGGATCGATGGATAATAAGACTTATAGTAGCACTTATAATAGTAACATAAGAAATAATACCTCATTGACTCCATCAAATGGCAACTAATCCCAGATTGGTCAGATAGAGGAAACCAGCCCTCTGTAAGCTCTGTTGTTAGATTAGTCCACTGCTGAAGCTCTTGAGTTGCCCATTCAGGAATCTGATGTGGACTCGGTTGTTCTGGGGGAATGCACATGTTATTTCAAAATGTATTTTAAATTAATATTTACTGCTTCTAGACACTGCTCCTCTTCCACAACATAATTCTTAGGATGTAGCATAATGTGTATAGACAACACAATCCAAGTCAACTAAGGCCCCCTTTTAGCCATTAGCTATTAGTCTGTTTGAATAGTCTGAGTGAAATTTAATCTTCTGGGTTTTTTTTTTCTTTTCTACTTGGTCCAGTTTGGTTTCCAGCTGCACAGATTTGAGCAGACCGAATAAATTATTTAATTCATCAGAAATATGGTAACGGAAAAGATAAATAAACCTTTCAAATGCACATAGAAATCATGGAAATTAACCAAGCACAAATAAACAACTGTAGTATTTTCAGCTCCGATATAAAGAACGCATGGCATTTCTGCAGAAAGCTAGATTAGATTTCTGGCAGCCATTCTGTCATCAACCCTTATAGCCAGTTCACATGTCAAAAAAAAAATGCCTATACACAACCCTTAATGCATTAAGAATATGGTAACCACACTCTAACCACAGCAGAGTTTTCTTGGAAGTAGACAGAGACCACCAGTCTTAGAGAGATTATTTTGGTTCACACCATCTGACTAAATGAACAGGGAAACGCACTAGGGATTGATTCAAGCCATGTGAAAGCAGCTTTATAGTTTAACATTGCTGCAAGGGCAAAACATGGCACCTTGTTAGTTACACCTAATATCTCTATCCAGTCTGTGTTTTGTCATTGAAAAGTCATAGCAGCTTATTAAAACACTTGTGACATACATACCTGAGGTATCTTCATCTTTCATGATGTCTTTGAGAACGCTACTGACAATGTCAGGTAGATCTGAAGTGTCAGGAAGGTCTGTGGTTTCTGAGGGAACACAGCATGTGCTCACAGCCTCCTCACTGTTCAGAACTGTCAGAAGAGCCAGACTGGAGGACAATACTGACAGTACTGCAGAGTGGACCTGACCTCCTTCACTGACCTCTGCTAGCTGTACAAACACAGAAAAAGTTGAGCACTATGTGTTGTATCTTAATAAGGCATGTAATAAAGCAGTGCTATGGCTTGCTTCATTTAATTGTCGCCTTTAAAAGTAGCTTGTCCGTAGAGAAATGTTGTTACCATGTCCGAAGCTAGAATGAAAAGCTCCTTGAAGAGACCTTGAAAAGCGACTTGATCTTGCTCTGATTTTTGTGGGCAAAACAGGACCCAGCACTCTGAGGCTGACTGTTTGAGACGCCAGGTGTCCAGGCCGAGCAGCACACTTCTGAGAGTCACCTCTACAGGAGCACACAGACGCCTCTGTCTGCACGACACAGGCTCCAGTGAAACACTGCAGGTCTGTTTGTCCTCATCTGGTACCATAAGGGAACAGTGGTGTCAAAGTTAAAGTAGATGAGATTCATAATGGTGTCAAAACAGACTTTTCTGGGGCAATATTTATTACCTGCACCAAAGCAAAGCGTTCCTATGAGAGCTGGAAAGGCTCGCTTGTAGGTCTTTTCAGAGGACAAAATGTATGCTGTACTTGAGCCAGTTGGAAAGGCAAGAACTCCCTTGTTTTTCCTTGTGCATGGGTTAGGATCTTTATGTTTCAGGTTCATACGAGGGATGAGTACAGGAATCACTTTTCCAGCTACTGGCTGCAGCGCCTCCATGATAGTCTTCAAGCCAGCGTAGTCATCAGTATCATTATTAACCTGCTGAAAAAGTGCTTTCTGTCACACAAAGTGGGTGTTTGACATATGTATGCGGTTTAAATAGCCACGTTATTAAAAAGGTTTAAACAAACCTCACAGGAACTGCAATCGGCCCAGTGCAGGACAACTTTCCGATGAATCAGCATGTCTATTAGACTCTTTGGTAGGATAAGCTCAGGTAAATCCCTCTGACTTACACTGTTACCACTGCACAGGTGCAAAAACTCCACCACCTCTCTTCTGGAATATGGACACTCTGAGACCACAAACACAACATTTTTTCCTTGGCATGAAGTATCATCATCTGCCAAAGGAATATTTGCGGCGTTCCTGGTTGACCTCCTGGGTCGCAATGAGAGTTTCGTGGGAGAAGTTATGTCTGGTCTGTCCCACTGGAAGTCCAAAAGGATCTCCTTTAGTGTGTTTTGCACACAGATGGCTGGGCTCGGTCGCAGTCTGTTCTGCTCGTCGGAGGATTTTCGATTGGCTCCAACTTTATGGACAAATTCCACCTCAAATTCGCTGAACGCTTTCTCTTGAAGTTCTTTGAAATCTGTGCCTCTTGTTATAAGACTAGCACTTTTTACAGTTCTTGAATGGAAAAACTTGTAACCCCATCGCACGTTCTCGAAACCATACTTACTACCCAAGGAAAGCAGGACTTTTAATATCCACTGCTTTAAATGACTCAGATACGAGTCTGTTGGGAGGTTGAGCTCTTCAGACCGATAGTCCACATCGATAGCAAAAACAACATTATGAGCGGCCATCATAAAATGGTAAGAAATGCATCAATGTTAAATGATGTCAATATTGGTTAAATCTACGCATCTGGCTCCAGTCTAGCTCAAAACACATATAAAAGTGGAACCTTCATGACAGGTTTTCTCAATAACAATCTAGTTTACTGAGCTGGCTACGTGACTTGCCTCATTAGCAACATCTTACGTTATGTTAGGGTTAGCACAGTAGCTAAACAAACTCGAACACAACTAACTTGCTGTAAAGTATCTAAAGGTCTACATTTACCACCAACTGTCAAGAAACCGATACTTTTAACGTCCCCAACTGACTGAAATATACGGACTGTGAATAAAATGTTACATTAAAAACACAATTTCTAACGAATTCAAATCGCCATTTTCCTTCATTCTCCGAGCTCAAACACTTGGCGCTTCAGAGTTGACTTTCCAAACTCGAGCTGTCATTGGCTGACGCGTCTGTTCCACTGCGTCATTCATTTCACCGCATATGATAGGATCAGAGAAACGTCAATCAAACAGAATAAAATCTTTTTGAAAAAAGAAGGAAAAAAAAAAAAGAAGTAGTATACACTTTTGTTTTGATTCTTTGAAACGTTTTGCGTAAGAAAAGCGTATTTTGAGAACATACAAACTGACAAGCCATGAGCCAATACGACGAGTAAACAAATACTTGTTCTAGTGAGAGTTTTGTCATTTCCGCCTGCGCCAGGGGCGCACAAGTATTTCCGGTTCAAACGTGTTTACACAAATACGAAGACGGCGAGTGCAAAATGAGTGGCGGTTTGGCCCCGAGTAAAAGCACTGTTTACATTTCTAACCTGCCGTTTTCGCTGACCAATAACGACTTGCACAAGTTATGCACGAAATACGGCAAAGTTGTTAAGGTGACGATTGTCAAAGACAAACAAACGCGGAAGAGTAAAGGTGTCGCGTTTGTGCTGTTCCTGGACAGAGAGTCAGCGCATAACTGTGCCCGGTCTCTGAACCACAAGGAGCTCTTCGGCAGGATGGTGAAGGCCAGCATCGCTATTGATAACGGAAGAGCTGCGGAGTTCATCAGGAGAAGGAACTACGCTGACAAGTCCAAGTGTTACGAGTGTGGCGAAGACGGTCACTTGAGCTACTCCTGCCCAAACAATCTGCTCGGAGAAAGAGAGCCTCCACCCAAAAAGGAAAAGAAGAAGAAGAAGAAGCTGAAGCACGTTGACGAGGTTGAGCCGGAGGAAAGCGACGATGAAGGAGAAGACCCTGCACTGGACAGTTTAAGCCAGGCCATTGCTTTCCAGCAGGCTCGAATCGAGGAGGAGGACAGACGAAGGAAGCAGACTGCAGGAGACTCGAGCCACACCTCCACATCAGACAGCTCGTATAAACCCAGGATCAAGAAGAGCACATACTTCAGTGATGAGGAAGAGCTGAGTGACTGATCAACATTCCCTACTCCTAAGATCTTTATTATCAAAGATCAGTGGGCTTATTGGTTAAAATATCTCAAAGGCTTATCAAGAACTTGCAAGTAAAATGCAGTTACAAGAAATAAATCTGTCACTTGGTGTTTGCAAAGTTGTAGTAACTAATGCTGCATGAACAAGACCTTAATATGATTGGACAAGTTGCGGTCGCTCTATACAGTAATTCAGAATCGAATTTGACTTTTAAAAGTCTGTGTTAATTGTTTTACTCCTTGTCTTTTATATTGTAAATAATAAAGAATGTCTACCGACTAGTACAGATGTTTACTGAACGATTCCACGACATAACTCGATGCTGTGCAGATAAAGGGGAAATGTTACCAGTTTGTGTGGATAACTGGAGCTGTGGTAATGGTGAACTGTTATAAAGATAGGTGAATACTTTAGTTTAGGGATGTAAATGTTCAGCTAAAATATGCAAAGAATAGTTTGAAATTGAATTTAAAATGATCTTCAATATTAAAATGATTACATTACATTATTATGTACAATGATTCATCTTTCCACAGGTGAAGAAATATAATACTGGCACACACACACACACACAGGCTTTCTGATACAAATCTGAAAACAATTTCATATCCATCTATCCATCCAAACATCCATTTTCCATACCGCTTATCCTACTGTACACAGGGTCAGGGGGAGCTGGAGCCTATCCCAGGGAACTCAGGGCACAAGGCAGGGGACACCCTGGACAGGGTGCCAAGCCATCGCAGGGCACGATCATGCACACTGTGGACAATTTGTAAATGCCAATCAACATACAGCGCATGTCTTTGGACTGGGGCAAGAAACCAGAGTTCTCGGAGGAAACTTCCGAAGCACAGGGAGAACATGCAAACTCAGTGCACACAGGGCAGAGGTGGGATTCGAACCCCCAACCCCAGAAGTCCAAAGCATTTGCACTTTTTATTCCATTTTAATAAAATACAAGTAAAATGAGAATGGATAAAAACAGAGAAAAAATCCCTGTCATTAGTTTATAACTTCAGTTCTTTCACTTTGTGCACTGGGGGCGTGGGATGGATTGGTGTTCCATCCTGTGTGCATTCCCACCTTGCATACAGTGTTCCTCGGAAAGGCTCCAGATAAAGTGGTTAAGCAAGATGACTGTAGGCATAGCACGTTTTTAAAAAAAAAAAAATCTTAAGTTCTACAACAGTTCTTCAGAGAGTCAAAGGCTTCCCAGTTACAGGGTTATACATGCAACATGTAATGGTTCATCCAGAGAGAGTAACTGAAAAAGGGGATTCTAGATTTGACCTAAATCTCTGATTTCTAAAAGTGTAGCTACTTAAATGTGACAGCCTAACTGTTATGTAATGAATAAAACAAGATGGGGCATGGTATTATATAAAAACAACCAATGAAGTTGATTAGTTTCCAGTAGCAGCACATGCTGAAGTGTTTTATTTTAAGTCTGCTCTATATATCCTGTTGTTACTATAGAAATTATAACATATTTGAATGAGTATAAATGTGATTTGCCTTGCAGCTGAGCAGAGGCAGTCAGGTTTTCATTTAATATCTGTTGATATTTGATAGTCCATGATGCCGTGTATCCTAACTAAATGTTCAGGTCCTCTGGCAGAAAATCTGACCCAAAACATTAAAGAGCCACCACCATATTTAACCGTGGGCATGAGGTACTTTTCCATATGGCTACGTCTCTGTGTGCACCAAAACCACCTCTGGTGTTTATTGCCAAAAAGCTCTATTTTGGTTTCATCTGACCATAGAACCCGATCGTATTTGAAGTTCCAGTAGTGTCTGGCAAACTGAAGATGCCTGAGTTTGTTTTTGGATGAGAGTAGAGGCTTTTTTCTTGAAACCCTTCCAAACAACTTGTGGTGATGTAGGTGACTTCGGATTGTAGTTTGGAGACTTTCTTACCCCAAGACGCAACTAACTTCTGCAATTCTCCAGCTGTGATCCTTGGAGATTTTTTGTCCTCTTTTTTTGTGCAATTTTCTTATAGCCACTTCCCATTTTGTGAAGCTCAACAACCTTTTGCCGCACATCACAGCTATATTCCTTGGTCTTACCCAATGTTATGAATGACTAAGGGAATTTGGCCTATGTGTTACCTTATATTTATACCCCTGTGAAACAGGAAGTCATGGTTTAACTGGAATTTCCTGTTCCTAGTCACCCAGGTGTACTAAAACTTTTTTAAAATATCAATGGGAATATACTTCAATTATATTTTTTCTCATATGAATTCATAGGGGTGCCAATAATTGTTGCACACCTATATTTAACAAAGTTTTTTTTTTGTTAAACCTGTGTTGTGTTTGCAATTGTTTGATATCCATGAGAGCAGAGTATTTTTGTGATTTTTTTTTTAACAAAAGATCAAAAGGTTAAACAATAAACAATAAACAATTTTTTTCATAGCCTTCTTCGCTTATATTTACCAAGGGTGCCAATATTAGTGGAGGGCACCATATATCTACAACCTTATTTTAAACGACTTGGGTTCTGGGCCTTGCACGAGCCCAACATTGGCTTTCTGGCGGACGAAGGACACACAATTATCCCAACCAGCTCTAGGGTTTTGAAATAGAAGTTCCTTGGAGTTTATGGTTAACACAATTATATAGAAAAAAGGGAAAAGGTGGCTATCCTTTACAAGACTGACTACCAGTTCCTATAAAAGGGTGTCCTAATGTGTTGCAGGAATAGGATCTAAAAAATAAAACGGTTCTCACAGGAAGATCTGAACTGATACCGGACATAAATAGAAAAGGTGAGTCAGCACTAGACAAAACTAGATAGTGTCATGAAAAGCCATTTTCCTTTCTCATGGGAACAGGCTGTTTACTGTCAAAATGATTTGTTACACATTAGACTCATAAGTTTCTCATCATTACTTGCCAAAAGTGGTTGTCTGCATTTAGAAGACTGAAATAAATCAATAAAAACAAAAACAAATGGGCAGCATAATTCTAAATGCACCTGTGTTCTTAAATTAAAAGCAAACCCTTAACAGCTTGTTATGATTATTACCAAGACCATGGCAGATTTTTGGACTTACCATCCACTGTTTACATGACTGACCAAGAGGAGCTAGATGATAATGGTGCAAGGTCCCTTGTCTAAGCTTTGTTTGAAAAGCTTAAAGAAGCTTCTTTTTCCCTACCCAAAATGGAAATACCTTGTGAGCATGGGTTGGATTTTGTATACGAGTACATGAGTGACTAAACAGTGTCTTTGCATGCTGAAGCATGGATCTGAATTTCAGTTTCAAACCTTGAATACCAAAACAAGTTCCTTCAGCAATACAGCACAGTAACTGAGCTAGATTTCCTATACGTATTAACTATTTTACCTCATGACATATTGAGAGCTTCCATTATGTCTTCCCTTGTCTACTACCCTCATCAGAATTTCAGAAAATGAGATCCTAGATGGGAGATAAGTGGCCTACCTTCTGTTCACTGTGCCATTTCACTGTGTTCCTCTGACAGAACAGTGTGTGGGAGAAGATTATTCTATTCTATTACGGATCTGTGAAAGAAAGAAAGAAAGAGAGAGAGAGAGAGAGAGAGAGAGAGAGAGAGAATAACAATGCTCTGTCTCTTGGTCCCAGCCCAGCAGGTTCTGTGAAGGTTCTGTTCTGTGGTGTATGAGAATCTAGGTTTGAAGCACAGAAAGTGAATGTATTCTCAGACAGCTCCACACAGACATAGAAGTAAAAGGCATTCATTATTAACACAATGCCATATACATGCTGATATATGTAAGTGTACACGACTGTGTGCTGTTTTATCATTCAGTCTATCAGTACCAGGAGCTGTTATCAGTCAAACTAAAATCACAGCATTGCTGTGTGCCTTAACTCCTAATATGGTAAATTAACTTCTGAAGCATATTTTGCACACAGTGTTTGTTCAGAAGGACTTGCTTGCTATTTCCAAACGGCACAAATTCCCAATCCACCATGGATGATTAATTCTTCTTGCCCCTTGGCGTATGCAGTTACAGCAGATGCCTATCAAAGGCACAAGCCTGAGTCATTGCGCTTCTCTCAGTAGCCAGTCCTGATGCAGGTCCATACCAGACAATTATAAACTCACCAGGTTGGAGTATGGTGGTGTATTAAGCCTAAAGATTAAACTGCACTCAAGAAAGTATCTATGGATAAAGTGAGAGTGCAAGAATCAGACTTCCCCCCCCAATCCTGTAGTCCTATATCAGTGACTACAGCTGTCATTAACGTGAGTATGTCAGTGACCATTTAATACGCAAGTGAGGCTGTAAATCTAGACTGAACTTCATAAAGAACAGCATGTGTCATAACTAAGATTAGGAGTAGCATTTCAACTGCCTGCTACAGGCATGCTGTTTTTTAAACTGGAGAATGTTTTTCCTTTCTTTCTTTTCTTTTTTTTTTTTCCAGGGACACATGAGGCTTCAGGTAACAGTCCAGAAACACAAGGAGACATAAAGTATACAATATATGAGATCAAAATCTCCTATTAAAGATTACAGCAAGAATACATGGGATACGTATTAGCTGGTTAATGATGAATTGCTGCTGTATTTATGCTGAGAAATAGAAGGTTCAGTGTACAGGGCAGGCTGTGTGAAGCAGAACACTGTGTTTGTTTTTCTGACAATTTTGAGACATGATATTTCATCACCAAGGCAACTGTATAAAAAGTAGGTTACAGGGCTATATGAGCACACAGAGGTAAATGGATTAACTAGAGCAACTTTGTTAGATAAACATTTGTTAGATCAGATTTTTGCTTGTCAGAATACATTCAGAAAAAGTGTGCAAGGTGTTCAAGCAGTACTGTATTTCTGGCCAGCTTTTAGGTGGTGTCAGATGAGTGATTTACTGCTATTATATATAGGATTTGCACAGTTAACACAAACACAGCAGTGTTTGTCACAGTAAAGTGGTCTCTTCAGTTGGTTGCAAAAGCATGTTTTTCTGTAATGTAATTAGATCAGTAGACATCTAAAATGGAAGCTATTTTTAGCTCTTATGCACACCGTCCACACAAGAAACAGACCAGTCTCTGGGTGAAGTGTCCAGAGAGGGTCTGTTGAAATTTGTTTTCATACTAAGGATGAGACATTCAAGCTACCTTATCAGAGAAAGGCTTAGATTATAAAGCCCAAAATTCGCAAACATTTTAGGCACATGCAAAGAAATGCTGTAGAGCAAAGAAGCCTTCAAAATAATGAAATTTAATGTTTCTACATTTAAAAAAAAAATACTGTAAAGAGCAGCAAACAGTAGTAAATGACACAAAGTCAATATTTGGTGTGACAAAAAAATTAAAATAAAAGTAAAAATAGTAGTCTCTGGTACAAGTTTTATAAGGAAATGAGCCGGTAAGTTTTATTGAGCATCTTGCAGAACCAGACACAGTTCTTCTGGACACTTTGACTTTCGCACTCGCTTCTTATTTTTGCACCAAAACCCAGCAGCCTTCATTGTGTTTTTTGTCTGAAAAGTGTCTCTTACGTAATATGCTGCTTTCTTTAATGACATACAAACATTTTTCTGTAACATTTAATTTTGTGCTAGAAAACTAATGTTTGGGAATCTAAAATGATTTTTTTGTACTGACTTGATAATGTAGAAGTCATAAAATAAAAAAATCTATAACAAAGTTTGTACTAAAAAAAAAAAAAAATAGGGTGCCTAAAACTTTTGCACAGCGCTGTAGGTTCACTCATTTCTTGACATTGCTTGACACTGTCTTATTCCATTGGCAGATAACTGTGCTTATTTCAAGCATTTATTTCTAGAAAGAAGCAAAATGATCTGTTTTAAGCTTGAAAGTAATAAATATGTCCAGAAACAGGCTTAATGGTCTCATATTTGTTATATAATAAGCTCACAATAAGAAATATTAAATATTTTTTCCTTTATTCAGGATATCATCCCTTGTTAAGATATATATATATATTTTTTGCAGTGTGGCCTCATAAACAATGATAGCTACGTATCTATGAAGGGAGACAGATTCATAATCTGTGAATATGCAGTCTCATGAAACGTGATCCTAAAATGTTCATATTCAATTTAATGAAAAAATCAACAGCCCCCACCCCTTCTTAAAAAAAACAAACAAACAAAAAACCCTTTAAAACCTTTAAACGTACAAGGGTTTATATGTTCCCGGGATAACATTATAATATCTGTTTGCATTTCTGTTTTTTCACCCTTGGTTATCTTACATAATATTTTCTTTTGTGCCTCCCTTTTGGCTGAACTCCGTTTAACTTAGAGTAAGTGAAAATAACAGACATACCAAACATAAGGGCAACGTTGCAGGTGTACATTATATATATATATATATATATATATATATATATATATATATATATATATATATATATATATATATATATATATATATATTTTTTTTTTTTTTTTTTTATTAAAATAAGTATGAAATAATTTTACAAAGATAGTAAAAGTAAAACAATAGTATAAACACATAATTTCATTTTTTTCTTGTGACCTTACAAGCCAACAGTGTCAACAAAACATTTCTAATTTCACTGTTATTAATAAGATAAACATCTGAGTTCATTAGTAGATGTACTACTCTGGCAGACTCAAGTCATGAACAAACCTCCTAATCAGAACGTGGTGTTTACAGATCAGGTTCAGTTCTTCCATCAATGACTCGACTGCACAATCATGATAAAGTGGCAAAGATAAACAGTGATAAACCATCTGCCTTGTCCAGTGGAATTGTAACTCAACATTATCAACATTTCAAACCTCACAATGAATAATAGGCCTCAAGTATAGCGAATATTTCTGGAATATTTAAGGTATTTAAGTAGTTAAAAAAATTTTAAACGCTACAACTAAGAAGCATAAACTATTCAGCTTGCCATTGCTTGACTGGAGTGACACAAGTATGTGTATAAAATACTGTAACTATGTTATAGCTGCAAAGTAGGCTTCAAGGGGTTATTGTGCAAAGAGCTTAGCACACTGGAGTCCAGTCCAGTAAGTAAGCTTTACAACAGAAGAGCAGATCACATGTAGAAGACAGAGCTCTCTCTCTCTCTCTCTCTCTCTGTCTATCTATCTATCTCTCTCTCTCTCTCATTGGGCTGAATCTGAGTCACTTGAGTCCAGGCTAGCCTGTGTTGGTGTGCTGGTTCTGCCGCTCTGCGTGGTTCCTGTGTGTTGCAGGGATTGTGTGCTCCTCCTCAGGCTCTCCAGTGACTGCAAGAAGGAGCGCCTTGCTCTCTCCTCCTCCAGTGGTGAAGCTCCTTCCTCCTCTACTTCTGCAATCTCTGCGAAGGTCACTGGCTGAGTTTTGAAGCGGGCCTCTCGCGGTCGCTTGGGACGACTGCGGCCCCGAGCTGGGCCCTTGGGTACAGGGAGCTGCTGTGGGAACTCTTCCATAGCAGAAGCCATCAAGTGAGCAGGAAGCATAGGGAACCCCACTGTCTCCACTGGACGTACAGCCATCGCTGGAGATGGGAAACGCTGTGTGTTTATCCTTTGCGGTGCACTAGTTGCTTCTCCTTCTCTCCTCTTTTCACTTTTTAAAGATTCCAGAGCGAATTTTCTCTGTTTTTCCTCTTGCCGCTCCAAAAGTGTACTCACAGATTGCAGCACTCCCAAATCACAGCGCACTTCAGAATGCTTTATGTCCTCATGTGGTGATAGTTTTCAGTCCACCAAGCTTCCCTTTTGGCTCCACAAATGCCAATGCATCAGAAGTCCTTGGATTCTGTGCCTTGCTGGGCAGCACAGTGTATTTTTCTGAGAAGCTCTGCTGCTAGTGTCTCTGTATCTGGGTTATTTCAACGTGAGTAGAAACACATCCAGCAGAGGCTTTTATAGCTGCTTACTCCCTCCACAGCTCCCCACTCCCGGTAAGTCCCTCCCTCGCTCTGTGGCCACTCATCTTTCCAGTTACCATACCAGGCCCCCTGAATCAGCCCCCTTAAATAAATGCTTGCTACAGGACAGCTGGAGGCGAGGAGAAGGGGAGGACACTGTGCGTACAGTCATGGCCACATACATATCTACAGGCAATTTGTATGAGTTAGATAAACAACGCTAGATAAACAACAGTGCATATGTGTGTGTGTGTGTGTGTGTGTATATATATATATATATATATATGTGAGGGTGCTTTCTGTTTCTTTTATTTATTCATTCTCTTTAAAGCTGGAGCCCCATTAAGTTTTTGAGCTCTTATAGTTACAGTAAAAATTATACTTTTGTGACATTAACAAAATATTCTCTGGCAGAAACGACAGTGTTTTTGTCATTTTCCTTCACTAATTTTCTTTTCTTTTCTTTTTTTTTTTGATAGCATATGACTGACATATATACACCAAGTATGTCATGGACATATTTAAGTACTGCTTGTAATTTCAAGGGGAGGGTGGCATGGTATCATGCATACACAAGATCCTCTCTTAGCACGTCACAGGCTTAATGAGTGTCATCATCATCATGCACTATCTATCTCTCTCTGAACTGTGTCTAGATCTGTCATTACTATATATAACAGGATCTACTACTGTGTTAGTCAGGAGATAAGTGACGTAAGGCAATTATAGCGGCCCCATTTTTGTCATGGACTCTGATGATGAGCCCTAAAAAGCAAAGGGTGTACAGAACACACACACACACACACACACACACACACACACACACACACACACATATATTCCAAAGGCCAGGGACTGAGAGAAAGCTGCTGTTTTACTATATGTGTGCACTGCTTTATTTTTGGATGGCATTTGTGACTCTGTATCAATCACTTGCTAATTTCATTCATAGTCACTCGCCTAAACATTATATTTTTAGCCACTGCATGTCAGTTGAGTGAAGTTTTTCATCATGTATTAAAAGAATGTGTTAAAGTGATTTGCGGCTTGTTGCTGTAGCCGGCAAAGTCGCACGTAGCACATGCTTTCATATGCACTGGGCACATTCACACACTGCTTCTATAATCTCAACAGCAATTTTTTTATTTAATTCCCCTGATCTGTTCCTTTTTCAGCTCTTGCGTCACAGATCAACATGAGAAATGGCAAACTAAATATCAGACCACAAGAGCCTCAGTTAATGTTATACTGCGTTTCCAAACATCTTTCCCTAATATTCAATCAATGTCATTGTCTGAGACACTGCTGACTATACAATAATACTTTCAATAACCTTTTCAAGACTTTTCGATGCTTGTGCTTGATATTTCTTTTGTTAAACAAATAAATACATAGTGAAGTTGATGTCTAGGTTTTAGTTTTTAAAGAATCTAGTTTTTTTTTAACACAAATGTTCCCACAACAAGGAGATTTCATTTAGAGCTTGCAAAGTGCTCAGAGGTTACACAGCGTGGGAACATCAACAAGACTGTTGGAAGAGCATCCCAGCTGGTCTCTTCATGAAGCTGCTAAGGAAATGCCAAGAGTGTGCAAAGCTGTCATCAAAGCTACTTTGAAGAAACTGAAAATATTAAAAAGATTACCACTATTACCATGTTTCTGGTCAGTAATATACAGTATGCATTGTTTCATACAGGTGATGTAGTTATTATTTTCCCAAATTGTTGCATTGTGGAAAATAGTAAAGAAAACAAAGAAAACTCGTCTATGAATAGATTCAAGCAAACATGTGACTCATGCTTTATGATTTCACTCTTGGTACAGTTGGGCTATAGTGGATCAGGACTGACTAAGAAAGTAGTAGTAGGTTGTAGGATTGACTTTGTTTATGTTGCAATGTTGCCAAGGTCATATACTGGCCTCGGACGTCCTTCAACATACACACTCCTGCTGAGCTCTGGAATACTAGAATATTTTTTATGTATAATTTGAGTATATAGGATTAACTGTTCTTCTGATTGGAAAAAAAAAGAAGCCATGATTCATTCATTTTCTGTACCACTTATCCTACACAGGGCCACAGGAAGCATGGAGCATATCCCATATCACACTGGATGGGGTGCCAACTCATTGCAGGGCACACTCATACACACACACACACACACACACACACACACACCCATTCACACACTACAGACAATTTGGAAATGCCAATCAGCCTATAACGCATTTCTTTGTACTGGGTAGGAAACCTGAATACCTGGAGAAAACCCCTGAAGCACGGGGAGAACATGCAAACTCTGCGCACACAGGGCGGAGGCAGAAACCGAACCCGCAACCCTGGAGCTGTGAGGCAAACGTACCAACCATTAAACCACCTTGCCCCCCAAACCATTATCCAATTTTTTTTTTTTAATGTTGTCCAATCTCATGAATAAAGCAACAACCCAAAATTATGTGTGAAGACATGAAAATGAAATGAAATGAAAAAACAAAACAACAACAACAAAAAAACATGATTAACAAATAAGTCACTGAAAAGCCCAGCACTGTAAAGAAAAGGACAGACAGAATTCAGTTAATTGCTACTGTAACTCTGAAAATGTCAGAAGGACACACTGTACATCAGGTTTGCAAAAAAAAAAAAAAAAAAAACCCTTTGTCCTGCACAATAATAAATTATTGTAGTGGAGCGTGTGAAAAAAAAAATCTAGGAGTCGTATGCACATTTGTTTTTTTATGGAAAGGGCAGTGTATGATAAACTATTGGGAGGGTAAAACTAACCTCTTAAGAGTATGTATTCTCTGTGGAGAACACAACAGTGAGAACGATGCTATAAATGTATCCCATTCCCAGAAGTCACGTTCCCAAGTTTTGTCAACCACAACATCTCAGATTATCAGAAGTGTTATGTTGCACTCTCATTTACTTGGATACGATAGTCCTGTGTTGTGTAACCAATAACACATAAACTTCCATTCACTTAAATAGGAAAAAGGACAGAAACAATGTTGGAAATCTCTTGAAACCTTTATAGCAGAAGTAAATGAGGCCCAGGCACATGTGCTTTCAGAAATATGGGGACATGAATCATGAGTGATCATTACTGGGCTAAGTAACAGGCCACAAAGTATCTTACTAGAGCTGTCTAATTCATTTATGATTGTTGAATTAAAAAACAAACAAACAAAAAAAGACCAAGTTTGTTACAAATAAAGGAACAGCGGTCCCAGTGTCCTGACCACTCTGTGCAATTTGTGGTTTGAATTTTGTGAGCAGACTCAACAGGGAGGAGATTTCCCCTCACAGACAGGAGAAGCCTGGTAGTGTTATGTGTTTGTGTGTATGAGGGGAAAGGGGAGCTGACGGTGGTACTGGCAGCTTAGGTCACATAAAGCTATTTTGTAAGCCTCAAGTTACCCATTAATATTATTTTCCATCCAAACTGATTAAATCCATACAGGCTGATTTAATTTTATCTGGATAATAATAATCATTGAACAGAAGCCCGAAGGCAGAGTGGAACACGCATGTGAAATGGGAAGGGTAAAAACGTTATCTGGCAGTGATCACAAAGAGCTTTCTGTTTGGGTAGAGGTGTGTGCTCTGATTACGTTCCAGTCAGTGTGGTACTAATGGACTAATGATGGTGGGGTGGATGGAAACAGAAGTGAGTGTGTGTCTGACATAAGAACTGAAACCGGAATCAGCCAGCTGAACTCATAGGAAAAGTGACTTGCAGCATTCAGCCAAGCACTGACAACACGTACCATATTTACATTAAGGTAGCTAATAAACTCTATTTGGGACTACTGCAAGCAAAGCTACCGGCATGAGGACCTCTTTCATGGTTTGCGAGAAGAATAAGTCTACCCACAAGCGCATGATTTACAGTTGTGTGAAAAGGTTTGGAGCTTGAGATCAGACTTTCTGCATAAAATGCTTCTAAAATGTGAACTGATCTTCATTTAGATAATCATAATAAAACCAAACACAAGTTGAGGATCCAATAGAGGATTGAACAGAAGATTTAAATAGCCAAAGGCCATTAATGGAAAAACAATGTGAACCCTTATGGAACCTCCTTTATTGACAAAAACCTAAAACAAACATTTTATTAGATGATAATCAGTCTGTTGGACCAGTTAGAAAGTATTTTAGCTCATTCTTCATATACAAACAGCTCTTTTTTGAGTTCTTCAATAGCATGGTTCAAAACATACCACAGCTGATCTGAATGGAGCTGTCCTGATCTGCCCATACAACTGAATTTCTTGTTTGAACCACTCAGATGTTGTTTTAGTCTTGTGTATTAGTTCCTACTCAGGATGCCAGACTGAACCTTTTTATATTTTAGGTCACACACTCCCTAACCGTCAGCTGACATGCCTGATACAACCTGGAATTCATTGTGAGAACGATGCCACTATATATATATCACTCTACCATGTTTCCCAGGTGGAATAAAGCAATAAGGGACAGGATGACATACATGGCAGTGATTTTATCACACCTAAGGGCGTTCTTAGCCAAGACGCAAAACGGTATGCCTAAAACCCAATCACTGTAATGCACAGCCTCGAGTGGTTTATTGCTCTTCTCCATTATTGTACGCTGACAAAAACAATGTGATTAATGGTTAATCAGAGTGTTAATAAATAATTCAATACATTGTTAATAATATTTGCCATAAACAATTTTTCCACCATGCAATGTAATCTGTTAACAGTAAAACTTAATTGCGTTAGGTTGATAAGCAACACAACAGACAATGGACAGAACAATGGTGTGTGTATACTGATGATTTAACACTGGCTTCGAACACAGCTCAGCCAATCAGATTTTAGAGCCATTTTATCACGAGGGTTTGGTGTTGACATGCAGTGTATTATTTTTCCAAAACATTGTCCAAATGTTCACTTATTCAAAGAGTGCTGTGAAACATCAATGTGATCTTTAGGAAACTTTAGTTGCACAGCACACTGTTTTAATGTTTCGTTTGGACAGTGGTTTCCTTTACAGTAACCCCAACAAATACCATTTTTTTTCTCAGCCTTTTCCTAATGTAGACACATGAAGGCATACAAACAAGGTAGTTTCAACTGTAACTGAATCTAGCAGTTCATTATCTCTCACCCTAGGGCTCTTGTTTGAAGATTCTAGTGTTGTCTTGTGCTGAACTTTGTAGGATGGCCACTGCTGGGTGAGAGCAGCAAAAGGTGCTGAATTCCTTCCATTCGTAAAGTAATCTGCCTGTTTATGTTCAGATAGAAACCAAAATCTTCAGAAACCCTTTTGTAACATTTTCCAGTGTCATGATCTTCCATAAAACACCTTAAATGTTACTGGGCAATATTGCACCATATTGCACCATACTGCATATACATATGGCCAAAAGTTTGTGGACACCTGACCATCACATTCATATGTGCTTTTTAAACATCCCATTCCAGATTTAATCCTCCTTTGCTATTATAATAACTTCTTCTAGGAAGGCTTGTCACTAGGATTTGGAGCATGGCTGTGGGGATTTGCCAATTCAGCCACAAAAGCATTAGTGAGGCCAGACATATAGCATATGATTAGATATTTGACTGTAATTACTATATTACTTTAAGAAGTCTTTACTCACATACTTCATATACTTTTCTTTCAATAACAGTTCGATCCCAGACTTGGAGAACCGTCAGTGTGGAGTTTTGCATGTTCTTCCTGTGTTTGCATGGGTTTCCTCCAAGTTCTCGGATTTTCTCCCACCTCCCCAAAACATGCAGCTAGGTGGATTGTTCCCTAGGCATGAGTGATTGCGTGTGGATGGTGCCCTGCCATGGACTGCCATCCCATCCGGGCTGAATTCTCCCACTGTGCGCCCAGTGTTGCAGGGAATGGCTCTGGATCCACCACCACCCTGACCAGCATAAAGCAATTAATGAAGACAAAAATGAAGATGAGGATGATGTTGATGATTATTATTATTGAGCATTTTACAATCCATACAGGATTTCACAGGGTTTTTGTTGTGATTGTTGCAGCCTAAAATGCTTGATTTTGCTGTGGCTTTTTTTCAAAATCTGCGACGCAGTCTGCAGAGTTTTTGTGCTTTTTTTGCGGAAAATTACTCGAATTGGCGAAATTGCAATTGCGCAAAATTGTTTTGCACGGTCATTCACAGTGATGTTTGCTGGTAAATGAGACCTTTTAGCTGTACTCATGTGCAACATGTGTACTGAAGAGGGCTTTGGCTGAATGCGCATTGTGATTACATCACACGACACACCAAATCATTTTAGGTGCGATACATGCAGAAATTCACAATTACAAGGGATTTCCAAAACTTTTCTCACTAATATGCTATAATGGAGGGAAATGAGTGTTCAGATAATTGGGAAATGGCAGTGATTGGAGGTGTTTTTGCCAAATTTAAATGCATCCTCACTGACAAACCTCAAGGTGCAAGACTACACAGATAACACATCTAACATTTAAGTAACAGAAAAAAATAACTGTAAAGCTCCAAGTGTGAGCATTAGAGATACCACTATTTAAAGAAAACCGAGACATGACGCATGAAACAGAACTCAGAACACTAACTTGGAAGCCTGTTTTTGATATGACAAGGACAGCTCTGTACTGCAGTAGAGCATTTTATATCATTGAAACATCTATTTTGAATAATTGTAGCTTCTGAAACATTAGGCAAGTAAATTTGTTCTCTTTCTCTCTCTCTCACACACACACACACACACACACACACACACACACACACACACACCCCATGAGTTGCGTCAGAAAAAGGCCAAGTGGACCAATTACAACAAACAACATGAAGTATTACATTCCAGAACAGGGACAGCAAGGCCCAGACTTTCTAAACACAAGTCAGGTTTTATGGGCTCTCACAAGTGGCCTACAGCAATGTCTGTGAAGTATTAGGGTACACTATGCAACTTTAATTAAGGTTCTGCAACAAATCACTGCAAGTAGATGAAAGTAGTGAGAAAAACTGGGAGATTTACACTCCCTTGCAATGTCTAAACGCTTTGGGGGGAAAAAAGGTCGTTGGTTAAAATCTTAACTAGAAGTTAGCACCTGCCAAAGCTGTACAGACAGGTTAAGTACAGATAAGACAAAATCAAACAACAATAAAGTATACTTTAATAAAAATAAAAAAAAAAAAAAAAAACACAAAAAAAACAAAAACAAACAAAAAACACTTTTTCCATAGATTACTGTTGATCCAGGCAATCAGTTTATTAAAACCACAAGTGCCACTGTGATCCACCAGCTTTAATAAGCTTCAGAACTGTAGCACATCTGAGACTGAACCTCATGTACAGGTCAATACAGTAAACTGTATTAGCTTGCACATTGGGTTCAGCATCACATGTAATCAGAAATGATGCAATCAGAACCGAGTGTCACTTTTGAATGGTATGTCACTTTTTTAATGGATGTGTGAATACAGATGTCCTTTCGTGTCCTTCCTACTTAGCACCAGCCACGATTTATAATGAAGTAGGAAATGTAGTGTAGTTTAACAGAGTTAATGTAAAAGTACTGACTTTCACAGGGTGTGCAGCATGAAAGCATGCCTATAAAAGAACTGTAGATCAATGTTTTATTAACTCCATTAAAACCATCATACTAGTATACCATTATATAACACCAGTATAAACAATCTTTGAAAAACAGTTACAATGCTGAACCTATTCAAAGCAAACACACTATTAGTGACATTGACTAAAGTACTTGATCTGATATCACAGGCAAACAAGATATGTTAAAGGAGAGAAACTGAACCACTCTCAGCACAACACAACTCTGTATGACTGATATTATATGCCACAATTTATTGAACTAGATGTTGAACAAAAAAAAAAAAAACTGTTCAGAAAATAAGTAATCGCACAAAGGAGCTATTCAACAATTTGAATAAAACAAACAAAAAAATCTGTCTAAGTACACTATACTTGACATCGTTTCAAGCCAAGCTTGTTAACAAGACTTTAACTATATATTCCACTTCCATTTGGTTCGTGGCAAGGAAATAATTTAATCAGTATCAAGATGCATGTTAATGTAATGTGTGTTAACCCTTCCAACTCCAGTAAATAGCCCACAATTTTCCACACCTTGTATCTCTTCTTACGTCTCTTCTCCATTATAATTATCCATCATCTCTTGGAGGAGCGTGCTGGTTCAGGGTAGATTGTACGGAAGGTCAGGTTTATCCTAGGCCCACGGTCATGGTACTCCTTCGCCACCTGATGCTGTCCAACAAAATTATTATGAAAAGAACAACACAGACAACTAGAATAAATGAGCCTTGTAGAAAATGATAGTCATATCATATAATACACAGTATATACACAGTTCTAACACATAATTAAAGGGATATTGATCTTAATTAACTGCATGCTAGACAAATGCACACATTTTTGACCACGCATCTCATCTGAGGCACACAGTGATCATATTGTCACGGTCAAGGCATGTCTACTAAGTGACCTGTCTAGACCAGTAGACTTGTAATTTCACTATAGTGCAATTCTGTCTCTGGGGAATTTGTATCAGCAGCAAAACTCCCCCAACAAAGGTTACTAACACTGTTCTAACAGGCTACATCTCTACCTATCTATAAATATTTACTGTATTTTTTTCAAATCATCCTTTAGCAAGTTGTCCATGCTGGATTAGTACGCCTCATTATGGCTCTGCAATGTAAATCGTGTCTGACTGAAGTGTGCTTTCAGACACTTTCCAAGATCAAATTAAGTGCCTCAGAGACAGCCTTTATGTGTTGCTATAAAATGTCCTTGACCTTTTTCCCTTATTTGTGCTCTCTGAAAAGTTGCTCTAGCTGGTATTCTTGCCAGAATCCAAAGCAGCTCTGCAGCAGGGGGAGAATACCCTTTCAAGGCTTTTAGTATTTAGCTGGCACGACAATAATAATGTAATGAACAGGCCTGTCCGATCTCTAGTAGTTATCTAGGTTTTACACCATGAGAATGATTGCATTATGTATATTCATGGTTTAATGTTACCACTACAATTTGTACATACTTCATCTGCCCATTATCACCAGGGAATACATGAGCAGCAGCAGCAGAGGTCAGTTAATTCCAAAGGACTTCAGTGTGCTGTGATCTTCAGGCACTTTGACTTTTTTGTGTATGTATACCTACACATCTAACATTGTAGAATTAATCTTAAAATTGTTAAAGGGGACCTATTATGCAAAATTCACTTTTACATGGTGTTTGAACATAAATGTGTGTCGGCAGTGTGTGTACACAACCACCCTATAATGGTAGAAATCTACCCACTCCTTTACTCTATATTAGACTATATAAAATTCTATATTCCCCATAAGTCATAAACCGTGTCTCAAATTGAGTCGTTCGGGTTTTCTCTCCAACGTGACGTCACATTGGAACAGGCCCCGCCCACGACTGGTGACGGACTCTGCCCTATTAGCATGGATCCTCACGTGTGAGCTGCACACAGTCCGCCATGTTCTCCACGCTAGAGCAGCTATAGTGATAAGAAGAATGTCTCGGCTTCGTAGGCTTTTAACTGTTCTGTTGTTGGCTGTAAGAATGAACGTAAGAGTCTTCAGGTACTCCTGGCATCAGAGCCTCTGAAGGCACAGTGGAAATGTGACCCAAAAAATAGCTAAATTTGTATGTTTGCTTGAATCATTTTACACCAGACTGCTTTGTGAACGAGGGTCAATACAAAGCAGGATTGGCTGAAAAGTTTATTCTCAAGCATGGATCAATACCAACTGCTCATGATTCATATCCAGAAGACGTAAGTATCGCACTTTATATTTTGTGAATGTTTGCAAATCGCCTTTCCGAACGTGCTTGTTAGCAAATTCCACTGCTAATGCAGCTAAAGTTACCATTGTCTCTGTGCTATGTCATCATTTTTTATTTTTAACCCGAAAACGTTTACGGTCTGTATAATTCATACATATACGGCTGCACACCGGTATTTACGGTGTCAGCCATACTGGTTCTCCTGATTTGTCGTTACCGTAGTATCCGAAGCATGAGCTGTAAAGGCACAGCCCTCTTCTGGAAAGGGAGCAGCAGCTCATTTACATTTAAAAGAGACACACGAAAACAGCGTGTTTTTGCTTCCACCTAAAAAGGGGCATATACAGCATGATATAATAAATGATCCGTGGGGTATTTTGAGTTGAAACTTCACAGACACATTCTGGGGACACCCGAGACTTGCATCTTGTAAAAAGTGTCATAATAGGTCTCCTTTAACATCTAAACAACCAATAAAAATGGGGGGAAAAAAAACTATTAACTCACTGCTCAATTAGCTTAATACAATTAGCTAGTTTAAAGCATTAACTGATAATGTGCCTTATTTCATATCATTTTAATACAAAAATTGACAAACAACTTAAGGCCTCAAACCCTATTTAGTTAAATTAAGCCCTTAGGACAGAATATGAGTTAATGTCGGAAACTTCTTTTTATCTACTGCTGGCTATTAAGAATTGGATGGCTAACAATTTTCTTCAATGAAAATAACAACCCAGATATCAATAGCACTTTAAATAACTTAGGAGTTTTTGGCACAGTGGTAGTCTATGGGTGAAGAATCTTAGTGTTTTATTCATTTGTGACCAGAGATTTAAATAGTGGTAGGTAAACTGTAGTTATATTCAGCATGGAAAGATTTCTAAAATCAGGCCATTCCTCTTTTTTCAGGACTTGGAAAAAAAACTATTCATGTGTTTAGTAAGTTTTGTGTAGACTGCCATAAATTGCTGTCTTTTGGCATGAGTAAGGGGTTTGTTGACAATTAGCGCAAAATGTGAATTGCTCACAGGCATCAAGAAAATACACCTCAGTTTTGGCATTCCCACATGGGCTACTTTACAGGATCCAGTTTGTAATTTTACTCCTAATTCTTAAAGCTCTTAATGCGTCACAGCGTCAAACATTTCAAGTCCAAGATCACTAAAAAAAAAAAAAAAAAAAAAATTTTCATTTTCAAAAATTCAAATTTTAGGCCATCCTAAAATTTAATCATGAGTAAAGATCTACCATTCAAGAGATGTCTACCTTGTTTGCTTGGAATGCACATCACTTGCACTGTTTACATCGCGTTACCCACAACATTACTACAGGATGCATATAGAAACTTTTATGCATGCGAGATATTTATGATTGCATGCATTACTTTATAGTCAGCAGACTGTTCGTCTAACACAGTCTGCCAGGTGAGTGTGATATTTTGACTTGTAAAATGATAACCATGGATGGGCCCAAATTCCATGCAAGGTGAAGTGAGTCATCCTGCCCTGATGTTTGATATCTGATTGGGATGTTTTCTGAGTGGACCAACATGTGGTGACATAGAACCAATAAGAAAAACTTGTGGCACCATAATGCTCCCCAGCCACTAAGGGAAACATCCATGGTGAGCCTCACTCTTCTGAGCCACTGCTCCCAAGCATACAGCTCAAAAACCACTGTGCCAAAGATCAAAGGGTAGGACTTTAAATTGGAAAGTCTGTCGATAGAAGTCAAACATCAAAATATATGATGTTGAAATGTGAAAATAAGCATTGCACAGATCCACCACTATGAATCAGTCTGGGGGTTGTACAGCACGAATTACATCTGAGAACCTTAGCACATGAGAAAAGGGAGGGTGATGTGCCAGGAATCAGTTCATTGCCCTCAAATTTGAAATTAGATGAAAAAAAAAAAAAAAAACCCTATTATTCTTCTGAACAAGGAAGTTGATTAGAACCCTTCGTTTTATCTCTGTCCAAGAGAGAATAAACTTCTTGAGTCCCAGCAACAATTTTGTTGAGGTCTGATGTGGAGGTTGTCCTAAGAAGGTTGGGGGCCAGTGAGTTTGCATCCCTGCGACAGTGTCATCCGGACCCACTGATCTGGTGTAGCCATTGCCCAATGAGCAATTTTTTCATTTGTAAAGCCTCCCACTACCAGCACCTGCCTAAGATTTGTGCAAGGTAGCTGAAATGTTTGTGGATGATAGAGCACAGAACTGGGTTTCTGTGACCTAAAAGTTGTGCATGAATGGTTCTTTTGGCCATGCAGGACTTCTGATTCTGAAAAATGTCCTCTCCAAAGCCTTGTTGGCAGCACGAACAAAATGTGACCCTGGCAGGAAAGATTTGCACACATCCGACAGAGCTCGAGAGTGCTAAGCACATTTGGTGTCGTGCATAAACAAGGTTAGCTGAGAGTCATCCCATATGCCTTGCCTTGTGTAGGTGTCTTTTGCAAACTTCTGCAAATTGGAGTGATTGTTGCAATTCCAGCAGTAAAATGGCTAACCTACTGTCAACGCAATGTATTTGATACAATATTGTAAGTTATCACTACAACATCATCTGTGCGTCTGCACTCAGTGCTTGGACAGTACGTATCTGGATGTAGTGCTATAACTGATGAGGATTATGAGTGAGGTGGAACAGGTACCAGTGGCTGACATTTGAACTGTCTAGGCCAGTGGTCACCAACCCTTTTCCTTTAGACCTACCTTCCTGCAGGTTTAACCTCCAACCAAACTCAAGCACACCTGTTTTAGTTGATCAAGAACTTCTTGCCAGGTGGGCACGATTATGGTTGGAGTCTTCAAGAAGGTAGATCTCCAGGAAAAGGGTTGGTGACCACTGGTCTAGGCTGTAGTGTTTGGGTATGATTTGAGACCGAATCAGGGTGTAAATCTAAAAGCTAAGTGCACCACGTCAGAATCATTATTGCTATGCAGTCAGTATAGAGAATGTCTGAGCTAAACACTCCATACAGCTCCATATGGTACATCTGCCTAGAGGATAGTATGTGGCCATCATGTGTAAGAGATGAGAAAAAGAAAAGGAAAGACAGTATGATAATTGTATTTACAGCAAATACATCACTTTGTGACTTTGTTGAGAGGTCTTGGCAAGTGTGTGAACATGCACAAGAAGGTACTCAGGTGATTCTCAGCATCCATGCCAGGAGGGGTGAAACAGAACTGCTGTTTCACTCAGGATCAATAAAACTTTGAATTAACTGTTTATTTAGGCACTATACTTAAGACATGAAGATATTATGTAAAGGACTTCCTCTATAATCAGTAGACACGCTTTCCTAAAAATTATAGGAGTCAGCCACAGAGTTCTACATACACTGTATGTGAACACTTGACCATCACCCCCATACGTGATCCTTCCCCAAACCGTTGCCACACAGCTGAAAACACACAACTGAATAGGATGTCTCTGTATGCTGCATTTTTAAGATTTCCCTTTAGTGGAACTAGGCACCCCAAACCTGTTCAAGTAGGACAATACTGCTGTGCGAGGTCCATGAAGACAAGGCTGGTATGGAAGTACTAGAGTGTTCTGCACAGAGCCCTGACCTCAACCTCACTGAACACTTTTGGGATGAATTGGAACGCTGACTGCGCTCGAGGTCTTTTCGTCTGACATCGGTGCTTGACCTCACTAATACATTTATGGCTGAATGGGCAGAAATTCTCACAGACACATTCCAAAATATAGTTGACAGCCTTCCCAAAAGAGTGGAGGCTGTTATAGGAGCAAAGGGAGGACCACCTTTGGAATGGGATGTTCAACAAGATTGTGATTGTCAGGTGTCCACATACTTTTGGCCATATAGTGTAATTCTATACCTGCCAGTCGTCTTGAGTGCATCCCTCCATTATTAAGAGTGTTCCATGACTCAGTGGTATCTTCACCTTCTCTGCATATGTGTAGTCGCCATTTTCTTCCTAAAACACACAAACTTGATTTGTATATACACATGTCCACACACCTGTGGACAATGAATTGACACCACCAAGACACCCAAACCCATCTATGATGTTACCCCATTTATCTGTAGCAACCCCAAACGCTACAAATATCAGTACAGCAAAACTGGTCACTTACTTGAGGAGGCTTCTTCCGGAGGCTAAAGACTCTTGTGTCCCCGAGACTGAAGGAGACTATGGTGGGGTGAGGGCCTAAAGACACCTCGTTATCACTGTGCCAAGCAATGCTGTCCTTCCCATCACGGTATAGGTTACACAGTAATGAGTTAAAGGTGTGAGAGATCTCCCGCTCTATAGTCTGACGCAGGCTCAGAAGGATGGGATGCCACTATTGGACCAAAAAAAAAAAAAAAATTGGTCAGGTATGCATAAACACATGAGAGAGATTTTTACCAGCAATGTCTTAATCCAGTTTTTTGCCCACGATCCCAATCATGGTATTATAATATTGAGTATTTAATTTTATTTTGAAGTGATATTTAAGTAATATTTTTAATCATGATCCAAGATAAACAAATACTTGTGTCAAGGGAATGACACCATGTAACCAATGCATTTTTCCCCAGTGCTTATTTTAAATAATTGCTTCAAAATGTGGATGTCGGTTTACATGACCTCTATGACCACTGGCTTAAACAGCATAAAGTAATAAAAGCACATAAACAAAGGTGCAGAATCTGATCAGGCTTAATATGGCCAATACTGAGCCAATAAAATATGCCTAGATCTACCTTTTATTTTTTTTTACCCTACTTTTAATATTTTGACCTGCTATACATACAAACCTAAAAATTGTGTTTCTGTGAATTTACTTCCCATTCAGTATGCATGAAGAAGTAATAATGCATTTTTAATGAAAATAATTAGGCTGAATCCTGCTTCTCTAAGGTACAGGAAGAATTAAAAGTGAAAAGAGAAGATGGCTGAAACCTGAGGGTTGGCTTGCATCGTGGATTGAGAATATGTGTAAGGAAGTTCTCCATACCAGCAGGTCAGCCTCGGTTCCTCATATGCTTCACCTGAGCCAGGAAACATTTTCTACTGTCAGCTGAAAAAAGATGCATTTTTGCATGTCTACTTATAATAGCAAAAGTGACTGAATTGAATTTAGTTCATTTCCTTTTTGAGGATTTGCCACAAAATGTCCATGCCCAATCCATGGGATTTTAAAAGTCTATTTTAGCTTACTCCAAATATGGGAATAAATCTAACTCGGATTGCACAGCAAAAATATGTTTCGCTAACGGGCGCCTTGGTCAACCAAGATTTTGTCAAAAGCAAATATTTATTCCTGTAGAATATTTAAGTCTCTATAATACATTGCTAGGTCTGGAAAGGATCAACATTTGTGCTGGAGGCAGTAGCGGGTCTGCCAATTTAGAGAGGAAGAAGGACTGGAAAAAGTGAGTCATCATGTGCACACAAACACACACTTACAAACATCTTGCTTCACAATAATCTGAGCTCTATCTATCTATCTATCTATCTATCTATCTATCTATCTATCTATCTATCTATCTATCTATCTAGCTACTGAAAGTTCTCTCCCCTCCATGTGTGTCAACCTCATTTGTTATCGCTCACCCATCATGCCATAATTGGTCTTCTGTGACCATGGAAGCTCTGCCAACAGCTTAGAGAACATCCAGTCTGCCTGCTCCTGTGGCAAAAACCCAGGAAGGAGCCGCAGTCTAAAACAAACATAACAGAACATTGGGTTTTTTTTTTTTTTTTGGGGGGGGGAGTAAAAATTAAGGAAAAATGGGCAGCACAAGCAATAAGTGGTATTTCAAGCATAATGAAGCACTATAGTTTTTAGCACAGCTGATGATTTTGAAACACTGATAATTCATACTTGATGAAGACTACCTGCAGAAAATAACGCTGGGCCTTTTTCTGTAATGTCTAACAACTTTGGAGACACTTGCAGAGGATCTTGCACCACTCGTCCTTACACATCATCTCAAGCACCTTCATATATTTAGGCTTGTGTGTGTGGACTGCCCTCTTAATTTCAGGCCAGATTGAGATGGCCATTACAAAACATTGATTCTGTTCCTGCAAACATTTCGCAGTCGATTTGGATGGATATTAGCAGAATTCATGATGTCCAAGGGGCCCTGGACAACTCTCCTGCAAAGCATCAATGATGCATCACCATATTTTACAGTGTGGATCAGGTGCTTTTACCCTGTTTTTACTTCCCTTCTGGTAAACTAGCAACTGTTCCAGGCTTTTTTGGATACCGTTTATGCCCCTTATCTAACATACACGGGTCATCAACAATCTGTCTATTTCGTGTTGAGCCCTTTAGGTTTTCTCCATGGTGATGGATGACAAAATGATTTTACATGTTTGCAACCTATATTTGGTCAAAGGCAATAATAGCGTTAAAGATGTTATCCTCTAATCTTGGCTGTGATTGGTTCATGGAGCTTAGTGACATCACTGGCTGAGCGCATACCCAACAGTTTTATAGAAGTATCAAGGAAATCTATTCTAAATGGGGGTAAATTTGTGTTGACATCTATAGGACTTAAATGGGCCATCCTAAAAAAAGGTTCAGATTTAATACATTAAAAATATTTCACAGTAGTTCAACAGGTGTCAATAATATTGCTCACGTTTTTAAAAGAAAATACAATTAATACAGAAAAGGTAGCATAATAATATTAAAGGAAAAGCAAGTTTCTAGAGCTGTCTGAATTTCAGTACATAATACACTAGAGACAGCACATATTAGTTCCCTACAGTTCTACCACTTGCACAGTATTAGCATCATTTATTTTAGGTTACCATGACTAAGAGTGAGTGCAACGTATAAAAAGTCAAAAAGTTAAAATACAGTGCATTACATTTTAATTTCTCACAGAAGAGAGGTGTCACCCAAAACACAGGAACAGCCTTTCTTCTTACAATAAATATATTTGATCACTGCTACCTGGACACTCCGGTGGGACCGTGGCTGATCTCATAAACCCCAGCATCTCTGCCAAAAAGAGAAAAACAACTTTTATTTGTGTTTCTCTGAATACCCCAATTCGGTTCTCCAGGGGCAATAAGAAAGTAAAGATCACTCACTCAATCAGCTTCTCCACAGGTATCGCTCTGATGGGCTGGAGTAAATGTACAGAGATTACCAAAAGAACACAGGAACAGGGTTACGGTACGACCTCAATCAAAATGCATTACTTAACACTTACGTCAGAGGGCTGATTGAACTCGTGCGTTGCTGGTCCAGCCTTCCATGACCCAGACGTTTGCTCCACATGCGCTATTGAAACGTTTAATGACAGTAGGTGGTATTTAATTATCATCAAATTCATAAGACCAACTCCACAAGTTATCTCATAATAAAACTAATCTGAAGCTTTGCAGTGTGTTCCTGGATGCAAATTGCAAAATGGATGCTGACTTTTGCATTTCACTCTGTGCTAGAAAAAGGGCCATTAGTGTTGATGGTCTATTTGGTCCAACACTAATAGCTACACTCAATAAGCACTTTATTAGGAACACCTGTACACCTACTCAGTCATGCAATTATCCAATCAGCCAATTGTGTAGCGGCAGTACGTTGCATAAAATCATGCAGATACGGGCCAGCAGCTTCGGGTAATGTGTGATTTTGACTGTGGCATGATTGTTGGTGCCAGACAGGTTGGTTTGAATATTTCTATAACTGCTGATCACCTGGAATTTTCTCTCACACACACACACACACACACACACACACACACACACAACAGTCTCTAGAGTTTACTCAGGATGGTACAATAAAAAATAAACAACCAGTGACGTGGACCGAAATGTCTTCTTGATGAGAGGTGAATGGAGAACGGCCAGACTGGTTAGAGCTGGCAAAAAGGCTACAGTTACTCAGTTAAACACTCTGTACAATTCTGGTGAGCAGAAAAGCATCTCAGAATGCACAACAGGGCAAACCTTGAGGTGGATGGGCTAGAACAGTGGAAGACTGTGTGTGACCACTTCTGTCAGCCAAGAACAGAAAGCTGAGGCTGCAGTGGGCACAGGCTCACCAAAACTGGACAGTTAAAGACTAGAAGTACATAGCCTGGTCTGATGAATCTTGATTTCTGCTGAGGCACACAGATGGTGGGGTCAGAATTTGGCACCAGAAGCATGAATCCCTGGACCAAACCTGCCTTGTGTCAACAGTCCAGGCTGGTGCAGGTGGTGTAATGGTGTGGGGAATGTTTTATTGGCACACTTTGGGCTCGTTAATACCAATCAATCATCGCTTGAATGCCACGGTCTATTTGAGTTTTGTTGCTGATCATTTGCATCCCTTCATGGCCACAATTTACCATCTTCTAATGGCTACTTCCAGCATGATAACGCATCATGTCACAAAGCAAAAGTCGTCTCAAACTGGTTTCATGAACAAGACGATGAGTTCAATGTTCTTCAGTGGCCTTCCCAGTCCCCGACTCTGAATCCAGTAGAACACCTTTGGGATGTGGTAGAACGGGAGATTCGCAGCATGAAAGCGCACCTGGAATTGTGTGATGAAGTCATGTCAACATGGACCGGAATCAAAAAGAAATGTTTCCAACATCTCGTGGAGTCCGTGCCACGAAGATTTAAGGCTGTTCTGAGAGCAAAAGGAGGCCCTACCGAGTATTAGTGTATTATTCCTAATAAAGTGCTCAGTGAGTGTATAGAAAGCTGGGCTCATGCCAGATGGCACTGCCTACCTGTTGAATATGTTGGTTTGGGCAGAGGTTTGGCCCAAGAGCCCTGCACTCTCGCTCTCTGACGTTTGTCACCCATAGATTTCAACTGAATCAGAGGAAATTTCCTTTCGCGTTAACAGGTTTGTGACGGTAATATTACAAATCTGCCACAGACGCCGGTAGGTAGAGCCAGTCTGCCACCTTCAGGTCTATTAGGGTATAAACGATGCAGTTAGCACAACATGCTACAACAACGCAATCGTACACAGACGATTCCTCGCTCAAACAAAAACAAAAACAAAAATCATTAAGCCGAAAATTCAAGAGGTAAGCGGTTGAATTTCACACACGACCGATCTCTAGCTGTATGCTAACAGGAGAAGACTGCCTGCCGTTTGCAAGCTACCTATTTAAAGTTACAAGCCGGTAACGTTACAAGAAACGCACCTGACAATCCTGTCAATTTTAATTCACACCTTGCGAGGAATGAAAAGCCTCACGCGTTACAAACCGAACCAAGAGATAGGTATCTAACTCTATGAAGCTGCAGCATTTTAGTAAGTAAAGTTACTCGCGTAGCCTTTCAGCAAACTCAGTGTATCCCGGATAAACGTCCGGCTTTATACTGAACATTGGTTCCTATTTAACATACAAGAAACCTAGACATCCAACAAATGCAAAAAAACAAAACAAAACAAACAAAAAAAAAACAAAGAAAAGAAACAAACAATATACTAGTTACCCCAAATATGTATTTATAATCTTGGCACAGGTTTTCACGTGTCTGTAACTGTACTGGAGGTATGAACACCATTCTCCTGAAAGATAATCCTTAAATTCATGTTTTATTGATGGCGGTGTATAACGTGTTCCTCCAGAATCTCTTATAGCTGTTCAGTTGGGTTGAGATCTGGTGACAGTGGAGGAACAACCATTGGATCTACATAAGTGTCATACTCATCAAACCATTCAGTGATCCAATGCCCTGTGGGACATTCCCATCAGGATAATAAAGTTTCATCATAGGATAAAGCTAATCATACAGAATAACTTTGTATTGATTTGCAGTGACCCAAACCATAATGAGAGTATAGTGAAGGATAACTTGTCTCACCTCCCCCGACTCCCCCTAAATATCTCTGTATTCCACTGTCTGTAATTTTTGCACCACTGAACTCAAATGTGCATTCATCTTCGTAATGAGGGGCTTATGCACTGCACCCTTACTATGACATCTCTCCCTATATACAGGTGCATCTCAATAAATTAGAATGTCGTGGAAAAGTTCATTTATTTCAGTAATTCAACTCAAATTGTGAAACTCGTGTATTAAATAAATTCAATGCACACAGACTGAAGTAGTTTAAGTCTTTGGTTCTTTTAATTGTGATGATTTTGGCTCATATTTAACAAAAACCCACCAATTCACTATCTCAACAAATTAGAATATGGTGACATGCCAATCAGCTAATCAACTCAAAACACCTGCAAAGGTTTCCTGAGCCTTCAAAATGGTCTCTCAGTTTGGTTCACTAGGTAAGCCACAAACATTCACTGCCAAAGAAGCTGGCTGTTCACAGAGTGCTGTATCCAAGCATGTTAACAGAAAGTTGAGTGGAAGGAAAAAGTGTGGAAGAAAAAGATGCACAACCAACCGAGAGAACCGCAGCCTTATGAGGATTCTCAAGCAAAATCGATTCAAGAATTTGAGTGAACTTCACAAGGAATGGACTGAGGCTGGGGTCAAGGCATCAAGAGCCACCACACACAGACGTGCCAAGGAATTTGGCTACAGTTGTCGTATTCCTCTTTTTAAGCCACTCCTGAACCACAGACAACGTCAGAGGCGTCTTATCTGGGCTAAGGAGAAGAAGAACTGGACTGTTGCCCAGTGGTCCAAAGTCCTCTTTTCAGATGAGAGCAAGTTTTGTATTTCATTTGGAAACCAAGGTCCTAGAGTCTGGAGGAAGGGTGGAGAAGCTCATAGCCCAAGTTGCTTGAAGTCCAGTGTTCAGTTTCCACAGTCTGTGATGATTTGGGGTGCAATGTCATCTGCTGGTGTTGGTCCATTGTATTTTTTGAAAACCAAAGTCACTGCACCCGTTTACCAAGAAATTTTGGAGCACTTCATGCTTCCTTCTGCTGACCAGCTTTTTGAAGATGCTGATTTCATTTTCCAGCAGGATTTGGCACCTGCCCACACTGCCAAAAGCACCAAAAGTTGGTTAAATGACAATGGTGTTGGTGTGCTTGACTGGCCAGCAAACTCACCAGACCTGAACCCCATAGAGAATCTATGGGGTATTGTCAAGAGGAAAATGAGAAACGAGGGACCAAAAAATGCAGATGAGCTGAAGGCCACTGTCAAAGAAACCTGGGCTTCCATACCACCTCAGCAGTGCCACAAACTGATCACCTCCATGCCACGCCGAATTGAGGCAGTAATTAAAGCAAAAAGAGCCCCTACCAAGTATTGAGTACATGTACAGTAAATGAACATACTTTCCAGAAGGCCAACAATTCACTAAAAATGTTTTTTTTAATTGGTCTTATGAAGTATTCTAATTTGTTGAGATAGTGAATTGGTGGGTTTTTGTTAAATGTGAGCCAAAATCATCACAATTAAAAGAACCAAAGACTTAAACTACTTCAGTCTGTGTGCATTGAATTTATTTAATACACAAGTTTCACAATTTGAGTTGAATTACTGAAATAAATGAACTTTTCCATGACATTCTAATTTATTGAGATGCACCTGTAGCTGCTGACAGTCTGATCACAACCTGCACTGACATTCTCAGTCACCTGAAGAACAGTAGCCCTTCTGTTTTTTCTTCATATCGCATGAGCATCAGTCTAATTGGACATGCACTTTCAACCACCATTTCCAAACGTTTCTATTTATGTTATCATAGATATAACGGCAAGTGTCACTTCAGTCAGTATTCCTTTTGAAACACAGCCAGTCGAACAGACTTTGTGGGGTCTTTGTAGTCCCTGAGTGGTTGTGGTTAAGGTTAAGACTACTGATTGGAAGGTTGTGAGTTAGAATCCCAGCACCACTGTTGGGCTTTTAAGCAAGACCCTTAACCTGCTCAGTTGTAGCAAACCAAGTCGTTTTGGGTACAAGCATCAATTAAATGAGGTAAATGTAAATGACTGAATCTTATGCCAGCCTTGCCCCAATAATGAACCCACTTACTAAGCCAGATATGTTCCTCTTGCTTTCTGGATCCACAATCAAGGTCAGCTGGGCCTGCTCAGAATTTTATACATGCCACAGAGCATAGTAGGATGTTGATTGCTTCAGTGAATCATGCAGTACATCGGTCAACAACCTACATTTGTTAGGTTTCTCTACTTATTTATTCAGGCTGTTCCCCCCTTAATTTGTCACCCATCTGTGTATAATGTATACACACGGACACATTCTCTTTTAACTTTAATATGAAACACACCCACTAAAGGTCTGAGAACATATAGATATTTTTTCACATAAACATTTGTGCTTTGGAGATAGTATAACTGTTGTAATGTTCATGTAAGTAAAGCCAATTGAATTAGTGTTATTGTGCATTTTCTGAAAAATAATCAAATAATCTTCTGTGGCCCAAATTGGCCAGAACACTTGCTTGACAATTGAACAATGACCTAACTTAATAGACCTAGACTTTAACCTTATAAGGATAACTTGGAGGACATGATGGCATGTAAAATCTAACTGAGGAACTATCTGCTTTAGCAGTGTCTTTCCTTTATTTAATTTTGGCTCAGTGTCACTGTATGCACAGTTTTCATAATACACTATTCAGGCTAGTTTATACCATCTGATGAACTACTGGGGTATTCAGCTGGTGTTTGAGAATTGCATTACTCATCAACTTAGAGAACATCATCATCTGTTGGACAAAAACCCCACAGTCTATTTTAAGAAACAGAAAACAAATAGATTAATGTAATCATTTTCCTGAGGCAGAGTAAAATCACATCTTTATTCAAAAAAGACAAGCTGTAGATGTAACACACAAGCATGATTTGGTAGAACAAAGGCACACACTGTAGTCCATGCCTAAATATTTTGGAATGTAAACATTCAAGTTTTCCCTGCAATACAACCAGCAAGGGTCAAATACCTGAGCACTTTCATCTGATTGGCTTTGGTTCAACAGAAGAAGTCAAATGGAGAGTGAAATCTAGGCCATAGAAAAGACCCATGAATTGAGACCTTTTTAAAAAAAGAAAAAAGACCTTAATGTGGCCTAGTACACTCTTTGGTCAAAGTTCTTATTAAAAAAAAAAAAAAAAAGAGAAAAAGGTCAGTAAGTGCATTGCTATGTTTGAGACAAAATAGCAGCTGGTAGAGATCTCCATTAATAGTTAGCAAATTCCTGTATATTTCTATAAGGCACATTATTCTGAATGATCAGTGATTTGACAGTGTGTCCAACAACATGGCTCAAGATAATAAAAAGCACCATTGCATATATCTAGTAAACATATATAAAACACCAAAACTCCACCACCAATTTCATAAATACTAAGAAATAATAAAGGTAATGTAAAAAACAACAAAAGGCTTAAAAAGGCCAATACTCCTGATCATTCAACAACTAAGGAAGAGACAATGTATAAATTTCACCTTCTGAATTATTGTAAACAAACATAACAGGGAACTGGCATCAGTGAGCAAGTAATCAGGTGCACGTGTGGCTTTTATACACAGGAAAATACGTTTATGAAACCCATCTCCATACAAATACAGTCTGCTTAGAACAGCAGTGAAAACAGCCCTCCATGCACCAATGCAACACTCTTTAGACCCTGTTAGTTATAAGTTACACACCCATTCCCAAATCACAAGCCGAAAGAGAAAACGCTCACCAGTTTAAAAGCCCAGTTTGAACTACTTCATTCAACATGTGTCAGTGTGACATCTGTGGTCAGTAGTTCTTACAAGATCATCAAGAGGCTTGTTTTATTAGACATTCAAAACAAAAGCCTTGACACAGAACGACTCAAACACTGATACAAAAGTCAGGCAGTCATAACCATACTAAGCAAACAAGAAAGAAAGGACACTTTGGATGAAGTTTGTCATTTCCCTTTAGACGACATCTACAAGCTATCGCAGCTTTCTCCTCCTGAGGTAACCACCACGCTGAGCCTTATTCATGCGCATGCCAAAGTAAATGACCAGTTTGATGGGAACTAGAACAGTGGTCAACCATCCCTGCAAGACAGACACATGGAAAAGAGAGAAGAGTTATCATTTGTTCATTCATCTTCAGTAGCCACTTTAACCCGATCAGTGCCATGGTTGAATTGGAGTTTATCCTGGGACCACTGGGCATGAGGCAAGAATACACCCTGGATGGGACACCAGTCCATCACATAGAACCATGCGCTCACACACACACACACACACACACCTCTAAGGGCAATTTAGTGTAGCTAATCTACCTGCATGTTTTTTGGAGGTGCAATTAAACCCAAGAAAAAACAAAACAGATAAAAAAGGTCACTAAATACAAGGGTCATTTGTCCCTACCAGACAAATAGTTGGTTTATAGTCAGCTTAAACCTTTTTGAATGATTAAATTTATGTAATGCAAGTTGTCATTTTTATTACTCATATATGCCTTTAAAGATGCAAAATAGCATGTTATCAGACTACAGCAGTTGTATTCACCGTTTATGTTTGTGAGTAGTTGTGTTTACCATGACTGCATGAGGGAAATAACCATTCGTCTGGTCCTGTAGCCCCACAGTGGTTAGCTCAGCAGCTACATAACGCTCAGGAGTAGGCTTGTCCAGAGTGGGTTTCCTGATCCTCGTCATTTTGGTGGCCACGAAGAAAGGCAGCACACTCTGTAGAGATATAGGATTATTTCGAACACACAAAAAGAAAGACGGGAAGGAAAAAGGGGGGGGGGGGGGAAATAAATGAATAAATGAATAAATAAATAAATAAATAAATAAATAAAGGGGGGGGCCCAAAACCAAAAGACCCTCAAAAGACAATATGATTCTTTACATTATATAAATGAAAAATTCTGACCTGAATAATAATCCCTTTGCACTTGTACTCTGCTTGAAGTCCACGGGAGAAGAAGTCAACAAAAGCCTACAATTGAAGCAGTCCACATTTTACTTAGATTTTTAGGGTAATGGGCACTACAGCATACGGTTTTTATATTTATAATGTAAATGTTACATTTGATATTCAAGTTGGTAACTGTTTAAGGTAAAAGACTTGCCTTGGTGGAGGAGTAGACAGTGAGCAGTGGTACTGGGTACATGCCACTAGCAGAGGAGATGTTGAGAATCACACCTTTTGCTCTGAAACAGACAGAAGGAGTTACATATTTTGTGCCCAGCTGAAGTTATATTGAGCCAGAGAGAGGACTAAAACAGGAATCAATTCTCTGACAAGACTGTAACAGACTCTACACACACACACACACACACACACACAAATTATGGTTGCTTTGTGTGTTGCCATGGCACCTGCTTTCACTTGCAGTACCCCTGCAGCTGCAGTAGTGTGCCATTTGTATGGAATTTCCCCAGCACTGTGATTGGCCCTACTGATACACATGACCCAGTCTAGCCAATCAGTCTAGCATGCATTTGTTGCCCAGTGTGGAAAGCCATATTTGCAAAATAAAGTGTGAGGGAATGATGGGCAAGGCTAATCAACAGGCAAGGGCTTCAAGCAACCTTTTCCTTCCCTTTCTGGACTTTAGTAGAATTTCTAATTAATACTTTCTAATATGAAGTCTCCCATCTTAGTCTGAGGAGAATTCTCAGGACTCACCTAGCTTCCATTTTGGGCAAAACCAGACGAGTCATCTGATGAGACAAAGAGGGAGAAAGAAGGATTACTACAGAAAACCAAAAGAACTAGGAAGTGTACAGTTATGTTGCAACGCTTTTTCCAATAAAAATATTTAAAAATCAGGCACAGGAACGTATGGTTTTGAAATGCAACTCATGAATAAAACGCTTACCTGACACACTGAAGTTATGTTGACATTGATCATTGTGTTAATGAACTAAAATAAAGAAAGACATTGGGTATTTTAAACCACCATCGACTTTAAGCAACACAAGTTAAGCAAAACACACAGATACTACCAATGTATACTTTTGCTTTAGAAACTCAAGCTGGTTTTGTATATTGTATCTGGTACTGACAATAGCTTGTGAAAGGTGTGCCAAGATGCAATACACCCAAAATAAACAGAGAAAAGTAGCACTGACAGAACAGACTCATTAGTCAGAGCCAAAAGCAAAAGACTGATGTCTTTCATGCTAGGACTTTTGCTTTAGTTTAAGCCAGAAGAAGCCTTCGACCCATGTTGCCTACTTGCTAACTGTTTTTCATTACTTTATTTGTGTACAGTACCAACAGCAGAATAGACACCATTCACTCAACACAGAACAAGGCATAATTATACTCACATTGTCCAGGTCAGGGATGTGCAGAAAGAACTCGGGGTAAGGGTAGGAAATGCCAACGTTGTTTACTATTAAGACAAAAAGGAGTTTACAGTCACATCAGTCAAACAAAATTAAATTAATTGGCTCTAGGAAGTCGATCGAGGTGTAATTAAGAATTAGGTTAACAAACACCACCCACCTGCTAGTGTAAACATATTTTCAGGAGTAAAATGATCAGAATCTACCATCTTCAAACGACGGTAGCATAAAGTACAAAATTATACAAGTTACTCACCAAGGACTCCTATTTCTAGCCCAGCAAGTGCCGAATCAATCTTAGGATAAATGTCGATCTGACCAAAATCCACAGCAATGGTCTTGGTCTCCACATTATACAGACTTTCTGCGAGACAGAACAAATTAAACGTTGACAAGGTTTTAGATGTCAGGAATTGTTTAAAAGTGGTCATGATTTCTAAAGCAGTTTCTATAAAACCACAACGGTTCTTTTTCTTGAAATGGCTTTTGAGTTTACTATTTAAAGTAATCCATTTAGTAAACATCCTAAAAATAACTTAAAAGGCATCACTATAGATTTTGAATAGTCTTTGACAGCAGGGGGCGCTGTGTGCCAAGAAATGAGCCAGATGCAACTTCCCACACCCTTCCTCTACTTCAGTTTGACGTCCCTGCAGCAATTAGAATGCATTGTCCAAAGAATCATGTCTCAACCCCATTCGAGGGAATTATGAGAGGAAAATTCCTCTGATGCATCACACTGTACACCATTTATATGAGGAGGCACAATGGAGAGAGAATTAGGGGGACTGCAGGCCAGTAAACATGATCTAATAAGACTATTACATTAGCAAATATGAAATCTATTTTAAGAGAAGGCTTCCGGCTTTAAATAGCTTCGTGACTGTAGCAAAGTAGTCTTGGTGACTCCAAGCCCCCACACTGCCAAGGCATTTGGTTGAGGCGTGAGCAAAGAGTGCCAGGTTTGGCAGGGAGAGACCCAGCTCGTGACTACCCATAACCCCCCCCTTCCCCTTTTCGGTGTGCCTTCAGCACGACTATGGTTATGGCAGGCTGGATAGCTGCAGAGAGTCTTTTCATTTTTCAACAACCACCCTTATCACTGCATGGATATAAACATGGACAAAACTGTTAGTCTGTAAAACAAGATAGTTTAGCCAAATATATCCAGGACAAATAAAATCGGTGCCGACAAGCCAACAGTATGAAAGCTTTACAGACTGAAAACAGAATGATCATGTAAAGTCAGTAATTAATTATTCTCTGAACTTAGGAAAAAGTATTATATCTTTTCACCAGGGAGAAGGTCCTTATTCACACATCTCAGACACAGTGTCTTCATTCAGGCAGTGGAGGTGGGGAGGGGAGTCGACACCAATGAGCATATATACAGTAATCCTTGCACCCCATGTTCCCCAGCCCAGAACATTTCCATGACGACAGTCATCAGAAAGGATTCCAGTACTTGCAGGGAAAGGAGTGAATAAGAAAATATTTTCATGGGCTTGGGTGGCATTGGGTAAAACAACAATATTAGCAGGAGACAAATTAGGAGGCAGTGTTTGTGCTGATGGGATGGGCCTGCCTGTACAAATATCGTCAGAGATGCTCCAGAAAGACTCAGTATAGCCGTGTGATGTTAAACTGAAATATCTTATGCATTTTAATTTGCATGTTGTATTGTAGTAGGACTAGCATATGCACGAGAGACCTAGCCTGGCTGTCAGTGGCAGCTCTATTGAAAGAGCCGCACCAAAGCCACCTGAAGTCCCAAGACAGATACCAAGGCCTTTCCACCCTGCCCCTCTCAGGATAGTACCAAGATAGCTGGCTTCATTAACATTAACACGGTTTTTAGAGTGTTCTGCTTAGCTGACTACCACACAGAAAATACATACTGAGGGACTTGGCAACATCGTCTAGCTTCTCCTGTGAGCGACTGATCAGCATTATGGAGAATCCTCGTCGAGCAAGCTGAGAACCAAAGAAGAATTGATCAGTAATTACCCAATATAAAAACGTACTTCCTAGTCCATTTTTAAAAAAAACTGAAATGATCAAATATATGTACTGTAGGAGACATTAACATGTGAACTTCCTGTTCTTCATGAAGGTCTAATAATAAAGTGAACAATGGACAGTAGCCAGTTTTGCAACTTCAGTGAGTTGGAGTCAGTGAGTAGCTTGACACTGCTAGGAAGTATTTGTTGGTATGTAAACAGAGAGGGCCCTTTTCCATGAGTAGTCCTCTAGTTGCCCTCCCTCCCATGGTCTTAGAGAGAAACCCATCTCTTGTGATGAGTCACTGTGCCTTCCATGGAGGGAGGGAAATAAATAAGTAGAGGAACCCTTACCTCCTCCGCATAGGATTTCCCAATTCCATCTGTGGCTCCCGTTACAACTGGAAAAGAAAACATGAAAAACGGTCGTAAACAAATGCACACCTTTGGAACCCTTTCTATAGAAGCATGGTAATGGCAACAGCATGGTCACCATGTAGTAAAAGATCTGGAAAAAAAAAGGGCAGTCACACTAACTCAAAGCTGCATAGCTGCATCTTTGGATGACAAGATGCAAGTCAGGTCAATGCAGTTTTAGTTTTAGAATTGCGTACTGAAGTACACACCTGCTAAAACATGTATGCATTATCATTATTATTTCTCTGTCAGGAAACCCAGACTTTTGGTCTAGTGCATGTTGTGTCATACATTTGTTTAAGCCACTGGCCAGTATCTCTTTTGTTTAATTTTTATAATCCAACTAGACACCATATTAGATTAAGAAAGTAAAGAATAGTATTTATAAAACATAGGTTGACATGACTTTCTCTAAAGTGAAAAGTCTTTAGACTGTGCATAATGCCCAGATGTAATGCATTCAGATGACAGCAAGTATTCACTAGAGCAAAGCTAGAAGAGAGAGAAGTTGGCTAGAAGAAAGGAAGGAGGGAGGGAGCAAGCTATGACGTTCATGGAGCCCAACAGAACGGGAGGGGTGAGGAGGGATCCTAGGGACTGCCAAAAATAGCAACGAGAGGAGAGGAGGAGAGAGGGAGACTGCGTAAAGCCAAGGGATGAAGAGGGAGAACTCGAATCTCTACCTATTTTTAAACCAATGTTAAGAATCAAACTCCAGTTCAAAAACCCAATGTGCTGAACTGCACAAAATTTCCAAAGCACAACATTCCTGTTAAATGAAGTGTCATTTGGTTAAAAGCTATGGTTAAAAAAAAAACTATACAACATTCCTGTAAAGATCAATTTGTCAGCATTTTAAGGCCAAGCAAGAACATATGCACATACAAATGGCCAAAAATAGGCAAGTCCAGCATATTTCACATGTCTGGAAGTCTTAAAATAAAAAAATAATAATAAAAAAGCAGCTAATAGACCCTTCCCCACTAATCCCTTGGCCAAGCCCACGGCAGCGTTTCTGGCAGGGAACCATTGCGCTCACGTAAGCAGTACCATGGAGAGGAGCTACACAAACTGCCCCGTGAGTACTATGAATGTTGACGCTTGAAAAATGGCGCTATGCATACAAAGTGTGAACCTGCATGCGTGTGTGGGTCTATGCCGTTTCAAATTGTCAAGAGAAGAGACCGAGCAGGTGCAATTAAAGACTCCACTAAGGCTATTAAATATTGCTTACAAATCAGAGCTCTCATCTGGATGACTGGGAGAAGAAATGGAAAAACAATTATCATGCTATGAAGAGATTGTTCTTTTCATTTCTCATTCCCCACCCCCACTCAAACATGATGGAGGTCAGAGCTTCTCTTCGTGAACATCACGTTCAGAAATACGGAATGTCCCAGCACTGCACAGGCGCACTGGCCCTGCTTCCTAGGCTAAAAAAAGCAGCAGTGAGTAAAAATAGCTGCCGTGTCTGGAACAGCCACTGCACCTGAATACCAACAACATGTCACCCTCCCTCTATCCCCTCCACCCCCACCCACACTCTGCTTTCCCCAGCAACCCAGCTCACCACAGAGCGCTTGCTGCACTACATTAGTGCAAGAACAGCACTCAAAGCCCTACTACAGAATACCACTCTATTCAACAGGGCATTTCCACTTGGCCGAAAAGAACACAATGAGGACATGGCCCGTCCATCACTTCAGCATTTGATGGTATGCTGATGGTATACAAATAGAAACCTTAACTAAAATAATAGTTAACCTTATAACTAAACTCGATTTGATATCAGATCTAATATACAAGGTAAAGCAGTGGCCTACGCCCTCAGACAGCTCTGATTTTATGCAATCTGTCGCATCCACCCCAATCCCCCCCCCCCATCCATTGAATAAGCTCGTCCATCTCTGGCTCTGTAGCTCTGCAGAATGTTAAAAACACCCACTCACGCACCTCCTCCCACTCCCAAAAGCAGCTTATCTTACTTTAAATAGGCCTGTCACATGGCCAGGAGAAAAACTACACAGCAAAGCACCCAAAATAGCGTTGCTACTTATATAAAAGGTGGATCAAACAACCTGACAAAGTCAGAAATAGTACCGAGAAGTCGCACGGTTTATAAAAAAGGGAAAAAAAAAAAATCAATAGTTCCTCCTTTTCTAGCTCCTATTCCCATCCAAAAATCCAAAATAGAGTAACCAAAATAAATGGTGTATAAAAGGCAGAATTACCCATCCTATGGGGTAGATTCCAGTCTTGTCAATTAACAAAAAAAAACAACAAAAACAAAAAAAAGGGTCTAAGCCCAAAAGCCACCTGAGGAACAAGCATAGTAAGGCCATAAAGAACAACTCAGAGACAGTAAAGGGACTACATAAATTTTTATTTTTGTCAGATTTGGACTCCGTGTCAAATTTTGACAGGGAATGAATTATGATGATAGCTGGATGAATGAACTATTTAGGTTCTACATGGGAAATATTTGCACAATTAGGCATGTAGTATACTAAATGTATAGAGAATTCATGCAAACATTGAATAGAAATAAAGTAAAACATTGATGCAAGCACAAACTTCTTTCAAAAGGGGAACACCAGATGGAAGACTCCCTTTCCCAGGAAATAAAAAAAAAAAAAAAAAAAAAAATATATATATATATATATATATATATATATATATATATATATATATATATATATATATATATATATATATATATATATATATAAAAAAAAGAGAGGAAAAAAAAGAAAAAAAAAAGACTGCGTCGTGACAGAAGAGAAAAGAGAGGGAGGGGGTCTAGGAGGGCAAACAAGAGTGAATGTGAGAGAGAGAGAGAGAGAGAGAGAGAGAGAGAGAGAGAGAGAGAGAGAGAGAGAGAGAGAGAGAGAGAACGAGACTAGTGGTGAGGGAGAGTGTAATGTAGGCTCAGATGGAAAAGAAAAGAGGAGGGGTTGAGATTTTACCCAGCATCCCTCTTCAGGACATTGCAATGAGCTTGTTGGTCACATGAATGACTGCGTTCTTTAGGAACCCCCCCCCTCCCCCCAGCCCCCCCCACTCTCTGTACTGGCAGGCCCCCTTTACCTCACAGCCCCCCTGCTTGCACTGGCAGCATAGAGCAGGAGCCAGTCCCATTCACAACACACAGCGCCAGCACATTCACAAGCATTCAGCTAGAGACACACACGGCTGACATTCACTCATTCAGAGACACATGGGAATAAATTTCATTCACATATGCTGTTGCCTGGTATGAATGGGAATTCAGCTATTCAAAAACTATAGGCAGAGTTTATCTTAGTTTTATACTAGTCCTCTGCACCTGTAAAAATGTTTTATTAAAATATGCTTTATGCACTTCACTTCATTAGCTTCAGTTAGGAAAGCTAAACAAACAAACAAAAAAGCTGACAATGCTTTTAAAAAATTCCTATGAATGTAAACCTAAACTTTGTATAACACATGTATACTGTAAAATTCTACAATATAAAAATGTGTTTGTGACCGGTAGACTAGAGAAAATAATTTGGGCACTATTTTTTTGAGCAGTAGGCTATAAATATACAACTATCTGATCAAAATGCCTAGAACTACTTCCCTCCATAAAACACACAAATTTGACAGGACATGTCTATTAATCTCCATGTACCATGATATAAACCCATTCAGACATTATATACATACAACATTAACAGGAGAAAGGAGTAGGCCTAGACTACAAGTATACACTTTTGGAAATAAAGGTAAACAGATTGTATTTTCGTTATCGCATGGGCGGAATCTAGAGGTGATCTCTTTGTACCTTTAATAAGTATTTTTAATCTGGGAAGGTGCATGTGGTGTACCTATAATTAGCTTCAACTTTACATCAGTGGTATTTAAGGTCCAATTATGTACCTTTAATTTTTTTTTTCCAGAAGGTTAAAAATATTCAGAAGAAAAGGTACAGAATGTGTACCACCCCAGCGACAAGGAAAAGTAGCCTAATATTTATGTGTACTTTTCAATATACTAAACATGCCCATTGTATATAGCAACTTATTCAAAATACTGTAGTCATAATACACTAGTGCAGAACGTGCTGCGCTTAGTTGATAAGAAGAGTTAAAGTTAAAAGCACGCTGGGTAAAAGGTTAACTTCGTACGCTGCAGAGGAGCATGGCTACACCTGAAACACCGGTTTGTGTCTTTCACAGCTACTGTGCAATACTCCGGCTGAACGGCAGGGGTCTCCTGATCACAGGGAGCATGGATACCCGACTAATTAAAGGAACAGTAGACTACATTTGGAAGGCGCCAACATTACTCACTTTAATAGTATTAGGTTTAAAAATAAATAAATAATAATAATCACATCTACCTACATACCTATCGATCTATGAGAATGTATGATAGTTTGAGGACTCTTCAGGACTGACTCAATGCTTTAAAAAAAAAAAACCTAGTAGGAAGAGGAAACTTGTTGGTCTGGATGTGACAGGCTTTTCAGTTTGTTAATACAAAGGAACCACCCTCAGTCAGTAATTGGTTTGAGGAAATCTGTCTAAACCAACATGCAATACAATGCCCGTTTAAAAAAAAAAAAAAAAAAAAAAAAAACATGACAAAACAAAACAACTAACTAATGTTCCAGTAATGTTCAAGTATGAAAATGAATACTAAGTGCCATATGACTAGGCAAGACGACCTGCCGCATAGTTCTGAGACACATTTGATAACTTGACACTGGCTCAAATGTGACAGGACTGGCGCTGCAGGAAGGACAGGAACGACAGAGAGGAACGTTTCGCCTTCCACTTGCATCGTCACCTCAAGCTCACCTGCGCTAGAAGATACCTGTGATATGATTCGGAGTTGAAGAGAATGTAGGACAAGTCAAACTGGTCGCCTGATTCAGCGTTTCAGGGAGTGGCACGACTACTACATCACCCCCCAAAACGCGACTAAGGTAACATGTACCACAAAGAAAAGGGAACGGTTCTAAGCGGCGCTCTCGGGCACGACCAAGTCTGGTGTTGGGTGGGGGTGGTGTGGAGGGGCTTATTGATCATGTAGCTATCGTTTTATAATCAATATCCATTTGATCCAATTATGGTGTAGTTGGACTGTGTGTGTGTGTGTCATGAATAGTCTTCATCGGGCATTTGCTAGAACTTGAAATCTACAGACTCGGACATCAACCCACACAAGCCGCACGTGGTATGGACCCGCATTATAATTAGGATTGGCGTTTTAAACTGCGTCACGTTGCCAGAACCAACATACATGATCCTACAAAATAAATGGACTTGGTGCGGTCGCTAAAAACCTGGCCACATGACACACACCAATTGATTAACCCCTGTTTATATTTTTAAATTTATATACTATAGCACTGAAAAGCCTGTATTAGACGCACAGTGCCTCGGCACATGCAGACGAGAAATTGGATAAGTGGGTCAGGCTGGGCAGACCAAATAATAGTAGGATACACACGAGATAATGAAGATGAAAAACAAAAAGTATTTGAAACATCATCATACACTTATTACAGATCTCTACGAGCTATACGTTATAAAGAAAGGGCACATTAAAACTGTATGAAGATAAAAAAAAAAAAAATGTGTTAATCCGATTCAAAATCTACCTAATTAATCCACCCCAAATGGTCATTCTGCCTCTAGAGAGCTAATATTTACAGTCATGATTTAGTCTGACTTCATCTCAGTGAGTCAGAATCTGCGATTATCTGCGCACAGCCCATGGAGGTATGGCGTAATCTGTCAACCCGAGACTCTCAGCGCCTCTTTAAGGACCATACGTGTGAACACTGGGTAGCACATTATTCAATTACATTACATTTCCTTACGAATAATAAGAAATAAACTTTATAATCTTAAACAGTCTGTACGTGTCACGTGTTTGTAGTGTGATTAAAAAAAAATGTTTCAGCAATACTCGTTTCAAAAAAGTTCAATTAGTAGGTTGTACTTTTTTTTTTTAATAAATCCATGAAGTTCATTCATAACTGTTTGACTTCAACGCTAAAAAAAACCCCATTTCATTCACTGCTTGTTGCTCAACTTACTTAAGGGTTTCCTTTGGAATGAATGAATGAATGAATTGAACTCACCTGCCCATTTCCCCAATTTAGGGGACAGCAAATCTCCGTTTCCTAGCACCCATATCCTGAAGCCGGAGATGATGTGGTAGAGGAGCCACAGCGCCAGCGAGGCCGTGGTGACTGCACCGACCCAGTACAGAGGAGTCTCAGCAAGCTGAAGCATCTTCACCACGTTAAAGTACTCCACGTAGACGGCTGGCCGAGCGTGCAGTCTGACCCACAAAATTAGGCGATATGCACTGATTTAGAGCCACAACGTGCGAGCCCCTTTATAAGCAGGTTGTGGCATCACACCCCCACAACTCCTCTAACATACTAGTCTATCCAGATTGAAGTGCACACCCCCGCCTACTCCTTCACCGCCCGAACACGCCCACATTCACCGAGGATTGGATGAAACCCTTGTCCGTTAACAGGTACTCAAGGCTCTTTGGTTAATTCATGCGTCAGTCACAAAGGCTCTTTTCTCATTCATCTAGGTTTGTGTCTGAAGGGGGCGGGTCCTGTGCGGCTGTGGCTCGAAGGCGATTGGACAAACATTACGGTGGTGCTCCATCCAGACACTTTCATTGGCTGTAATTCGGAACAGGTTTTCTGTTTCGGTCAGGATTATGAAACAGCCAAATCCACGTTTTCGATTGTCAACCCGACTTTTTTTTATGAATGAAGTTCTTTCCCTATTGGTCAGTCGAGAGCCTGTTCTCCCGCCTCCTGTGTAATGTGAGGATGATGCTATTCGGTGAGAGGTATGTCCTTCACATTCATTCACGGGTGCTGTCTCGCGTATGACTCATAGGATACACAGAAAAAAGGACAAGTGTACCGACTGAACTATAACTACATATTCTTTGTCAGACTGAAAGTTGTGACATGAAATAGAACTATTTTTAAACATATATTTATTTCCCCTGCTATCATTTGTAGAAACATACACCCATGATTATAAAGATTGAAGCGTTTATTATTTTTTTTGGTTTTGTTTTCAGAAATAGAAAAAAAAAAAAAAAAAACTACAACTACCAGACGCTCGTCTCCTGAAACCTCGCGAGAAGATCTGGTACCTGCGTTTTACAAACACGGAAGAGCCTGAGCCTGGGATTATGTAAACATGGCATAGATAGTAGTACGTTTGGGGGGGGGGAAAGGCGTGCGTTACGTGACATGAAACCCACGCGAGGGTTTTACATACGCTAAAAAAACAAGCATATTAAACCATGCCAGAATTACAGCATGCATCTGTATTTCAGTCTCAGTCACCCAGGTTTATCAGCCACATTTGGGGGGGGGGGGTTGATTTCATACCACAGATTTTCTGTCTACCATGCATTCATGTCCTGTCGCCATTCTTACTCGACTCTCAAAACGACCTGACATTTAGCGTCAGATTTAAGCATATAAAGCTTTAGACTTTTATCTTAATAAAGGTATTTTATTCCTTACATAATACTTAGTACAAAAAATGTAATGTCTTATTCTACTAAATCATTTTGCTGTTCACATGTAATATTTTATTTCAATAACAATTCACAGGGTTATTTTAAACATTCTGTATGCCCCAACGCTGCATTTGTAGTCAGGTCAAATAGTTCACCAGGAAAATGACTGCATGATTCAAATACTTGGTTTAATACAGTGAGTCACAAATGAATAACACGACCCAGCACTGTGCACAATTAAATACAAGCTTTATTTATTTGAACTAAAATATAACAGCAAAGCAAGAAATATAAGATATTAAATATAAGATATTAAATAATGGCAAATGATACAGTGCCACTATGTCAAAAAAACAAAACAAAACAAAAACAACAACAAACATCAAATCCTTAAAATACATAATACAATATATATCTATGGATCCAATTTTGTAATGCACGCACTTCAACAAACAGGACATTATCTTGTAGGCTACACGATTTTGACAGGAGTATTACAAAGTTGCCTCTGCTTTGCACATGTAAGATACAAACAACAGCAACGCTGATACAGACATTATCACGTCTGCGTTTTTATCCAGCGTTTGAACAGCGCCATTTTTAGCTTTAGTTTATAATATATATGAGTACATTGACTGTAACTATACTTATACATATTAAAGAAAAAATACTTTTATATTGTTAGAGATACACAGATGACGTTTGGATTGCAGTGTGGATTATGGTGTGTTGTGTTTAGACGTACACCCCTGGCTTTGTTCCACAGATTGACTATTGTTTATTTTCATGTCAAATAAAATCATTCATATTCAGTATTTTACTCCACCCAAAGGGTACATGCACACACATCCTCGGCCTGATCCACTCTCACCCCACCCGCAGTATCGATGTATTCACATCTCTCACCTTTCTCTGGCTTTCTGACTTTTTTGTACATTACTATTGCAATTGTCTATGTGCCTCTCGATTAAATTCATTTTGGACACTATGCCTGAGGATGTAATTGATCTTAAACCGTGGACACTGTTAGAATTACGATGTGCTGTGTGTCTATATCACCCTTAACATCACTATAAGCAATAAAACAATTATAGTCAAATTACCTAACGTATAGTCTGACACATACACACTGAAATCTCATGTCTGTATGCAGGTTTTCGTTATCAGCACGTTTGCAGTGGACAGCGACCTTCTCGACAGTAACGTGTCTATCTTGTCTATCCTTTCAGACAAAAGTCCTCAAAATATCCACATATTCAATTCTAACAAACTACTTTTGCATATATTACATCTTATAAATTAGTTTTTGTAAAAAGCATCTCAGTACTATCATGACATTTAGACTACAGCAACAGACTTATTTTTGTAAGCATCGTCCTACCACAATCATTCACAGCTTTGCACAGAAAACACTTATTGTCCTCTAGGATAACGTTTGAGACCCTGCATCTGCACCTATTTTATCACCCACTGTCCCTGCCACACAGCAGCCTACTTACAGACAAACCAAACACACACGCAGTTGTGCATTAACAAGCCACATTCAGAATGTCAAATGTTTTACATCATCCTCCAGAGTTTAGTTCAGCATACGTCTTGGTCATTACCTTATTCTGCTTTTTTGTTTTTATTATTCTTATTGTTTTTTTTTAATACCACACGCATCATATATATCAAGAAACAACGGGAAATGGCAACGTTCTCAAAGTCTGCAAACTGCTCCAAACGCAAGCCCTATAGAGACAGAGACTTAAATACCTGACGGTGTCAAATTGGTCCTTAATTAACCAGCTGCCCTCGACGAGTATAGAACAGTCCTAAGTGAATTTCAACGCAGTTATCCAAATCCCTGTGCACGTGTTCATGACGGTCATCTATACAAACAGACGAAAAAAATGATAATTGCAAAAGAGCAAAAGATCAGGTTTGCTATTTACTGCTTCACGAATGTTTTTAAAACATAATTTGTGGATTATAACGTCTCATTTCATGAATAAAACAAATAAACAGAACAACAAATAGACTAATTATCTGCTTATCACTTCACATTACACAACAAAATGTAACCATCACATTTTACACACCAGATTGTAATTGTTTAATACCTATATTTAGAAACATGTGTGTGTGCATACTGTATTACATGTTGAGTGTTTCTGTACGGTCATGCTTTCATAGCAATGCCGTTTGTAGTGACAAAATTATATATAGAGTCAGAGACTCCTGATCCTGATAATGCTGGACGTACCTGCTTATATCCTCACTTTTAGGTTTCTGCAGATACACAACCACAGGATTTTGTTCAGCACGGCCTTTCTGATACAAAGAAAACTAAAGACATACAAAGGAATAATTAAACACAGATAACAACACCAGTAAATAACAATTATGTTATATTATTCCAATTATTTTTTCCCCGAGTTACAAACAAACATAGACATGTGTATATATATACACACACATACACACCACACAGAGACAGATACATATGCATACACACACATACACATGCACACACACACAGAACATTGCACATCATCTTTAAGAACGTCCACAGGATGCATTGATATATAAAATAATATTTCCCTCTCATTTACATTTAAAACTACTACACGTACATGCAATAATTATTAGCACATGATTTCACATTTTATCGCAAAACTTATAGTCCTACAAAAATATAAATAATCAAATATGACGCTACATTTTCACCCACAACCGCAGTTACATAATCAAAAAAATTCTTAAGAGTACTGTTTGTCTTTACCTAATCTTCTATATGCAAGCACTTACAGATTCCTTATATTACACTATACACTCTGAGTCATGATACCAAGCATACACACTCAGAGGAGAATTTTGCTTGCAAATCACAAATACATCAAACTTCACACACATTCAGGCCTACACACACACACACACACACACACACAGACAGAACATACTTGTATGTATATATAATACTTGGCAGACATATAACATTCATGCTTATGCACAATCATATAAACCATTAATGCAAAATCAAACATGAAAACTGGCTTTTATATAATAAATAATCACAATACATTATTTTGAACATTATTTGGGACATCCTTACAGTTAATTTCCGAACAAGAGAATGTTTTTAGCAACTCAGTATAGCTAAATATAAACACTGATTGCTTATAAGGGTCAACTTAACTGTAGTCACATGGCCATACATATTTACATGTTTCCTATAACCCATGTAATGGAAATACACTGAACACTACTTCATGCAAGGGGCAGTTTTGTTTATAAACACTGCACATGACAAGCTGATGAAAACGCCTAAAATCACAAATCTGCTCTGGACGAGCTGAAAGACAGCATGGCAAATGCACATATTTCTATATTATGAGACTCAGCCTTGTTCCAGTACAAATAAAATGTCAAGAAAAATAAATTTAAAATGGTGCCATTCATTTACAGTACTTTCTGTAAGGTTTTAAATCCCACACATCCTGAACACGTTCAACTCCAAAATTTATTGGCGACGCGACAGCCAATACAGACACCAAGAAACACACACACGCACACACACACACACACACACACAATTATTGGCTGGCACACTCATGTGGTAACCTTACTATATGATCTTTCACTAATACACACCGACTTACATTCTGTGACTAAGGCTAACAGACAGATTCAGACACAGGCACATGCACAAATACGTACACTCTCTTTTACAGGCACACTTCTACATACACTTATACACACTATGTATGGGTGCACAACTTCATGCTCAAGCCTAAACATACCAAATATCTCTCACATGCAGCAACAGTCACATCTGGCATTCTCCTTTTATTGAAATGGCTGCTCACAATGGCCATGTTGTACATCTACCATATAATCACACAGTCAGATCACCCTAAAACCACGCTTTTCTGTTAATACACTAATTTTTAGCAGAGCCACTTGAACAGTTTGTAGTACAACAGAACTTGGTGACAGATTCAAATAATGGGCTTACAGTGTGTGTGAAACTGTCACCTTTCAACAGGTGTAGATATCTAACAAATAAGAAACAAAACTCTAAAAATAGCTTTAAGCAACTCTGCATGTATTTATTTAATCTTTCATTTTTGTTATATGCGCTAGATTAAAACCTGGTAGGCCCTCTCTCCTAGTCTCTCTAAACTGACATAGCACCAAACTATAAAATGATAAAGACTACAATGTCCACCAATTACAACAGAGTAATAGAGATATCCAAGCATTTTAGAAACAGAAGTTTAAATATCTGTTAAGACTCTGTCATCTTGTTCCTTGATTAAGCTGCAGAGATGGCCTCTTGACATATGGAACTGAGATAAACAGATTGCACAAGGCAGATCCAACTTCTTGTGGATTTTCTTTAATGGCTTCCTGCAAAAACAGCAAAAACATGAACAGGACAATTAAAAAAATATGAATATATATATATATATATATATATATATATATATATATATATATATATATATATATATATATATATATATATATATATATATATATATATATTACCGTGCAATAGTTTTAGGCACATGCAAAGAAATGCTGTATAGCAAAGATGCCTTCAAAATTATGAAATTTAATGTCAATGTCAAATTTAAAGTCAATATTTGGTGTGACCAAAAATAAAAATAAAAATAGTAGTCTCCGGTGCAGTTTGTGCAGTTTTATAAGGAAATGAGCTGGTAAGTTTTATTGAGCATCTTGCAGAACCAGACACAGTTCTTCTGGAAACTTTGACTTTCGCACTCGCTTCTTATTTTTGCAGCAAAACCCAGCAGCCTTCATTGTGTTTTTTGTCTGAAGACTGTCTCTTATGAAATATGCTGCTTTCTCTAATGACATACAAACATTTTTCTGTAACATTTAATTTTGTGCTAGAAAACTAATGTTTCGGAATCTAATTTTTTTTTTTAACAAAGTTTGTACTAAAAGAAAGAGGGTGCCTAAAACTTTTGCACAGTACTGTATATAAACATCCCCTTTTTTTTTTTGCTTAAACAGCAGCATTTTAACAGATTTTAGTATGACATTCATGTTACTGAGGCTTTAAAATGAAAGCAACGAAATGCAATGAAAGCAGTTGAGTGGCACACTGCATGAAATAAAGAAACAGATAGATACTGCAAATATTTTCTGTACTTGACATTTTCTGTCCCGACTATGAGGCATTGTGTACCAGATTAAACCTAAACCTATACTGTCAAATTGAATTTATTTGACTCAGATTGAAACAATTGTGTTTAAAATCAATAAAACCAGAGTTGTGACACAAAAACCCCAGACTGACAAACACTTTAGTGTAAAATATGCATTTTAAGCACTTAATTAACTGTTGAGCACTAAAAAACAAACAGTGCCAAACATAATAAAGGCACTATTCCTGCGCTGAAAAAGCACCAGTGACACTTCTCCCTATTAGGAGGAGATAAATAATAGGATTTATAATAATAAGAATCATAATGTATCTGTATTGCCTCCTGATAAAATCCATGTGCAAGTTTTGGATTATGTTGTAAACCTCAGTCCATCCAATTATTCTCTTCTTTTAACACATGTATGCAGCCTTTAATATATAAATATGTATAATATAATATATATATATATATATATATATATATATATATATATATATATATATATATATATATATATATATATATATATATATATATATATATATAAAACACACACACACACACACACACACACACACACACACACAAGCAACAACAACAACAACAACTATACATGCACAGGGATACGTGCGTGCATCTATGTCCTCCCTCGCTCCCACTCACACACACACACTAAAAAGCAGTACGCATGAATACATGATTTTTTTTTACAGTAATCACTAACATACATTTGCATGTAACATTAATTTTGATTATTTACTTCTCTGAATTAACATGCACAATTAGAAATATCATGAGCCATATCTTCTATAAAAAATATATGTGCCATACCTTAACGTGCACATATTTGTCTGTGTACATATGTCAATCATTTTGCTTTAAAACAATTTTATATATTTTTTAAATCAATAATATATAACTAACTTGTCGATATTTTGGTCAGTGAGTGTAGTCCTTTACTGAGATAAAGGCACACCTTCCACAGGTAATAGTTCTAAAACTAAATCCTTAAATGTTATTTGAAGAGAGCTCTAATCTCAGATACATACTGAAACTTACATAAAGGGACAGCATACTCCATATTGTACACATTTGTCCCTAATTTAATAATAGTGCACACACCGAGATGTTGTGGTCACAGACTTTAAATGCCACTTAAAATGCGCTACTGGCATAACACTTAATCAGCACAGCCACAAAAGTATTTTAAAGGTTAAAAATTCTTCTTTAGGAAAATCTAAAGGTACTAGTAAATCCATATTTACCAGTGACACCTAAAGTGGCAGGACTGCGTCACGGTACCTACTGCAATCATTATCCCCTCAAGCAAATACTCATCTGTTTGTTCAGATACACACCAATCAAAATTTTCTCTGTCTTAAATATGTATTTTCACTCATATACAGGCATACACACCTTTTCCATGGTCATAGGTAAAGTGTTAGGTCTAAGTTATACAAACAAACACACACACACACACGCACGCATGCACGCACGCACACACACACACACACACACACACACACACACACACACACACACACACAAAAAAGGCATGCTCTTATTCAAACAAATGTACTAAAAAGCCCCAGAAATACAACTGATCCATTTGTACACATAAAGGATTATAAATTTACATCACTCTAATATACAGGCATGCATTCATACGTCTCCATGCAGCACACATGCTCACTAAAATGGCTGCTCATGACTACGTCGTTCTGGCTACATCTGTCTCAGTAGCAACAGAGTCAATCCACAGCAAAACCATCCCTATGCAGTATGATTCTGCCTCAAAATAATGTGAAGAATTTGTATCAAACTTCATTATATATATTGTATATATGTATATGAGCAGTTTTCTGTGTAACTATCCTTAATGCATTCACCACCATTACTACGTTAACACCTCACAATACTCCACCTAATTTATTTCCTCTATTAGTTATTAGAAATGTACACCTCGCCATATAACCTTACATTCAAACTGGACTTGATTTATGTCTAGGACATGACAAAGCCATGCACAATATATGTTTATATCCCACAGAGATTTTTTCCTAACCCCAATTTTAACACAAACAGTTACAACCAATTACAGCCAATTACAATTTCTAATACATGAATTATATAATATATTATATACCCCTGTACTATACAGAACTTTAATGAGAATGAGAGAATCTGAACATACTGCTTCTCACTGCTATTTTCAATATGGCCAATCTTCAACCAAAACACAACTACCACACTTTTTAATCCTCCTGCTCAGCCCCCTGTACAGAAATTTTCTATTGGTCAACAGAACACTTTTGAACTTCCTTTCAAACGTTCTATCATTAGGACAAACCTTATCAAACTGTCTATGATCATGCATTTTTTCAGCATAATCAGCAATACAATTTTCAGCAATGCAGCTGTAATCTTTTTTTTTTTTTTACTGAAATTCTTTTTAAAAACACAAATATCTCTGTAGTCTCTCAAATCTGCAAATGTGAAAATAAAAGTGTCAAACAAACTTAGTGTACCGTAGTTTACAAATCAGTCCATATGCTGACATAACACTGAATGAATTAGTGAGGAAAGGCTTGACACTAAAACAGAGTTTACTGAATGTAGTTAATTAACGGGCACATTAATTGAATTTGAATGTAAAAATTAATACACTTTAAATCATGTTATTGACAGAAAGGCATTGGGTACTCTTATAAGAGAACTATGGGGCCCCTTTTCTGTGTGTTTGTCTGGTGTCCTTTACATTCTCTATTCAAAGTGTTTCATCATCTATAGCCTTATTTTCTATATTCAGAGTCATTTTAGAAAACACACTGTGCTGTTAAATACATTTTAAGGCATATATTATATGTATATTTTGCTGATTGAATATAAAGGTCATGCTAAAGTGAGAGCTGTTGTCCTTTTAAATGTGTGACGCATAGAGACTAGAATATTCTGACTTCCTTCATTAGAGTAGAACTTGCTTTATTAATTTTAATAGAAATTTAAGTCTTTAAAGAAATAATGCTATTAGTAAAAGAATAGTGCACACCATCTGTGGACTATACTGTGTATAGTGAGACTATACAACTGAGACTATCAATATGTTTAGTAATTTAAATATTATTTTATCTCTTCTCGGTTTGCTTTGAGGTAAATTGGTAGCAGGTTGTACCTAGCTGTGTTGACTGATTTATCCACCTTATTCTGAATCTCAGCACACGCCCAGCATCGTCCCTTCCTCTGTCTTGCTCTCTGTGCTCTCTGTAGAAACATGATACGGTACTGCGACAGGATGCTTGGCACACAGAAATGTCCTACGGTTGAAACATGAAAATTAATACATATCTAAATAAATGCATACCCACTAATAAATTTATACACACCCCTTACATCACACTACATGGCACACATAAGCCTTCTACAAATCCAAAAATGTTACTTTGCTCCGCTTCATTAGTCTTACATATTAAATTCAAGACTTAGAAATTGTGTGTATCTCATCATATTTACTGATACTTATTATATCATGCTCTTGGCACACTCAAATATAAACTACCACTGCATGCCTTCTTATGCCACACTGCCATGACACTGTTTGTAAAATCCTGCAATCATAATAAAATGTGTTAATTTTATTCACTCTGTATGTATTTCGAATGAACAGTTTAAAATATTAATAAAGAATTGCATTTAAATCACAGTTTTATTTATTTATTTATTTTTAAAGTTTAATGTATGTGTGACCATGTTATACACTTGAGTATGTAATGTAACCTTTTGTATACTTTGGCATCTGTGGCATGTAGAATTCAAATCGTCAGATATTAATTTGATCAAATCAGTTTTATTTGCACAGCGCTTTTAATAATATACGTTGCTACAAAGCAGTTTTACAAAAAATCTGGATGAGAAATCCCTAATGAACAAGTCAGAGGTGGCAGCGGCAAGGGATCTCCCTGAGACAACATGAGGGAGACACCTTGTAAGGAACCAGACTCAAAAAGAACTCATCTTCTTTGTGGGTGACTAAATAATGGGATTTTAAATAACTGCAGTGGACAGTCATTACTTCATTCAGGAATCTGTCAATTTGTAGAGAAGAATGTTACTGAGGAAAAAAACACGGATAATTTATCATTAACATAAATAATATGAAAATGTTATCATTGCATTTATGTGAATCCGCCCAATCAAAGTTTAATTTGAATGCCTCCTGTAGTTCACGCTTAAAGTCCAGTCCATGCTTAACTAATGAACCTAAACACGTTTAATCAAAACTATTGAAATAGATTACATACAACCAGGCATAACATGTATAACATATACTGTATATTTGTATTGCATACAAATGCCAGTGAAGCAATGTAATTAAAGTTACTTGGATGCATAACTACTCTTACACTAGTCTTACAAAAGGCTGAATAAGATGTTAAATTTGTTTTAATATTGTATTACATACATGCATTACCATTATAAGCACATTTATTTTAAGATCCAGTCACAGGACCCCCTCAGAAGTAGCAGAGGATACTACCATGTTTCTGACTCATCCGTCGCACCTTCTCTGACTCATATGTTCAAACTTGTAAAGAACATTTTGACTTCCTCTAGTCGTGGGTATTAGCCTTCCTTTCAGTAATAGGGACTAGCCCCCTTTATAAACATTTAATCGTTCCATTCTTTATGGTGCAGTCTGACGTCTTAGTCTATTTGTCAGGGGACAGCGGAATGAATTTAGCTAACAGATCATTCTGAGACAACTAATAAACTGTCCATTGTCCCTGTCAAACTATAAAATGTATATATGAATAATAAACTGTATAACAGATTTAATAACAAAGCATATCAGTATAGGCTTTTCATTTTCTAATTAAAACGGTGAATACCTCTCACAAGCCAGAACAAAATATTAAGTCAAAATATTTGTAAATAAGGATTGATGTGTTGAAGGGTACTGTACCATTTCCACTTTTGTGGATCTTCAGAGCTCCAGGTTTCACTACGTAGAAGAACACATTGAACAGAGACAAGAGGGTAGAAACATTATAAGAGAGATTAAATTAATGCATTTAGGTAACAACATGTTTTACATTAAAGTAACCCTAACACCATGCCAAAAAGATTTATTTGCTCTGGAGTTGAATAGGCTGTCAACTTTTTTTTTCATGTGTATGCTTTAAAAAAAATAAATAAATAAAAAGCTATTATTTTGTTTTCTAATAGATATTTGCTTGGTGAAGTTACGCTAAGTTTTACATGAAGAGGTTTGAGCTATTTCAGAATGAGAGCAGGCAGCACGGTTGCCGCCTCACAGCTCCAGTTCGGTTCTGAACTCAGGTTACTGTCGGTGTAGAGTTTCACTTGTTCTCCCTGTGTGTATGTGGGTTTCCTCCAGGTAATCCAGTTTCCTTCCACCTCCCATAAAATTGCACATAAGTTGATTAGCTATACTAAATTACCCCTAGATGTGAATGAGTGTGTGAATGTGTGCATGTTCCCCTACAATGGACTCATTCAGGGTGTTTTCCTACTTCTCAGCCAGTGTTCCTGAGATAGGCTCTGGATCCACCACAGCCCTGATCAGGATAAAGTGGTTACAGCAGATGAATGAATGAGTTCCTGCCTTGTACCTCAGAGAACTGGACACTCACTAAGTTGATTAGATGTGGAGAGAAGCAGAAAACTTCTGAAAAAAGGTTTTTTTTTTCACTGAAATGAGCTAAAGCAGCTAGAAACAATGTCTTCTCTCAGAAGTGTTTAAATACATTAAATACATATACATCGCTTTCCAAAGAATTCCCCACATTACATTTTTCAGTTGAATTGATTTATGGAGTGAGTCATTTATTTTATGGAAGTTAGAACAAGTTTTTGCAAAAATGAAAGACTTTACCAGCAGAGTAAGCGACTCACTAATCTCCACCATGACAAATCCCCCATCTGTATGTCTCATATAGTTCAATAGTTCCAGTGTGGTGTAAGTTCCTTATTAAAGTACGGTTTGTGGATGAACATCAAAAACTATCCATGTAGCTGCAAGATTTCTTTCCACACATATGAAATATATAGTCCATATACATTTCACATACACTACCAGTGAAAGGTTTGGGCACACTTGATTGAATATGTATATTTATTTGTCTTAAAGACATTTTGACATTAAACTTTAGTGCATTTGGCCATGTATAAATTTATTTCTGGAAAAAAGTAGTTTAATTAAAACATGTAGTTTTTACTTAAAATTAAATCGTTTCCCCAAGCAAGTTCATTTAGAACTCCGGACAAGTGCTCAACAAGTGCTCAGCCTATTTGGGAACCTCCTTGGTGAAGCTCATTCACGAATCTGGTCTAGAAAATGCAAAGAGTGTGCAAAGCTTCATCAGGAATACTGAATCTTTTTTTTTAAAGTTACATTTTTCTTGGTTACTCCAACTTTATAGTGTTAATGCCTTCATTATTGTTCTAAAATAGGAGACAATAGTAAAAAATGAAGATACTCCTTCTATGGGAAGGTGTGTCTAAACTTTTGGCTGGTAGTGTATACCATTTCTGAGGTACTGAAATACTCAGGATTGTTAAAATATAATTGTCAACTATATGTTAGAGCTAAATTTTAAAATTATGACATGTGTCTCTTGTAACATATCCTCACTCATGCTTCTCAAGTGAAGCCTTCAGCCAGGCCATCATGATGTAGGCCTATTATTCGCCTGTCGTGCATGCATGCTTGTGTGTGTGTGTGTCTGTGTGTGTGTGTGTGTGTGTGTGTGTGTATACATGCACATGTATTATTATTTTTCACTAAGTAGTATATTAAGTGCAAAATACACAAAAATAAATTGTATTTGAACTGAAGCTGAAATACTTAAAGATGAATGGATGACTCTCACTGTCATTATGGTGCACAAGTCCACATTATCTAATCTGCTGCTAAAAATATAATCATATATAGCACTGTTCAAACTCTGTTATGCATCATAAACCTCAGACAGTATGAATTACAATACAGGGCACTTCTTATATGGACCACACCCAGATCTGATAAATTCCCTGATTGGACCACTTTATATGCATTGTATATGCCCCCCCCCCCCTTTTTTTTTTAAATAAAAAAAAAACAAACAAAAAAAAAGTGTCACAGGTCTAGGTAATTAACTTAACTTTAACTTTCATATCTTAGAGCATTTTCACATCACATTTGGCATTAACCAGATAAGATACTGAAATGTTAATAACAGAAGGAGCAAGGAATAAAATGTATTCGTGAGAAAGAAAAGAGAAAACAATAGCTTGATTTTTAATAATAAAACACTTACAGAGGCTGAGGTGAATAATGTGTATGGGGAAGCACGAAGAAGTCTCTGAGACGTCTGTAGTGACTAGACTCCTTCCAGAAGTGTTTGTAAAACCCTACAAAAGAAATAAAACACAGTTTAGCCTTGAGTGCAAATATAAAGTGCAAAGTCTACAGTATTTAACAGTTTGCTGGATGGCCAAAATCTTGAATGAACAGTACAGCCTACTTCCTCTACCTCACACCATCACATACAGTATATGGCACATATACGTATACATCATCATATATATATATATATATATATATAATACATATATGTGTATATCATCACATATATGATATCCATATCTTTTTTCTTCGGTATAAATATAGAAAGCAGTGACAAAGTTCTGCGCTTTATCGAGTCACGAATAACGACATTTCCTCTGCGCGCACACACACACACACACACACACAGACACACACACACACACAGACACACACAAAAAGGTTACAACTTCTCAGACCAGACAGTAGCAAATGAGTTTCTGTGTGCTGTGCCCGTATGGACACACAGGGGTTGGTGTGTGCGCTCGCATATCGGAGGATGCGCGCGGGGTCATTAACTCACATTTCAACTATATTCTTAGATAAAATACAATATAATTCTCTGATATTTGTTATTGCGCCTAATGCGATTATGCAATAATTGTTGAAAGTTTTTCTTTCTTTCTTTTTTTTTCGTTCTTTTTTTTTTTTTTTTTTTTTTTTAAACAAAGCAGAGTAGATCATCTGTAATTAACTCACACGACACTCATACGCTATGGTATAATATAGTTGTTGTTGTTGTTTTTTTTTTTTAAAATAACAATACATATGTTTTTAGCTACTTCTCTTCCTTTGTCAGGCTAGAAAATTGTATTTAAGAATAGAAAGCACAGAGGAGAGACGACCTGAATAAGTCTGCGTGAGGAACCTTTCATTTCACCTTTACTACAAGATATAACATATGATAACAAGTAGTAAGTAAGACCTGATACACAAGACACGATCACTAATGTGAGGCTAATGATATGTTCACTTTAATTAAAAAAAAAGCGTTACATCCCTGCGCTCTGTCAAGTGTCACGTTTCAGGGAAAATGTTATTTCTATTAATAAACCAAAAAAAAAAAAAAAAAAAAAAAACGTGTTTGGAGCCCCTCGTGAGTGTTGCGTCATGACACTACATGTTGTTTGGTTGAGGGAAGTTCATGATGTAGTGGTGTGTTTAAAGGGCCGCGTGTCACCCAGGATTTAGGCCTTTACGCCATTATTTTTTTTAGTGGTCAGCTCAGAAGCGACAGAAGTGAATTTAAAGATAACTCATCTTCTCATTTCTGGGAGCCATTTGGCTCTTATACAATGACGTTATGTAACAATGTTAATCTTTGTACAAAATAAATGTTTTGATTAATCCAATGCAGTCTCGATTAGTTACGTTTATGGCCTTTATCAACTTTAGCTGCCCTCGTGCATTTTCTTTGACCAACTCTACATATTCACAAATAAATGCAAGCCAGGTCGTCTTATCCGAGGCCATCATTATATGTTACCTACCAGTTTGTGTGAAATCCAGGGTTTATTGCTACAAAAACAGGAATATTGATTCTTTACATTAATACAGACATTACATTAACTGAGTATACTGTGTACAACCTACTGATGAGTGGTGATAATATTTCACATATAAGTTGAATTGAATTTGAGAGGTGAAATGGTTTCTTTTTCCTGCTTACATCAAAAGGCCTAACGTGATCATAATCGACAGCGAGATTATGGTCACGTAACAGTGAGACTTTAAAATAACGTCAGTCTTACGTCTAGGTCACTAAATAATCCAACTGTTTTCACTCAGGGGCCACTATAAGGTTAATTCATAGTTACAAATGTAGAAGTTCCCACGAGAAATAAAATTATAGCCATAAGTTTTATAAGTTGTAGCGGCTTATTGGACATGCAGAGAGCACGTCTTTAGGGTCATTGTGGCTCTGACACATACACACACACACACACACACACACACACACACACACACACACACACACACACACACACACACACACCACAAACTTGCTTTGCTTCCTTGGCTCCAGACAGTTGTCAAAATCTTTATTATCATGAGTGTAGGGTTACTCAGTGACTGGGAATGATTGTATGAGCTGGAAATGATGGGGAGTCTGATTTCATAGGGGTGTTACAACTGCCGTGAGGTGTGTGTGTGTGTGTGTGTGTGTGTGTGTGTGTGTGTGTGTGTGTGTGTGAGAGAGAGAGAGAGAGAGAGAGAGAGAAAGAGAGAGAGATAGAGAGATGAATTACTGGAAGGGAGGAATCTTCTCGGGGCCCCTAGAATGACGTACAGACTCACTGTGACGCCTGTACTTCACTTCCGTACGTTGGTACCCTGTTATTTATTTGCTGCTTATTTAAAATCTACTTATGATACCATGAATCGGCGTGTGCATCTATAATAGTGAATAAAGGTGTGTAAATATTATTGCAAAAGGGGTGGGGTCATTTAAACAGTGTTTCCTTTCAAAGTACCCAAACAAGATACCCGGCCCTACATCCATCCCCCCACCCTCCTTCCACCCCCCGAATGGACCTCTGTGTTTTCCCACGTGCGAGCTGGAAACCCGTTGGTGGATCTGTGATGTTTGGGTGACTTTCTGTAATCGCATTCACGATAGAAATGCGTTAAGACAGTCTTAACTCTAGAGTGGTGGAAAAGTTCGGCTTTCACATTGGAGCCGCAACACACAGCGGCAATGAAAAAAAAAAAATAAAATCGTCAAATAACGTACATAATAATAATAATAATAATAATAATAATAATAATAATAATAATAATAATAATAATAATAGTGACTGTTAACATATAAAGTCCAAGGGGTCTGTGAAGCTTCTTCCGATGTAAATTCGCTGAATGCGTCTTCCGCAAATGCTTTTTGGGGTAAGGGCTTCCCAGCTAGATACATATGAACAGCAAGCCCAGACCGCAAAAAGATTCGCGAAAGACAAATTTCAGTCCGCTTGCAGATTAAGTCCATGCCACCGAACAGTGACATCCAGGTGCCTCGCGCTTTCGGTCTCGCTTGTTTCCTACATCGCGCTGTGTGTGTATCCAGATATCGGCAAGCCGAGGCACTGAAGGCTTCTCCGAGTCTAAAGTGTATTCCCACTCATTCACATTCTACAAGCACAAGGGGAGGGGGCGGGGGTTCAACATCCAAAAGCCAGTGCGTTGCTTGCGAGCGCTCTCCACGGTCCTGAATACACTCCTTTCCCGTTAGTTTATTTCCCTCCTATTTCCCCCCTTTTCAGACCTCCTAGCGCCCTGCAGAGTATAGCTATAAAACATAATACAGCTGCACGCGCGCAAGAAAATCAGCACGGTCTCTCTTTCTCTTTGCGCTGCGATTATTTTGTTGTAGCCAAAATGTCACATATCCCTCATTCGAGCTATCGCTTAGTAGAGCCATGAGCAGATAGTGCCGCTGGAGTGCTCTGGGTGGGAAGAGAGCAGTCTGTAATCTGCTCGCAATAAATAGGGAGCAGCGAGGAATCTTATTGGTCCAAACAAAAAATCGTCATCCACCAATCGGTGTCTTTCTCATATAGGGACCCCCCTTTTTGAAAAAAAAAAGAGAAAGAAAGAAAGGGAAAATCAAATTGCATCCTAGTTGGCGCAAATAACCAGACATTCGTATAAAACTATGTTAAAATTAAAATATTGTCCAGTCACGTCTCAGTGTTTCGTGATGCTAATACAGAACATAGAGTAGTATGCGCTCACGACTACGATCTGGTTAAGACAAACCTATGAGCGACGGTATACCGCCAGTGCTTAGGCTATAGAAACAAATGAGCATTAATAAACAGGTTCGAAACACCCCTTCCTAGGATTGTGCATGTAATTCTAGAGAACAGACCACCAAATCACCCTCCACACGAAGAGAACAACAAGACAGGTTTCTGAAGCAGTTTCATTGCATGACCACAGAGAGTTCACTGGCTGATACCATTGAGTGGGGACATGGGGGTCTCCATAAACTACCTGCACAATAATTCACACTCTTTTCATTAACGTTGCTAAAACTTCATAGCCTCAGTCATTTACTGACGAATGCAAACTGGATGTATTACTTGCATTTACAAATTAAATAGCATTATCTTTAATAAAACGTCATTTAATAATGTAGCACATGTTGCTACAGCAAAATAAAAATGAAAAACAACAACAACGCCGGTGACTTAAAGAATTTTACTTATGTACTTACTAGGCTGTCATTGTTATTATTACTTTTACATCAACAAGTACAAGTAACTGCAACATAAAAGTAATCATTGGTTTCTTTAGAATAACAGACCTAGTCTATGTAGTATTGGTAGCTGAATGTTACTTACCAGAGAATTCCTGTTCCTATATCCACATAGTAATCATTTGTCAAAATGCACCACAAAGTCTCTGGCAATCCCTTTTTGGAACTATATACAAGAAACTGTACTAGGTGGGAGGGTCACGATCTATATCTGGACCCCCCTCCCCGCCCGGTACACACACACACACACACACACACACACACACACACACACACTCTCTCTCTCTCTCTCTCTCTCTCTCTCTCTCTCTCTCTCTCTCTCTCTCTCTCACACACACACACACACACACACACAAACACACACCAGTCGGAACTCATCCCAAACCAAGATCCTCCCTCCCGTCCCTTAATCACAGATATTCTTCTCATGTCTTCGGTGGTGCAAGGGTAGGTTGAGGTGGCTCAACGCAAAGAGTAAAGGGCTAAAGAGATAGCATGTGTAAATATCTTGCCCAGATGCCATTAAGAGGATTTTATTGGGTGGTTGTTTCGTCTGCGGACGTCTCCAGCAGTCAGTCACGATTCTCCCCCTTCCGTCTGCAGCGCACAGCGACTGCATCTCCTGACGCAGCCAACGCGCCCATATTACTCACTATAGCAGTCACGACTCGGAGAAATCTGTTTTGCCACCAAAATTACACCGCCAGTATTGCATTATTTAAGAAGATCTTGGCATGTCTCGAATAGGTGCGTTTAACAAAGAAAGCCACATGGTCTTTGAGGTCAAGGTTACCAACATCGTTTTTTTTTTTTTTTTTTTTTTTCCCATTTCCCATGTCGGCAAGCAATGCTCATTAAATACAGGTTTACATTCCTGATAGCAGTAATTGACCAGTTTCAATGTTTATTTCATTTGGATGATGTATCCTGGTAGGTATACAACAAATTTAACTACAATAGAAAACGCAGCACGTCTCGTATAAACCTGAAATCTGCTATCCAAGTCGAGTCTTACGAGCTACATTGTTACAGTGTAACTGCGCGATATATCACGATAGCGGCGTCTACCAACTGTTGTTTCTTACGCGCAAGTATTCTCACTCTAAAGCACGCACTTGGACAGATTTGTGCCAGATTTCAGCGAAGTCCGTGTGCCGCAGGCTTGGAGTTACAAATCTGTCAAGAGTACTGGCAGACGCAATTTTGTGATTGCTGGTGATACTCTGTAGGTAAATAAAACTGATAAATACAAAGTGAATGCATGTGTGCCAGGACCACAGCAGTATTTAAGTTCATAGCAACGAAAAAACAGTCTGTTGCAGCGCTGTATAATGAAAATGACGTGGGCGGAAGAGTAATCCAAGTCAGCCCGCCTATTGCCATATTATTATCTTTAGCTTCTAACTGCAAACTGAATTGTACGAACAAAGCCGGCGGGAAAACTGTCATGCGGACTTATGAGTACGAAACTTAAGGATGCATTTCGAATGGCTCTGGAAAGCTGACTATTCGCACTGCTGCGTCCATCTGCGGGTGGGTTTCAAAAAGAAATGCCTAGTTGAGGGTAATTTTGGTGCAGGTCGAGCAGGAGCACAGGCTCCCCTTGACGCCACATTGTATTTTCAGCCCAACTGTGCAGCCTGTGGGTTCCCCCCGTATCGGCTCCGGTGCAGCTCTCCTTCAGCGCCTCATGGCACTCCTTCTTTCCCAAGCATGCTTTCATCTAGTGTCCTAGTCGTTTATTAAACCAACATCACCCGGTGTTCCTCTGATGGTAGGGATTTCCATTCGTGAAATTTCAGTTGTAGCGAAGACAGAAAGCGTAAAATGGCTCAACAGCGCCGTCAGACAAATGAGTTTGGTCTTGCTTTTTTTGGTTGTCATATTTACGATTTGTGAGATTCCTGCTCGAGAGAGAGATGGCGTTTTAATTTCCATGAAGCTGAGAGAAAAAAACACATGAAGTTACAATCAAAGCTTGGATGAAGTCCATGCCATTGGTTAAAATGTTTACCCCTGCGTCGTTCCTGTTCTGTGGCGGGAATGGCTTCTGTATAACCCAACACCATGCATGCACCAAACCCCGTTGCAATAATCAAACACAAGAAGTACACTGAATCGAACAACGCTTTGCACATGTACTTACCTATGCAGCGAGCCCTTGCTGAAAGGGGAAAACACACGCACGCGCGCGCAGACGCACACACACACACACACACACACACACACACACACAATTTTAAATCAATCAAACGTGACCACATTACACATAAACAAGATGACAATCAAATTCTGCCTTTGGTTCACGTCTAACCTCAGCAATGTCCAAGGTTTCTCAGAATTGCAGTCCTTTTTATACTTGTGTTACCCCACTGCCTATTTCTGGAGCGCGATCAAACACTGCTGCTATTTTTAGCTCGCAGTACGAAAAAAAACACTCACAAAGGCATCGCTCCGGAGCGTTACGTGGAGTGAATGCAATGTACATTAATTTCAGCCTCTCCAACTCCGTGCAAGGGCTCCGAGTGGCTTCTGTTGCATCGATGCAGTGTTTTTTGGTTACAATACTGCCCCGATGCCCTTTTTCTTTTGCCTAAAACAGACTAATCGGTGGAGATCTGTTGTGATCTCTCTTGGTATGAGTTTGTTCGCGCTTTCCTTCTCTTTTATCTCTCCCTCTCTCACCATTCTCTTCATTACACGCGTCTTACGCTGTGTGTCTCCATGCAACTTTCGCTTGGAAACTCAGGACGGATTCGCTGCTCAAGAGAGAGGGAGAGAGCGCGCGCGAAAGAAAGAGAGAGACACACACACACACACACACACAAAAAATCAGCATTACACTACGACTTCAACGCTTTTATATACAGGGCTACATATATAACAGTAAACAGTAAACAGTAACATTACTACGTATAAAACAGTACAAAAGATGATAATTATGCCTTGCAATCAGTCTTTTTTTTCCTGTTGGAGGCTGCGTCAGTTACTAGGCATTGACGTCACATCTAGGTTTTCCCACTTTACTGTCTGTGGCTGTTGATTACAACCTTCGCACACAGACGCGCCGTAATGAATACGGTGTGTAACAAACTAAAACCAGACCAATGCAAATTCAAAAACGGCTAAGAGATCGACTGTATGTTTTCCTTTCAATGTTTCAACATTACTAGGGAATCATTTCATGTTGTGGATTGCCGTCGCGACCAATTTGCTTTGCCGTGGACGCATCCAGTGCAGGGAACACCATGTATCATTTCTCTGAACACCACACACGCACCCTTTAGCTGCTTGTTTTGACCCAAAGCTTTGGAGCAAAGTATGGTGTACGGACACTGGTAATCATATTGAATAAGTAAGCAAATTCTCAACAAAAGCCATGTATTTAGTGTTTAATATAAAAACCCAAGATACTGTTTTGTGAAAGGGACACTGCTTCTAAATTGTGTAACCCGATACCACAGTCACAAAACACCCCAAAGAGATTGAGAGTCAGATTTAGCGAAAAAACAGGAATACAGAGAAAAAAAAGGGTAAATCAACCACATTGCAGCCGAGACATATCAATACCTCGACTATCTAAACTAATGGCCGCATGGTGTCGCCAAACGCCACAGTTCTCCTTAAGCCTGTAAAACTGATGTCTTCAGTTGGGTGTCCTGTTAGGTTAACGAAAATGTTGGCTAATAGAAACATCTCTGGTTTTCTGTTGTTCTTACAAAAGCAAACATTTGTTTCAACTTTATTCGAACAAACATGAGAAAGTACACGTCCCTTTGAATTTTCTCTTTAATAAGTTAACATACAGTTTTCAAAATGTTATTAGGATTATTGGTTAATAATTTGGTTAATATGGATAAAGACCAGTGCTTTAGTTAGAGGTTATATTAGCCCACTGTGCATGCATAAGACAACAAGCTTCAAGTTAATAAGGAGAGTTGCCTTTTTATTTTTTTATTTTTTAACCAACCAACCTCATGGCATGGACAATTGCCTATTGCAACAAGGCAATATTGCCCACTTGACTGCTTAACTTGTACACTGCTAAAGGAAAACCGAAGGAGATGTATGTATGACATGTCCATGACATTAGTGGAAAGAGTTTTTGTTTGTAGTTATGCAATGCAGTATTTAATGGAAAATCTATGGTTAATGTTACCATGCGTGAATTATCTGTGAACTCAGCAGATGGTGGCTATCAGTGATGTGAAAAAAAGCAGCTTACGCTAAACACTCTAACACTAATTACAGATGTATCTGCGGTTTACTGTCAATGTTGTAGTATTTGCTATAAATACCTTCACCCCACGTCACTTCTTTTCCTTGAAAGTACTCACTGAATGCATATTGGGTTGGCTGCGATTCCAAATGACAGGGAACCCTGTGGGTTATATGGTGTTCAACCGATACATTTGTAACAAGCATTTTATTTCACACCTTCTAACTGCCAGGGCTCGTGTCTAACACCTGGATACCCCTGCCACAAGGCCACAAGGAACTAATTCATCTATAGCTCACTGGTAAAGTGTTTGGAGATGATAGTTGCTAGGAAGGGTAGCGTTGAACTTATAGGACCTGGTCTCTCTTCAGTGGGGAACGACTCCTAGGAGTGCTCCTTTTGTGAGAAAAGATTGATCAAGCCTGGGGTTTGGCCACAGGCTGATGAGTCATCTCTGAAAGCCCCTTAGTTCCAACAGGCCCAAAGGAACCACTGCTGCAATTGCGGTCAACAATCCCTGCATCCCCAGTAGGAGCCAGTATCAGATGTAGCATCCTACTCACATCTTGTTGGTGAGTGTTTAGATGTCTGCCACACACCATGGCATGAGGGTGGTAATAAAAGTATGCATTGCACAGATCCACTCATGTGAACTAGTCTCTTTACTGCATGGCATGAACAATAACTGACAACAAAGGGGAGGTCTTTATGGAACAAATTCAATCCCCGCAGATCTACAATAGGATGGAAGTTGCCATTGCTTTTCTGAAAAAGAAATGAAGATTTGTAGAACCCCTTTTTCTGAATGACGGGGTCTACTATTTCAATCACGCCTCTGTCCAAGAGGGAATAAATTTCTTGTGTCAGAACAGCAACTTTTGCGGTCTGAAATTGGTGAGGCCTTGAGCCCTGAGAAGGTTGGGTGTCGGAGGCAGAACGTGTCCCTGTGTGACATGGTCATCAGGATCCACTGATTTGATGTAGTTGCTGCCCACTCTAAAATCGCACATAAAGTGGGCAGACCTCCACCCCTGGCAACTTGAGATGGCTTCCACAGGACTTCCTGGCACACCCGGACCAGAAAAGCAGCTGCCAAACTTGAAGAGGATTGCCAGCAATACTTCACAGATGCACATGACCAGTGACAGAGAGCTGCATCCACCCCTGTCTTGATATCTGGCATCCCATGTGCCCTCTGCAACTGCATGTTTGCTTTGACCTTCGGTCTCCACAGCCACATGCGTGTCCACAGTACATCTTCATTCACAGATAGGCTCTGGAATACTAGCATGACTATTAGTGTGGCTACAGTGTTCATTAATCCTTAACTAACAGGATTCCAGGTAGCCAGAAGCTTAAGACAAGACTGACAAGCAAGCAATTTCTGAGTTGGGATGGCCAGATTTTGGCAGGGCTACACCGATGCTCTGGCTCTGAGACTACCAACAACACTGGATAATTACAGGCTTAGTAGCCAGTTGGAGACTGTGAAATTTGTTGGTGCTGAGTAAGTGACTCGGTAAGTGACCTTGTTTATGCTGGTAGCTCTGATGTATTTGAGGGAAACAGAGGGGCATGCATGCTCCAATCCCATGAAGCAGAGCAAAACTGTGGTGCCAAGTGACTTGACCGAGGTGCTGATGGCAGCACAATGGTAATGGAGGGACACACACACTCCAGCCCTGTTAGTGCCAAAAGCTCCAGTGGATGGGAGCAGAAAGACATGCACACTCTAATTCCATGATCCAGAGCTCTATTGCTGAGAGAACAGCTCAGGCAGAATTCACTTGGTGGCTTAAGGGTAATGGAAGGACACACATACTCCAGCCCTGTTAGCGCTGATAGCTCCAGTGGAGAGACAGACACACTCCTATCCCATAATCCAGAGCAAAAGAGTGAGCAGCTCATCTAGTATGTGGTCAGCACAAAGATCATGGAAAAAGATGCATGCTCCAGCCCTGTTACTGCTGATAACTTGGGAGAAAGAGAGGGAAACAGAGGGACATAAATAACCATAACCAGTGAACAGAAGAGTATGAGCTAACAAACTAAGCTAGCAACTAGAGAACACTCTAAGCCAGCAAGGCACAGGCTTAAAGGGCTCAAACAGAGTATGAAATGTATACACTCACCTTGGTTGAGAGAGGGAACTGGAGGTTAAAAAAGTCTGTCACAGTGTTGAAGGACATCAGACTTCATTTGCACTTTCTACCCATAGAGACATGCTTGATTTAATTGATAAAGACCCCATTTCTGATACAGTATTTAGTAAAACAAACAAACAAAAAAAGACCTAATTCTGTGTCTTATGTTAATTTAGTCCAAAGCTGAAGGACACTAATGTAAAGTGTCCTTCTATTAAAGCCTGTCAAATCAGGGGCTTTATCTTGCTTCCTGTGGCTGTTAGAGAACCTCTCACACGTGGCGTCATTCGCAAAGCGAACGACTGACCTCCGCATTCCATTCTCCACGCCGCCGTTGAGGACAGCCGGCAGCTTACTTCCGCATTCCACGTCTGTCATTCACAAACTCCTCTGGACGGGAGTCATTCATGAACTCACATTTTGTTTACTTTGCCATGTGCTTGTGTTTTCTTTTACATCATGTCCCCACCCTCGTATGTTCATTAGTTTACCGTTCAATGTGTAATTATAAGTTTCAGGTGTGCCTCGTTTGTGTCTGTTGATTCTGTCGATTTAAACCTCTTCCTGTTTCCGCCTCAACACGGAGTATTAGAGTTAAGTTTAGCATGTGTGTTAGGCCTGCTACCTTCTCGCGCGCTCTTGCCCATAGCCCATAGCCCATAGCTCATAGTTCATGTTCATAGACCACAGCCTAGTCTTGTGCATTTGCTTCATTTTTGTTTTGTTCTCATGTTCTGTGCACTTTGGAATTACTGCCTTGCTATTTTGGAATTACTGCCTTTGTGGATTATTGCTTTACTTTTTTGTGGATTACTGTTTGTTTCCTTTTTTCTGTGTTCCATTACTTTTGAATTCTGCTATTCCTAATAAACTGACTTTTCCCCAGCGCATGCATCTTGCCTTCGCCCGTGTTTACATAACAGAATACTCCTCCTAAAAAATGGATGCAGCGGGGAAATTTGGGACATGCTGCGCCACATTTTTTGTTCCTCCCCTGGACTCAGTCTCCTTGTCCCAGTGGGCCTGCATTCATCCCCCCTCTGCTTACAATGATTTTTCTATTGAACCCCAGTATTTTCTTTGGCAGGCCCAGGGATATTTTTGTAGTATAAAGGACCCCAAACCCAGTGAGGAACAATGGGCATGGTTACTCCTATCGCATTTAGTCGGCTCAGCCCGCTGGTGGGCGGAGACCCACCTCGCCAGCGGGTACCAGGAGCTGTACACAGTTTCGGGTTTCGTGGATCTCCTGATCCATGAATATGGGAGCCAGGAATTCGAGCCAGACCTCAACGCGTTCCTGAACCGAGTTCACATGCCAGGTGAGCCCGGCCAGTCGTTCCTGGACTACTACGAGAGGAAGCTGGTGAACGTGGCAGCCGGCGCCTCTCAGTTCCCGACCCAGGAGTGCGCCACCAAGGGCTGCACCCGGCAGGCCAGTCTACAGTGCCCCACCTGTAAAAAACAGGGAACTAAGAGCTATTACTTCTGCTCCCAGGACTGCTTTAAGGACAGCTGGCGAGTACATATACGGCTCCACAGACGGGCACCCCCAGAGCTTCAGCCGGAGGCCCAGCAGGAGGTCTCCTCAGTGGAGCTGCCCCTGGAGGTTAACGTGGCAACCTCCAGCCCTGAGCTCCAGCTGGAGACCCAGCAGGTCTCCCCAGCGGAGTACCACCTGGAGGTTAACGTGGCAACCTCCAGCCCCGAGCTCCAGCAGGAGGCCCAGCAGGAGGTCTCCTCAGCGGAGCTTCCCCTGGAGGTTAACGTGGCAACCTCCAGCCCTGAGCTCCAGCCGGAGACCCAGCAGGAGGTCTCCCCAGCGGAGCACCCTCCAGAGGTCCACGAGGGGACCTCCGTTCCTGTCCTGTTCCTGTCAGAGACCCAAGAGGGGTCCTCCGCTCCAGCCCTGTTCCCGTTGGGGGTCCACGAGGAGACCTCCGCTCCAGTCCGGTTCCTGTCGGGGGTCCACGAGGAGACCTCCGCTCCAGCCCTGTCCATGTCAGAGGTCCACTGGATGACCTCCTCCGAAGTCAAGTCCATGTCAGTGGTCCACGGGATGACCTCCTCTGAAGCCAAGTCCATATCAGAGGTCCACGGGATGACCTCCTCCGAAGTCAAGTCTATGTCAGAGGTCCACGGGATGACCTCCTCCGAAGTCAAGTCCATGTCTGAGGTCCACGGGATGACCTTCTCCCAAGCCAAGTCCATGTCTGAGGTCCATGGGATGACCTCCTTTCCAAGTCCTAGTTCATATCCAAGTTCTAGCCCATGTCTTAGCCCTAATTCATGTCCTAGTCCAAGTCTATGTCCAAGGCCAGATCCAGGTTTCTGTCCTGACCCATATCCTAGTTCATGCCTCAGTTCAAACCCAGAGTCCTTTCTCAGCCCAGAATCCAGTTCAGAATCCAGTCCAGTTTCTAGTTTAGTTTCCAATCCAGGTTCCAATCCAGTTCTGGATCCAGTTTCCAGTCTAGGTCCCAGTCCAGAATCCAGTCCTAATTCCAGTCCAATGTCTAGTCCTGTTTCCAATTCTGTTTCTAGTTTCGTTTCCAGTCAGGCTTCTAGTTTCACTTTCAGTCCAGTTTTCAGCCATGCAGCTAGCTCTTTTCCCAGTTCTGTTCCCAGATCTGTTCCCAATCCTGTTCCCAGTCCTGTTTCCTGTCCAAGTCCTAATACTGTTCCCAATCCTGTTCCCAAGCCTGTTTCTAGCTCAGTTTCCAGTCCAGTTTCCGGTTTTGTTTCAAGGCCAGTACACATTCTAGTCTCCAGCTCTGTTTCCAGCTCTGTTTCCAGCTCTGTTTCCATCTCTGTTTCCATCTCTGTTTCCAATTTCATTTCCAGTTCTGTTTCTAGTTTAGCTTTCAGTCAAGTTTCTAGTTTTGTTGCAAGTCCACTTTCCAATTCAGGTTCTAGCTTTGTCTCCAGTTCTGTTTCCAGTTCTGTTCCCAGTCAGGTTTTTTATTTTGTTTCCAGTTCAGTTTCTAGTCTAGTTTCCAGTCCTGTACCCAGTTCAGTTCTCAGTCCAGTTCCCTGTCCTGCTCCCTGTTCTGTCTCCAAGTCTGTCTCCAAGTCTGTCTCCAATCCAGGTGCCAATTCTGATTCCAGTCCTGGTTCCAGTCCAAGCTCTAAGCTAAGCCAAGCTCCTAGCACCAAGCCAAGCACCAAGCCAAGCACCAGGTCAAGCACAGCTTTAAGCTCCAAGCCAAGTTCTCGACCAAGTTCTCGACCAAGTTCTCTTCCATGGCAAAAGGGACAACCAGACACGCTCCGCTCTGGCCTCGGAACACTGGACATCACCAGCCTCGGGTCCTGGGGGGCAGACATTATGATCCTGCTCAGGGGCCCAGGTCCGCCAGAGCGGTCGGAACTTTCGGTGCTTCGGGAGAAGCGCCTTTTGGGGGGGGGGGGGGTGTTTACTGTTCAATGTGTAATTATGAGTTTCAGGTTTGTCTCGTTTGTGTCTGTTTATTCTGTTGATTTAAACCTCTTCCCATTTCTGCCTCAACGCGGAGTATTAGAGTTAAGTTTAGCATGTGCGTTAGGCCTGCTACCTTCTCGCGCACTCTCGTCCATAGCCCATAGCTCATAGTTCATGTTCATAGACCACAGCCTAGTCTCGTGCATTTGCTTTGTTTTTGTTTTGTTCTCATGTTCTGTGCACTTTGGAATTACTGCCTTGCTATTTTGGAATTACTGCCTTTGTGGATTATTGCTTTACCTTTTTGTGGATTACTGTTTGTTTCCTTTTTTCCATGTTCCGTTACTTTTGAATTCTGCTATTCCTAATAAACTGACTTTTCCCCAGCGCATGCATCCTGCCTTCCCCCGTGTTTACATAACAGTGGCAAATGTTAACTTGTTATAAATGTTAACCCTAGTAAAGTACACTGATCAGCCCTAATATTGTGTAGGTCACCCTTGTGCAATCAAAACAGTTCTGACCTGTTGAAGCATGGACTCCACAAGACCGCTGAAGGTGTGCTGTTGTATCTGGCACCAAGACATTAGTAGCAGCTCCTTTAAGTCCTGTAAATTGCAAGGTGGGTCCTCCATGGATCGGACTTGTTTGTTCAGCATATCCCACAGATGCTCAATCGAATTGAGATCTGGGGAATTTGGAGGTCAAGTCATCACCTTGAACTCTTTGTCCTGTTCCTCAAACCATTCCTGAACATTTTTTGCAGTGTGGCAGGGCTCATTATCCTGCTGAAAGAGGCCACTGTCATTAGGAAATAACGTTGCCATGAAGAGGTGTACTTGGTCTGCAGCAATGTTTAGGTAGTTGGTATGTGTCAAAGTAATATCCACATTAATGCCAGGACCCAAGGTTTCCCAGCAGAACATTGCCCAGAGCATCACACTGCCTCCACCAGCTTGCCTTCTTCTCATAGTGCATCTTGGTGCCATCTCTTCCCTAGGTAAGTGACACACACACACCCGGCCATCCCCATGATGTAAAAGAACACATGATTTATCAGACCAGGGCACCTTCTTCCATTGCTCCATGGTCCAGTTCTGATGCTTACATGCCCATTTTATGTGATTTTGGTGGTGGACAGGGGTCAGCATGGGCACTCTGACTGGTCTGCGCAGTAAGCTGTGATGCACTGTGTGTTCTGACAGCTTTCTATCATAGCCAGCACTTTTTAAATTTGTGCTACAGTAGCTCTTCTGTGGGATTGGACCAGGTGGGCTCGCCTCATGCACATCAGTGAGCCTTTGGCACCCATGATCCTGTCACCGGTTCACCACTTGTCCTTCCTTGGACCACTTTTGGTCAGTACTAACATCTGAATACCAGGAACAACTCACAAGACCTGCCGTTTTGGAGATGCTCTGACCCAGTCGTCTAGCCATCATAATTTGCCCCTTGTCGGAGTCACTCAGATCCTTATGTTTGCCCTTTTTTCCTGCTTCCAACACATCAACTTTGAGAACAGACTGTTCACTTGCTGTCTAATATATCCCACCCCTTGACAGGTGCCACTGTAATGAGATAATCAATATTATTCACTTCACTGGTTTTAATGTTATGGTTGATCAGTGTATGTCCATCTGGAGGATATTTTGCCTCATGGGCAGTTATTTTCAGTCATACAAGACCAGACTCTTATCTTCTTGAAAGGGGACAGACCTATACACCAGAAATAGATTGACAAGATGATGTCACATCTTGTCAGTTTTGGACATGGCTGTAAAAATGTCATAAATAATTGTGTGGTTGAACTTTCCACATTCTGTTTTGTTCACTATACACTATTGTTAGCCTAAAGAGCCATACTGCAAGACTTTGGAAGCTGAAGATGATCACCAGCTATGTGCTCAATACCTTGTTACTGACCATAGTTGACACAGTGTCTGGTCCTGCAATGACTGCACCATTGTACAATAACTTTGTTGGGGTGTGATATTGATGCGGCCCTGATCTCCAAGGACAAGGCCAAGGGCAGAACTGAAGTTTGTACCCCTGTAACATTGTGAAACACATCAGCTCAAACTGATGGTAACACTGATTCTTCTCTAATTGCACAGAATTATTCAACCACTAGGCCACAGAGTCCTACTTGTGTCCCTGACATAGCTGTCAAGAACTTGGTTTCCACTACTGATTTCACTGGTGGTTTCCTCCCCATCCAAAATGGACAGAGCGATATGGCACGCTCAGCCAGGTCAGCAGAGCCTGTTGGTTTGGCCATTCAGAATTAACCCATCATTCCAAGGGTGACAAGGTTAGTGCAGAGAGTGTGGTGGTAATCTCTAACACCTTTCTGTTTAGCCTTAAAGTGAGTTCCATTCTTCATGACAGGATTTGCAAATTCTGTGTCAAATGTGACTATACAGTGGGTATAGAAAATAATCACCCCCTTTAAAATAATCACATTTTGTTGCTTTTCAGCCTGAAATGAAGATGGACACAGTTTATGTTTCATCCAGCTGTATTTACTCAGTGCAACTTATAACATCCAAGTGAAAGATATAACACCAACATGTCAGAAAAAATAAATAAATAAAAAAATCACTGAGTTGGAAAAAGGATCACCCCCTTAGTTTAATTTGCCTTAATTTTTTAATTACAGCCTTTAGTCTATTGGGATATGTCTCTACTAACTTTGTACATCTAGACTTTGCAATATTTGCCCACTCTTCTTTGCAGAACTGCTTAAGTTCAGTTAAATTTGATGGTGACCGTTTGTGGACTGCAGTCTTCAAGTCATTCCACAGATTTTCAATGGGGTTTAAGTCTGGGCTCTAACTAGGCCATGCAAGGACATTCACCTTTTTCTCCTTCAACCACTGTGTGGATAGTTTTGCTGTGTGCTTTGGGTCATTGTCATGTTGGAAGGTAAACCTTCTTCCCATTGACAACTTTCTGGCAGAGGGCAGCAGATTTTCCTCAAGAATTTGACGGTATTTGGCTCCATCCATTTTCCTTCTATCCTGACAAGTGCTCCAGTCCCTGCTGCAGAGAAACACCCCCATAACAGGATATTACGACCTCCATGCTTTACTGTAGGAATGGTGTTATTTTCATCCAGTTTGGAGCGACTCCCTGATCCAGGGAGGGTCTGTGTTATACCAAATACCTTCCACTTCTTAATAATAGACTTCACTGTGCTTCTAGGCATTGATAAAGCCTTTGAAAATTTTTTGTATCCATCTCTTGACTTGCCTGTCCACAACTTTATCCTGGAGATCTTTTGACAGTGCCTTGCCACCCATAGTTGATTGTTTGCTTCAGTTGCACTACAAAATGCTCCAGGAAAGCTCTTTTCATGCTGAGCTAATCAAAATGACCACAGCTGATCACAGTTGAAAGGCAAATGGCTTTGTGTGCCATTGAGAAGGTGATTAGCTACACCTGATTTACAAGTCATTTTTAGGAGGGGGGGTGATCCTTTTTTCCAACTCAGTGATTTTTTTTTATTTAAAAAAAAAAAAAAATTTCTGACATGTTGGTGTTATATCTTTCACTTAGATGTTATAAGTTGCACTAAGTAAATACAGCTGGATCAGCCAAAAACTGTGTCCGTCTTCATTTCAGGCTGAAAAGCAACAAAATGTGATTATTTTAAAGGGCGGTGATTATTTTCTATACCCACTGTATATGATTTTGTTGCAAGTAATTAAAATGTATGCATACACACACAGGAAGGTATCCAGGTGATTATCAGTTGCAGAGATTCATCTAAATGTTCTCAAAAATGTGTCTACCAATAGTGTACAGTGTTGTGAAAAAGTATTTACCCCATCCTGATTTCTTCTGTTTTTGTGTATATCTCATACTAAATAGTTTTAGCTCTTCAAACAAAATACAACATAAAACAAAGACAATCTGAGTAAACACACAATACAGTTTTTATTTTAATTTTTTTTTATTGAAGCAAAAAAAGTTATCCAACACCTATCACCAATGTGAAAAATTAATTGCCCCCTTAAACTTTAAATCTGGTTGTGCCACCTTTAGCAGCAATAACTGCAACCAAACGCTTCTGATAACTGGAGATCAGTTTTTCACTTACTTCTAGGACTAGGACTTACTCCTGTGCTTTGGATCATTGTCTTGCTGCATGATCCAGTTGCGCTTGAGTTTTAACTTACGGACTGAAGACCGGACATTCTCCTTTAGGATTTTCTGGTAGAGAGCAGAATTCATGTTTCCCTCAATTATTGCAAGTTGCCCAGGCCTTGAAGTAGCGAAGCATCCCCACACCATCACACTTCCACCACCATGCTTGACTGTAGGTATGATGTTCTTTTTGTGGAATTCTGTGTTTGGTTTACGCCAGATGTAACGGGACCCATGTCTTCCAAACAGTTCCACTTTTGACTTATCAGTCCACAGAACATTCTCCCAAAAGGTTTGAAGATCATCAAGGTGTGTTTTGGCAAAATTCAGATGAGACTTAATGTTCTTCTGGGTTAGCAGTGGTTTTCGCCTCGCCACTCTTCCATGGATGCCATTTTTGCCCAGTGTCTTTCTGGAGAAATTTTGGAAGGTCAGTCATTTCTGGGAAGTGAATGCAGTTTCATAGATTTGGGGAATTAGCGCCTACGGGGGCAAATACATTTTCAGACAGGCCCATTATCATTTAAAAACTGTATTTTGTGTTTACTCAGCTTGCCTTTGTTTTATCTTAGATTTTGTTTTAATTTCTGAAACAGTTTAGTATGAGATATACACAAAAACAGAAGAAATCAGGATGGGGCAAATACTTTTTCACAACACTGTATATTATAGTAAGTGAATGCTTATGAACACAGATCTACAGGTGGGAAGCACTGCGCAATGGGAAGTCCTGTGACTGAAAACTAAACGTTTTCTTTGGAACTTTAGGATATTTAGCATGTATGCTGAACATAGTCTGTAGAATGTAGAAACCATCATTCTGTAGCAATTAGACCAATTTGGCAAAGATGTTGATAAGTCTCATTTAAAAAGAAACAATTTACATTTTCTCGCTTTCCTCTGGCAGCATGGTACTTTCATCCTATCTTCTAAAGGATCGTTGAGCAGCATAGACTTGGATGGACTGAAGCCAGTAATCAGTAGAATTAGTCAAAACAATGGTTTCTTCCAGTTTGCTGTTGCCTTAAAGGGTTTTCATTTAAGAACTTTTAATTTAATTCTTAAATATTTATTTTTATTATCATCCTAATAATGTTGTAATACAGGAAGTTATATGCTAAAGGGTTCTGACTTATAACTTCACATTATAGTCATAAAGACATTTTGTTAAATGCTAATGGTTGAAATTTGTCTCTAAGACAAATGTAAATAGTGAAATAACTAAAATCAACTCGTTTTTACTTCAAATAACAATTTGTTTGTTAAACAAGTAGTTTTCATTTAGAAGAAGCACTGAAGTGCTCAACCTGGGAAACTTAAGAAAAGCCTTCTGGGTGGCTTGCTCAGGAAGCTGTTTAATTAATTAATTAATTAATTAATTAATTTTATAGTGTTAATGTCTTCATTATTATTCGAAAATAGTAATAGTAGTATTGAAATAGTAGACCTTTCAACTGAAAATGCTTGACCAAAATTGTCCCATGTTGTAACATTTTGGCTACAAACTTTCAACATGTTCTGCAACATTTGCAGAAAAGAGAAGTGCTGGTCTTGATCTATAGCAACAAAGCTAGACTTCCCCCACTCACCACTGAAGCTAAAAATATCATGAATTCGGCTGACTGTGGTTGGAACTCGTTCAAAGCCTCTCCTCATTTAACCTATGCAAACTAGATCTCTGGCTCTTGAAATACAGCAAATTGTGAATACAGCCTGTGAATCCTACAAATATTAAAATGACATTAAAAGCAAATCACAGCCATGTCCTTAAAAAAATCTTTCATATTGTATATTGTATACTATTGATGATAGGCTTTAACCATTCCATCTCTGTGTGGTTATATACAATGCTGATCCTGATTTCTTCTGTTTTTGTGTATATCTCATACTAAACAGTTTTAGATCTTCAAAGGAAATAGAGAGACCTGTAGATCCCTTGATGTTGTTCTTGGCTCTTTTGTGACTTCCTGGATGAGTAGTTGCTGTGCTCTTGGAGGAATTTTGGAAGGTCCGCCACTTCTGGGAAGGTTCACTACTGTGCTGAGTTTTTCCATTTGGAGATAATGGCTCTCTCTGTGGTTTTTTGGTGAAAAAAAATACAATATACAATAGCTTTGTAACCCTTCCCAGACTGATGTATTTCACTTTCTTCCTCATCATTTCTGGAATTTCTTTCAATTTTAAAAAATTGAAAATAGAATAAAACTTTATTTTGTATAACACCTTTAAAGGAGCGTCTCAAAGCTCTTTACATGGTAGAAATACATCAAAGAATAAAACAACAATAAATCAACAATGACATCATAGAATAAAACAAACAACAAATCAATGATGAATACCACAATCAACAATAAGCCAACCTAAAAAATATGTTTTCAAATATGATTTAAAAATGCCAAGTGACTGTGGTTCACGAATTTCAGCTGGAAGTAGGTTCCACATCTTGGGTGCATATATAGAAAAAGCCCTATCATCCATGGAACGTAAACGTGTTTGATGGACAACCAAAAGACCATGCTGAGAAGAGCAAAGATTACGGTTTGGGGTATATGGTGTTAAAAGCTGACACAAATACTCCGGAGCCAGTCCATGAAGTGCCTTATATGTAAGCATGAGAACTTTAAAATCGACTCGAAATTTGAAGCCAATGCAATGATTTCAAATTGGGAGTAACATGATCTCTTGTTCTAGTTCTAGCTGAGTTTTGAACATACTGCAGCTTATTTAAGATATGCTTAGAAACCCCAGCAAGTAATGCATTACAATAATCAATGTGGGAAAAAACAAAGATATTAATGAACTTTTCTGCCACTGAGAAGGATAGCATGGGACACAATGTTGCAATATCTCTGAGATAAAAAAAAAATTAAGTCTTTACTACATTTTGTACATGGGGGTCAAAGATCAGTCCTAGATTCCTCAATTTTTCTGGAACTCAAGTACAGAGCCATCTGTGATAAAAGGTGTATGACCAGCTTTGCGCAGCTGGTGTGGAGAGCCTATAAGCATAACCTCAGTTTTATCACCATTTAAACAAAGAAAATTGTTAGCCATCAATGATTTTATTTCAGAAATGCATTTAGTGAAAAATGAGACAGCTTCACTTTCACCATGCTTGCAGTGAATTGCAATGAATTGCATGTTAGTATCATCAGTATAAAAATTATACTTAATACCAAGAGCTCTTAAAAGCTGGCCAAGCGGGAATAAATAAAGACTAAAAATTAGTGTCCTAAAATTGAACCCTGAGGGACAGCAGTAAAAAATGGTCCAATATCAGACCTGTATTCCCCTATAGCAACAAACTGTCTGCGTCCAGCCAAATAAGATCTAAATCAGTTTAAAACGGGGCCAGAAATACCAAAAACAGTTTTAAGGCGAGTAAGTAAAAGATCATGGTCCACAGTGTCAAATGTGGCAGTAATGTCTAAGAGAATAAGAATAGAAGGAGATCCAGCATCAGAAGCCATTAGTAAGTAGTTTGTAACTTTAACCAAGGCTGTTTCAGTACTATGAAATTTTTGAAAACCAGACTGCAACGGCTCAGAAAGATTATTGACAGAAAGATGGTCATGCAACTGTAAAACAACAACACGTTCTAAATTTTTTTTGCCAGAAAGGGAAGATTTGATATACAGTTGCAATCAAAATTATTCAACCCCCAATGCAAATCAGGTTTATTGTCAAAATTTACAGACTTTCATCTGTTTGCAATGAACAAATCAAACAAAAGCAATTCAAATAGTTCAACACAACGAATGTTTCAATGGTTTCCCCAAATTCAACTGAAAATGCAACTTATAATGACTTCTCCAGTCTCAAAATTATTCAACCTCTTCATGCCAAGCATGTTTAGTACTTAGTAGAGCACCCTTTTGCTGTTATGACCTGCTGCAAACAAGATGCATAGCCAGACAACAGCTTCTGGCAGTGTTCCTGAGGAATCTTAGCACATTCCTCATGAGCAATGACCTCCGGTTCTTCAAATCCCACCAGAGATTTTCTATGGGGTTCAAGTCAGGTGACTGATGGCCACTGTAGAATCTTCCAGGACTTCTTCTGCAACCAAGCCTTGCTGGAATTTGAGGTATGCATGGGATTGTTGTCTTGTTGGAAGGTCCAATGACGCCCAAGCTTCAGCTTCCTAACAGATGGTATAACGTTTTCTCCTAGGATTTCCTGATACTTCAATGAATCCATCTTTCCTTCCACATGCTACAGGTTTCCAGTGCCAGAGGATCACCAAGCCACCACCATGCTTGACTGTGGGCATAGTCTTCTTTTCAGTGTATGCTTCATTCTTCTTCCTTGAGACATACTGCTGATCTATCGTGCTGAAAAGTTCCAGTTTTGTTTAATTGCTCCACAGAACAGAATCCCAAAACTTCTGTGGCTTATTTATATGATTTTGAGCATAATGTAGTTGTCTTTTCTTTTGCTTTTGGGTCAGTAGTGCTGTACGTCTTGGAGTTCTGGCATGGAAACCTGTGTTTAGTACGCACCATACTGTACTCACTGAAACCTCAGTGCTTGTTGCCACCAAGTCTTGCTGCAGGTCTTTTGCAGTCACTCGAGGGTTTTTCACAACCTGCCTTCTCAGAAATCTGGTTGCAGCCATTGATAGCTTCCTTTTTCTGCCCCATTCAGGTAGTGTAACCACTGTTCCCTTAACTTTGAACTTGTGAACTATGCTTCCAGTGGTGTCTCTAGGAACATTCAGTGCCTTCGCTGTCTTTTTGTATCCTGTTCCTTGTTTATGAAGGGCGATGATCTCTTCTCTTAACTTTTTGGACCATTCTTTTGACTTAACATTATTTCTAACATGCAATCAAACATGACACTCAGCAAACCCCCAGCCAGTTCAGGTATTTCATGTATTTTCTGCCACTAGCCAGTTCAGGTATTTCATGTGTTCCAGCTCAATTAATGAACTCAAGGATTCATTAATTATTTTGAGCACTGCTGGGCACAAAACAATCAAAACATGACTTAAACAAGCCTGTAGGTAGAGGATCAAGCATGCATATTTAAGTGTCGATTTGACTGAACAGGGTTTGCAGTAATCAGGCCTGGTTGCGTCTAGTCCAGCTGAACCCCATTATGAATGCAGTTTCATAGATTTGGAGAATTAGTAACTATGGGGGCAAATACATTTTCACACAGGCCCAAGGGTTGCAAGAAGAAAGCCACTGCTCTCCAAAAAGAACATTGATGCCCATCTGCAGTTTGCTAAAGATCATGTGGACAAGCCAGAAGGCTACTGGAAATATGGTGGTGGTATTATCATGGTTTGGGCCTGTTTTGCTGCATCTGGGCCAGGATGGCTTGCCATCATTGATGGGACAATGAATTCTGAATTATACCAGCGAAAGGAAAATGTCAGGACATCTGTCCATGAACTGAATCTCAAGAGAAAGTGGGTCATGCAGCAAGACAATGACCCTAAGCACACAAGTTGTTCAACCAAGAATGGTTAAAGAGGAATAAAGTTAATGTTTTGGAATGGCCAAGTCAAAGTCCTGACCTTAATTCAATAGAAATTTAGTGGAAGGACCTGAGGCAAGCAGGTCATTGAGGAAACCCACCAACATCTCAGAGTTGAAGCTGTTCTGTACTGAGGAATGGGTTAAAATTCCTCCAAGCCGATGTGCAGGACTGATCAACAGTTACCGGAAACGTTTAGTTGCAGTTATTGCTGCACAAGGGGGTCACACCAGATACTGAAAGCAAAGGTTCACATGCATTTGCCACTCACAGATATGTAATATTGGATCATTTTCCTCAATAAATAAATGGCCAAGTATAATATTTTTGTCTCATTTGTTTAATTGCGTTCTCTTTATCTATTTTTAGTACTTGTGTGAAAATCTAATGATGTTTTAGGTCATACTTATGTGCAAACATAGAAAATCTCTAAAGGGATGATCCATTTTAGATCAAATCCATCAGGGTGTCTTCTGAACACATGCTGCAACAGAAGAGATTAAGCATGAGGAAAATCTGCCATTTTGTAGAAAGCACATAACATGGTCAATATCACAAATCTTCTTACATTTAAATAGGAATATAAAAAAAAGGAATAAAAATATTCAAGATATTGAACACTTTCTTTGTTTAAAATATTTGAAAATCCTAAAACCTTCTGTTTATTTCCATAAAAAAAAAATCCCAGATTTTCACTGTGGTCTCAGACTTTTGGACCCCACTCTATATATTTTTTATTTTTTACAATAGGTCGTAAGAAAGGGCAAATGACTGTCGTGTCCTTGAGGTATTAATGACATCTTCTGTGGCTCATAGTGTAACCACACGATGACCACTCAAACCGTGACTGGACCTATATTAATAACAACATAAAATCCGTTGCGTTTAAGAATTTCCACATGGACACACAACACCACACCCTGCCGGAGAGCGGCCGCGCCAATGCTCCTTCAGCACCATGGAGAGCACCATCTGAAAAAAAAAAAAAAAAAAAAAAAAAAAAAGGAACAACAGGCAAAATTCTTGTAGGATGAAAATTCAGATTTCTCTATATAAGCACCCTAAACCTTCATTCTAGTTTATGTAAGTTGAAAGAATGAGTGGTAATTACTTTCGCCTTTAACATCATTTGATTTGCTTTGACGTAGGCTATGTGACATACAGTAGTTGCGTCTACTTAATGGTTTGTAAGCACCTAAAAGGGCATTTAGCTTCACCTAACAGCTGACCAACAAACATAATCAGTTCCTAATTTCTTTCTGTTTTACTTATAATTGACATGGCAAGGAAATTTGTTTATTTCATATAATCGGCTTGTCTTGTCTCTTTGGAAGGGAACACCGAGGTTTGTTATCATCACAGTATGGACACCACCTACTGTTTTGATCGTTTAAACTGGGCTTCGGTTTTTTTTTTTTTTTACAGGTCCCATTAAAAACACCATCCAAAATATTTGCACTGGGTTCCTCACACATGTTCCATTTTCCTTTGTTTGATGTCCCCCCTCCCTGCCCTCCACCCCCCATCTGCTCACTTGTTTCAGTTCCTCTGACATGGCCATGGACGTTCTTGGAAACGGACACGCTGCACTGGTAGTTTCAATTGGGCAGGACAGCGGGGAAAAAATCAAAATTGATGAGGGGGTTGTTTGAATTTCAAGCTTAGATTAAGAATCTCCGCCCTTATAGCCCTCTCTCTCTCTGTTTATTTTTCCGTCTCTCCTGCCTAAATGATGTCAATGGAAGTCGAGCTATAGAGCTATTTATAGAATCTCCCCCTCCCATCAGAATCACATGATTCAGAGCCCAAGCACAATAAACTACCTCAAGAGGAGAGTGTGCATGAATAGAGACGGTGAATATTTATGAAAGGGCAGACGGGTGTCACATGATGTTCCTTGTCCATAACATGTTAAATTTGGTGCTGGACACTGATAACAGTGACTGAAATGCCGGGTGATCCCAGTCATTTTCCTCATATCTCTCTGTAGCATATATCCAATTAACTGATCATTCATTCATTCATTCATTCATTCATTCATTTGTACAGTCTAGGGTAACAGAGATGTGTTAATTTCACAAACACACAAAACATTTTCGGTGACAAAGAACAAGAATAAAAAATAAATTAAAAAAAGAAATCACAGGAACTCACTTCCATCCTTGATCCAGCGGTGTGCCAGTGTTGCGAGATCCTTCCCAATTAATCCAACCTGCTCTCTACAGTCACATGCAGGCCTATTACGTCACAGGTCTAAGTCTACCATTCCAGTAAAACGCGCACACAAAAACGCGCGCGCGCGCGCGCACACCCACACACACACGCACACACTTTCAGTGGAGAACACCATCATTTAAACAGCCTTCATTCGAGATTAGAAATCATCGTCAAACAAGATTTATCACTGAACGCACACTCTTAAAAAGAAAGGTTCTTCAGTGGTTCTTTACAACACCATATGTTCTGCAAAGAACCTTCTTCTTGTCACGAACCATTTTTTTTTAATTGTATAGGGTTCGTGAGTTGAGCTATATGGTTCTTTGGAGATTAATGAAGTTCTTTATGTTTCATTATAAGTTCTTCAGGGCAGTGTATTGGTTCTTAACAGTTCAGAGCAGTGTAAGGTTCTTTGCGGGACTGGAAAAGGTTCTCCAGGCATCACTCTTAAGAACCTTAATTTGGGTTCTTTAAAGCACTAACAAAGGTTTTTTTTTTTTTTTTTTTTTTTTTTTTTGTGGCACTACTGTGAAGAATCCATGGTTTCTTTAAAGCATCAGTAAATAGATGGTTCTCTAAAGAACTTGAGAGTAAAAGGTTCTTTGTACAACTTAAAGGTTCTCCTATGGCATCAGACTGAAAAACCCTTTTTGGTTCTAATTGGAACCTTTATTTTTAACAGTGTACCTTTCTTTGTTTCACCTGTACACACACCACATCGGAGCATGGGAGTAGGTTATGTACCTTTATATCTGATTTACGAAACAAACGTGCCTCTTGAATGCATTGCAACCATGTTTCGTATATTTACAGCACTAGCCTTTGTAGATTGAAAGGCCACACGTGTGTAGACCAGCTCTTTTTCTGGTCCATGGTTGACATGTTAACACTCACTGGTTTCTATATTTAGTAAGCCTGCCAGTGCTGTTACTATTCCAAGCATTGTACATGAGGGGGCGGATGCTATTCGTTCACGAAAAAGAGGATAACATACTCTTCCTTAAGCCATACTCTGTCTGTGTCGTGTTTTTATTTTTATTTATTTATTTATTTATTATTTTTTTTGCAGGTTGCAGCAGTAATGAACTGCTGTGTTTCATAACGGTGCACACAAGCAGTGCTGCATTTCCATCTCCAGTTGCCATTGTAACATACAGCTCGGTGTGGGTTATTGGACTATTAGATGTGTGAAATCAAAATAAAAATACACACGGGAGCATAATCATCATCATGTTTTATAACCTATATCAGTGTCAGTGCCATGAACACATTGTTTCACATCGTGTAGCCTATTGTACAGTACTTACTCTTGCCTAGAAGTTATAGGCCTACATATGCTTTTTAATAATACATGTAAACTGTTTTTGTTCTCTTTACTTTTGCCACATCTGTCTGTTTACCAAGAAGAGTGTTGATCGAGTTTTTTTTTAAAGATATGTCTGAACATTTATGTTTGTTTTGCTTTATTCTGGTTTCATTACATTTATAAAGCGAAGTTGCTGTTAAATCTCGAGGGTGGACTCCATGTTTGCCAACATCTGAGCCTGTAGCCACCTTCCCTGCTGAAAAAAAACAACAACCCCAAAACAATAGAAACCATCATAGAATTTGTGATGGTTTTAATGGTTATAATGGAAATTGTATTGGTTTTAATGGAAACTGTAATGGTCCCTGTGGGTCTCTACTGGTAGATTCGTTGCCTTCTGTTGGTGGCGTATTATGTCTAGTGGATACCATTAAAGGCCAATAGAACACCTTTGACATTTGGTAATGGTTTTAATGGTTAAAAGCTATGGTTTGTAACGGTATTTGTAGGGGAAACCATTAGAATATATGTGAGGGTTTCTATTGTTGTTGTTTTTTCCAGCAGGGTTTACTGACTGTAACCTGGAATAGGCAAATCGAGTTCAACAAGGTTAATAAACTGTAAATGTTAAAAAAAAAAAAGTTATCCAATCTCAAAAATCTTTTTCATCAAACATGACTTCAAAGAAGGCTACAATCTCCATCACAACGCAGGGTTATAGGATTTTTGTTTCTTTTGTTTAATTCATCGTTTTGAATGTAACAAAACATGCTTTTCTTTTAACATTCCCAGATTGGCTGTCAATGGCATTTATGAAGTGCTTTGGGAAATACCCTGTATACTTGAATAACCGCATACTACCGTGCTAAATAGTGTGTTAGTACGACACACTAGCCTATGCTGTTTAGTATGGCAGTATGCGGTGTCAGACGTAACTATGGTCACGAGTCTCTATGGTAATGTTTCAGTTATCACACAGCGCCACCTACCGTCATCCCACCAGATCTGCTACAGGGAAGCAGTAAAAACTGGACTGTGCAGATAAAACGGATTTTTTTTTTACTAAACATATCGAGACAAAAAGTAGTCTATTGGGAGGAAAAGCGAATGCGCGAATTATTACACGGTTCCAGAGAAAAGCAATGAAACGAGAAACAACGTGTTTGTTTACCATGTGTACAATCCTCGTGTTTATCTAACGCATGTAAGTGAGGACAGTTAACTAATGATTTTAAAATCACCCAGTGCACATGAATACAATAGCCACAAACCATGATATTGGGTCTAAAAATAAACACCCAAGTCTTTTCTTAGCAACAAAGGAGACATCTTGCACGTGTCGTGGTCTTGGGTGGCCATCTAGTGGTGTGAGCTTTATATGGTCAAATAATGTTCAGGGGTCATTGCAGGGCCACAGTTATCCAAGGTAATGCTCCTTTTTGTGCATTGTAACAACTACTTTGGTTTACTCCTGCTTGATATCATGTTAGGAGCAGCAGGTGCATTTTTTTTTTTAATAAAAAAGGAATAAATTCTAACTCTCCTTAGAAGATAACATTTACAGGTGCATCTCAAAAAATTAGAATATCGTGGAAAAGTTCATCCCCCCCCCATAATTTAATTTTTTTTAAAAATGGAACTTTCATATATTGTAGATTCATTACACATAAAGTGAAATATTTCAAGTCTTTTTTTTTTTTTTTTTTTTTTTAATCTTGATGATTACAGCTTACAGCTCATGGAAATAAAAAATCCAGTATCTCAAAATATTAGAATGAACAATTTATAATACAGAAATATTGACCTAAAATGTATGTTAATTTATGCACTCAGAGCTCCTTTTGCACAAATTACTGCATCAATGCGGAGTGGCATGGAGGCAATCAGCCTGTGGCCCTGCTGAGGTGTTATGGAAGCATTGATAGCGGCCTTCAGCTCGTCTGTATTGTTGGGTCTGGTGTGTCTCATCTTCCTCTTGACAAAATTCAGGTCAGGCGAGTTGGCTGGCCAATCAAGCACAGTAATACCATGGTCAGCAAACCAGTTACTAGTAGTTTTGGCACTGTGGGCAGGTGTCAAGTCCTGCTGGAAAAGGAAATCAGCATCTCCATAAAGCTTGTCAGCAGATGGAAGCATGAAGTGCTCTAAAATCTCCTGGTAGACGCTGCATTGACTCTCGACTTGAGAAAACACAGTGGACCGACACCAGCAGATGACATGACACCCCAAATCATCACTGACTGTGGAAACTTCACACTGGACTTCAAGCAGCTTGGATTCTGTCTCTCTCCACTCTTCCTCCAGACTCTGGGACCTTGCTTTCCAAATGAAATGCAAACTTTACTTTCATCTGAAAAGAGGACTTTGGACCACTGAGCAACGGTGTTTTGAGTAAAATGGTATTTTGAGTTAATTAGCTGATTAGAGTCTCCTCAGGTCAACATGCTGTATTATAAATTCTTTATTCTAATATTTTTGAGATACTGGGTTTTCCCAGTATCTCATTTCCATGAGCTGTAAGCCGTAATCATCAAGATTAAAATAAAAAAAAAAAGGTTTGAAATATTTCAGTTTATGTGTAATGAATCTAGAATATATGAAAGTTCAATTACAAAATTAAATTAAATTACAGAAAATGAACTTTTCCACGATATTCAATTTTTTGCACCTGTATATGTTAAACTAAATAATACTCCCCATGCTCCGTTTAATTGAATGAATAATATAATCAAATTCTTGATTAAAATCGTGATTTTTTAGGTGCATAAGTTCAATGTGGGTAGTCAGTGATGATAAAAATCAGAGTATTTAGGAGTTAGAATGGCCAACTTTGCCTATGGTGAAAGAGACCTCCCATAGACTTCCACAGGGCATAAAACACAGCACATCAAGTCAGAAATGATTATGTCATAATTCAGTGATGCATTATCAGTCAAGGTTGTCCTATTATTTGCACTACTGATGAAAAACACAATCATGATTTTATAACATGCCAGGAAACTCTTTACTGCTCCTTTCAGCTGAGTTTCTGAATCGGATTTATTATTTACCAGCACATTTATGCCTAAAATTTGTAGTATAATAGACATTTACATTTCAACTTCAAGTCTGCTCCTGATGAATGACAACACTCCACTTTCATTTAGGTCCTAAAATAACTGGTAACGTATTCCTGTAAACATGTTAAAACTCTCATACTTCACAAAATATCCCAAGAATGTGATGTGATTGAAATGTGTTTATTCTTGTGGCTGTAAACAATTTTGAACCTGAAAATGGAGTGCATTTCTATTCACCACAGAAGCCTATGTGAGGTCAGTTTTGCAACATATTTTACTTTATATGCACAATGTTTTAAAAAATAAATACGTAGAAAAAAATCCTAGAGAAAATCTTTCATTAAAAGATCATCTTATTCAACCAAAGAGCAAAAAATAGACAATGCTGCAGAAACATTTAATCTAGTATGTTCTAGTTAGGAATTTCATTGTGCATGTTCATTACTAACTTTTTGAGAAGGGAAAAAAAAAAACAAAAAAAAAAAAAACAGTGGACTTTTGGTGTCTGCAAAATGAAGTACACACTTAAGCAGTGCTCATTATTGAGCAACACAGAATGCAAAGTGTAATTTATTTTTTTGTTTGTTTATGGTGGTCAACTTTTGCACCCTTTTAACCAAGCAGAACCAGCCACTGTCAATAACAAGCAGAACAATTCAGCAGAAGTAAGCTTGTTATCAGTTATAAAAACTAGAAGTAACAATTGTTTTTGTTTTTATTCAAAATACTTAAATACCTATTCCAACTGCTGTAAAATATGCATGCAAAAATTGTGAAATTCAAAATAGATCCACAAATTTGAAAAAATTACCTGAAAAATTTAAGTCAGTCAATATTTGAAGCTAAATTATGGCAACTATCATCTGGTAAGACAAATATGATCAAGGATTACATCACTAAAACTACTACACTCCCCTTTCCTTACTCATCAAAAATTGCAAAGCCCAAAGTGAGGGCATCTGGTGTAAACTTAAATACCCATTTCCAAAAATTACCAATGACAGGAAATTTTTTTTGACTGGACTGGTTTATAATAAAATGCAGATCAAAACAAATGTATCTTACAAAGTCATGTGAATACGATATCAAACAAAAACACTGAAAAACTAAGATTAAAAAAAAAAAATTACAAAAGATCTGCCACCATACAAATACAATCAAAAAGTACATATTACACAATTGCCTTGTTTTTATCCTCCAAAAAACGAAACAAAAAAAAAAACAAACAAACACAACCAACCAAAAACAAAAAAAACAACACAAAAACAAACAAACAAAAAAAAAAAAACACCACACACAAACTAAGTATGATTTCAGGACTACATTAAGAAAACAGAGGAACAAACCAGGGGAGGGATAGAGTGCAGTAAGTTGTAAAGGGGGAGACTAATAGGACTGATGCTGTCAGAACAGTGGAGATGCTGGCATGTGGCAGACCTGCAGCTGTGTAGATGGATGTCTAAAAATGTTATATAGTCTTCCTTCAGTAGATCCGTCCTCGACTTCTGCTTCCTCGTCCGAAACCTCTGCCCCGGCCACCTCTGAACCCACCTCTTTGCTCTGAGAAGACAGGATGAATCGTACAGTTTTCAGAGAACATGCTTTCAATTACGACCTGCTGTCCTCCAACTCTCCTCCATTTCATTGTTCATTTTGTTGTTTGGTACACTTTGTTTAACTCAGACGTATTATATTTTTCTAGTCCTGGATCTTAGTCATAACCATCATACTTTATATAGACATGTGTATATAAATATGTATGACGAGTCCTATGCTGTGCAATTACTGCAAAAACACTGAATACGATGGCTCCAGGTTGTTTTACAGCTAAGTGAAGGTAACATTTGCTTAAACACTTAAGTAGCGCCACCTCTTTACCTTCACCCACTCTAAATGGTTACATATTGGATGGCTCAACCAAAAACACTTAGAAGTACAGTAGCATATTCAGGTCACAACTCACATTTCATTTTTTTTGGTACATCTAAAAGCAAAGACACTTTACTAGACTTAAAGACATGTAACAGCAGTAGTAGCAGCACACACTAGAGATGGGATTCACATTTGACACCTAGCCAGCAATGTAATTTATTCAAAATTATATACGATGCACGAATGCAGGACGTCCTCCCTTTTTTCTTTGTGTGGTTACAATTCACAACACTGAAACTCTAGAGTAATGCCCAGTTCACCAAACTCACCATAAGAAAAGTTTCCAATACTAGCACTGTATTTTCCACTCGGGGGGTTATATATTTGCCGTGCATCCCTCCTGGGCAACAGGGAGACTTTCTTTCCAATGGTTCCTGTAGCCACATCCTCTCCAGAAGAGCGTTTTTGTCTATGCGATACATAAATGAGGTGTCAGACCATGAGATTGGGGTTTAGCATTGCAAAAAAGACTTGCCAGTAGGGATAGGAAGCTTACCCCACAACAGCTGCTGCTGCCTCTGTCTTTTGCACTGGTTTCCAGGACAAAGTGACAGTGCTCTTGTAGGATGGAGGGTTGTGGAAGAGATCCTGAAACAGCCAGCAAGATTATCATTTAAAAATGAACCAGTGTAGAAACCACCAAGGAACAGTTGCTTTATTATTCTCCATTCACTTATGAGATTTTGCCCAATTAAAGCATTACCTTGATTAGGATGTTGATGTTGTTGGTAATTTTCAAAGCCACCACTTTGATTTTATTCTAAGGGAACACACAGCAGAAGTTTGTTAATACCAGTAACCATGTTAAAACTAAAGTAGTACTAATTGTAACAAAATATACTAATCCAAAGATGAGTTAGAAGTTTAACCAGTTAACAATACCTCTTCAGTCTTTAGAGCATCACCAGTTTTGCCTTGCAAGGCCACACGGAGTTGGCGAATGTACACTTGCAGTCCTCGTGCAAAGTACTGCAGCCTGTAGACCCAATGACATGGGTGAAATCACAACTCACATGAGATACATCACACAATTGTCAAATTAATTTGGCAGCAAGAGCACAGACAGACCTGATCTTGAAGTCTTTTAATTTCTCAGCATTGACCTTGTCAATAAGAAAGTCTGGTAACTTTTTGCCAAGTTGGTGGAAACTGAAGAGGAGGCACTCCACATAGCTGAACTGGAGCTTGGGCTCATCATTCCCGGCATTTTCCCCATTCTCTTCTTCAGGAGGCAAGGGCATGAACTCCTAAACATCAAGGATGAGAGATAGTCCATCATCTACATAAAAGTGCTACTGTTAAGAGCCTGGAAGGTGAAGCTTAAATTTTTACAGATAAAAGGTGTCTACAAGTATCCAATGTAAATGTAATACTTTAAGACTTTCAATGCTGTGCAATTTAAGACCTAATTTGTAGTAATACATCAAATACAAAAACATTTTAAAATAACTCATGAGTCAGGAAAACTATGTGTATTCTACAGGTACAACAAAATACAAAAACTACAGCAGTCAAACATTTGAATACATCTTGTTTTATCTGAGTAATCTTGTAAAATCCAGTGTGAGACAATCTGATCCTTAAAGTTAAAAGGTAATTTCACACAAATAAATACGGTTTAGTTCCACAGTTGACTATGGTTTTACCAGAAGTTTCTCAAACAGCATCATGAGGTTGGACTCGAGTTTGTCCATGTCACCACAGAACGGACTCATCTCAGCCAGCAGTTTCAGTACCTGGAGAACAATGATAAGGGATCAGCATAAACAAAATGGCTCAGTTTGCATTTATCTATGCATATATTAGTTACTACATATTGTACGAAAAAGTATGACAAGACAAATGGGTGGAATTTTAATGATAATGTGCTTATCGATATAAAAATCTGAAAATTCTTTTAATAATCAGATTTTTTGATTTATACACATGATGCTCACTTCGAGCTGGATGTCCAGTTCTGCCACAGGGCTAGTGAGCATGCTGAGGTTAGGCAGAACATGTTCACAGAAGTACGTCACAAATCGAGTGGAATGCACATTTTTCTGTGGGGATAAAAAGAGAAACCATATTTTTAAAATAAGACAGTAATATAACATTTCTGGTAAACAGATTGCCTTTTAACATATAAAAACCAAAACAAAGAATGCAGTGCAGTATAAAATCTATTAAGATTTTGAAGTGGTCAAGATTGTGCTGTAGGCCAGCTCACCGAGAACAGTGGCAGTGCCTGGCGTGTGCATTGCAGCAGGCGGTCCACACTGTCAGCATCAGCAGGATTGAGGGCCTGCTCCAGGAAGGCCTGTTCCACCACCAACTCCACCAGCTGCTGCCTCCCGCTCACTGTCTGTAAGGTCTTCATGCCAGACAGCACCCGCATCAGAAGCACAAACTCCTCCCCAGTCACATCCTCCAAAACCTGCACCACAACACAGTACACAGCATGAAATATGGCCATCTTACTTGAGACAAAATGCCCTGTTTGCAAATCCAGACTTTGCTCTCCTCACTCTCATAACTACGTTAATTTCCTGTTAGTTTCACCGTTCTTATTGAAAAACTGAATGTTCCTAAGTACCACCACCATAGCATGATGCTGCCACCACCATGCTTCTCTGTGAAGATTGTATTAAACAGGTGATGAGCAGTACCTGCTTTTCACCAGATAGAGCGAGTTTCACCCAAAAAGTTACATTTTTGCATGAACAGATCACAGAATCTTTTTCCTCATGCTCCTAAAGTTTTTTAAATGCCTGCCATATGCTTTTAACTCAGAAGTGGCTACTGTCTAGCTACTCTACCATAAAGGCCTGACTGATAGGGTATTTCTGACATGGCTGTCCTTTCAGCAAGTTCTCCATAACTGCAGAGGACTTCTGAAGTGCTGTAAGAGTGACCACGGTGTTCTTGTTCACCCCCCTGACCAAGGCCCTTCTGAGTTTGGCTGGACAGCCAGCTCTTGGCAGAGTCTAGGTGGTTCCAAACTTTTTCAATTTCATAATGATGGGGCCCACTGGGCTCTATGGAACATTCAAAGATTTAGAAATAGTTTTATATGCTTGTGCTGATCTATGTCTCGACACAAATTGAACACAGAAGTCTACGGAGAGCTCCTTGGACCTCATGGCTTGGTTTTTGTCCTTATACACACTAGTGTGTGCCTTTCTAGATCTTGTCTAAGCATTTAAATGCATTTGTGACAGGTGGACTCCAGTCAAGTTCAAGATCAAATATTCAAAGCAAACACGAATGAATGGAGTTCAGTTTGAAGTGCCTTAAGCAAGGGTTTCAATACCGATCTAAATATTTCAGTATTTGATTAAGAAATCTGCAAAAATTTCTAAAAAACATGTTTTCACTTTGCTCTTATGGATTATTGTAACTACATTAATGACCAAAATAATAAACAATCAACTTTAAATTAAATCTGTGAATCATGAAATTTTTGGAAAAAAAAATTTTTTTTTTAAACCCACTGTATATACTTTCTATGCGTTTCTCTTAGCCAAGTCGAACATACATTGATGGATTTTATTTCACGTTAATGGACTCTCAACATTCTCCACTTAACAGAAAATGATGGTGTGACATCAGCACACCATTCAAAAATTAGAACAAGTAGAACTCGACACCAAATGCATAAATGGGGATGCCTCGGCCACCAAGTCTATTCCATCCTGTTGCTCAGTTGTGCATCAGCAATACCCTTGAAATTATACTATTTCAGACATTTGGCCTTGACCTTGTTCGGATCAATTCCGAAACGTAATCAGTTCAACTGTTGGGTAATTCATAGTGGTGGAGGCACAAAAATAGAAAACAGAGCTGAGATGCATTCGAGTGATAACGTGTTCTAATGTACTCCAATGTTAAAACTTGAAGCTCAAAGAAGTGGGTGCTAATTTTTTCAGCTTCTAGCTGAAGTATAAAGGTCCCAATGGCACAAGCAACCACCTCAATCCAACTACAGAACTATATATATATATATTTTAAAAAGACAAATCATTTAAACTTGAACCAAGATATTCTACCTTTTTTGTCTCTGTGAGGATGAGGTCCTCCACTTCCTTGGTCAGGGTTTCTTCTGGCATTGTCTTCAATTTGGCAGCAAGGAACTTAATTGCTCTCTCTCGTACAACATCCTCTCCCTGTAGAATTTGGCTGAAAAGACCTCCAAGTGTCCCTTAGAAACAACGATTAAGGAAAAGTTGGCACACTGGACTATTTCACAAAATATCAGTAGAAGAAAACAAAACACATACAAGAGAAAAATACATAACTAGTCACATATTTAATGTTTTTATTCATGAATTAAAATATATGTGTATTTTTTAGACAATACCTCTAGCATCAATTTTGAATATGGAAATCAGAGCACTGTTTACTTGGTTGAATTCTGCTGCATCATCTGGAAATGGGGAGAAAAATCTCGATCAAAATGGCAAATAAATAGGTCACAATACAACATGACCTCTATGTTGTACTGTTATGGTGTCAATCAGATTATAGAATACAAATTATCAATCCACGCTTGGTCTAAATCACAGTGGTTTAATGCAGCCCCAATCAAATCAGCTGCATACAATAGAAAACATTCCTAGTCATGATAAAATCAGAAGCTTATCATAAAAGCATGACATACTGATGCACCTCTCTCAAAGACACCCATCAGTTTCTCAAGTGGCACTGATAACATGGTCATCTATACACTAACAGATAAATGAGCAAGTACACATCTATAAAGGCTTCTTATGTGGTGACAGTATTGGCCGTAAAACTGCTGTATAAGCCTGCTGCTGCTGCTGGTGGCAGGAATTCTTTTCAAATGCACAACGCAGCATTCAGCGGCTACAGGGGAATGAAGTTCTTGGCCCCCTAATGACTGTGATTATGCCATTTTAAAAAGGGCTGCAACAACTAATCAATAAAATCATCATAAATAAAATAATCGACAACGAATTTCATTATGGACTAGGTGGGTGTGATGTCACTGTGGATAACCCCGTCAGTGACCTCACTTCACAATGGTGAAAAACGCATTTCTATGAATAAAACACATCTGAAAAACAGCGGAGGTCACAGAGTGAGCTGCTGCGGGAAGAGTGCACGATCCAGGTTGTCCAAAACATGAGACTGTTTTATATTAAGCGCTTCAAACAAACTCGTAAGTGTATTAACGTGGCTTGTCGTGTCAGATGCCGCGACAGATGCGTGTGCTGTTTAATGTGTCCCAGACATGATTTCTTCAGTGCAGGAATGACATTTTCACGTTTATATCCTCATCTGTAAATGTTAGGAATTCAGGCCAGTATTTCCATTTTACATAAAGCCTCGTCCTGACAGCAAGCGGGTCTCCGTTAAACTTCACTGATTGTCCGCGCACGCAATCAAACAGCGTGCAATACAAAGGAAGCGCAATAACTCTGACTACAATATTCATTTTGACCACATATGATGCTATATTTAGAAACAAAAGTAATTGTGTTTTTATGAGAGAGGTAACTGTAATGGGGTTATAACATGTAATTGTACAGAAATTGTATATAAAGTGTATATAAAGAAGTGTCATACATTTACAGAATAAAGTAACATGTTACTGTGTTCAAATGAGTGAATGTGTGTGTTACTGCAGAACATTCAACCTCTTACCAGTTAACACTTAGTTTGTGCTTTTGTTTTTCCCTTTTTTAAATTTTTTTTTTTAGCATTTTTAATATAGTGATTTAACTTCTTTGAAGTTAAAAAGTTCTTTTTTCACTGCTGTTTAATCCAACTAATCGAAGAAATAATTGACAGATTAATCAATTATCAAAATAATCGTTAGTTGCAGCCCTACTTTTAACCACGCAGCCCAATGACAATCATATTCAGCCACCGTATGACAAAACTGCAAAGTGGTAGTCATGAAAAGAGACGTGTACTTGCACATGTGCAATTAGTCTGGAACAATTTATAGGACACTGACAATTTTGTTATCTGGTTTGCTTCTTTTGCTTTTCAGGTGAATGTTAAAAAAAAAAAAAAAAAAGATCCAAATTATGTGAAAACTTGCCTGAAGCCTGTAGAAACATTACATACTGTAACGTGTACTGTTAACATCCTAAATGTTGAAAATATGATTTTAGCCATGTTGTGATCTTGATCGACACTTTCTATCCATCCTTTAAAATGAACTTTGTACTCTAACTTCTTATAATTACCTGTCTGCAGTAGTTGTGTGAGGATGTCTGCTACTCTGGGTAAATTCTCTCCAGCTGCAAAGCGTGGAAGTTCTTTGATGGCCTGCCGGCGAATCTGCAAAAGACAAAATGCAACATCTAGGTATTGATAGGTGTTGATCTCTAGGGCTGTGCCATATCGTATCGTCCATGATATACCGGTACAATTCCTCCCCATGATAAAATGATTTGTCATTCTGCGATATTGACGGTATAGTCGATAACCTGTTTACGCTCCGCAACATGGGCGTCTCACACGTAGAACGAGAACAAGCATGGCGGAGGTTAGATTATGAATCCTATGAGTAATGGTGTTTTCACTGGAATATTAATCTGTGAATAAAATTCATGTTCTATATTTTACCATACTTAATTGGTAGAGATTAGCATGTGATGATGGTCAGGATTAAGTTTGACTTTTTTTTTTTTGGATCAGTGTTAGTGTTTGCTCATGTGCCTTGTGACCAAAAAGCGTGTGTTGAATGTTTCTATTTTCATATCGCTGCCGCAAAAAATACCATGAAATATCGTGATATAGTTTTAAATCTATAATCGCCCATCCCTACTGATCACTACAATTGGGGATTTCTCCCTTTCGTGTAAACTGGGGCCAGAGAGACATGACCTTACCGATACATCTTCATCTTCACACAAATCCAACTGTGCGTTAATTGCTGCATCTGCCAGGTCTGGAAAACTGCTGAAGAACTTTGGAATGAACTGTGCAGCCAAACGCTTCTCCTTTGGGCCTCCTTTCACACCATCCAGAATAACCTGGTAGGCATCTTTATGCTGAAACATAATAAAATGTATATATTTAAAAGTTACATAAATAACATTTCAGACTGCAGAATAATGCAGTGGGTAGTGTTTCCATCTCACAGCTCCAGGGTTCCCGGATCAATTCTGAGCTTTGGTTATGGTCTGTGTGGAGTTTCTGTGCAGGTTCTCCGGTATGCTCCACCCTCCCAAAAACATGCTGGTAATAGGATTGGCTACATTAGAATTGACCCTGATGTTTTAAGGAGTATGTACATGGTGCCCTGTGATGGACTGTTGACCCATCCTGGTTTTATTGATGCTTCACACCCAGTGTTCCCTTATCCAGAGAGACTTACATTTATGTCATTTATATAACTGAACAGTTGAGGGTTAAGGGCCTTGCTCAAGGTTTTATTGATGCTTCACACCCAATGTTCCCTTATCCAGAGAGACTTACATTTATGTCATTTATACAACTGAACAGTTGAGGGTTAAGGGCCTTGCTCAAGGGCCCACAGTGGCAGCTTAGCAGTGCTGGGGTTTGAACTCACGACCTTCTGATCAGTAGTCTAATGTCTTAACCACTGAGCTATTACTAATAGGGTGCACGGTGACTTAGTGGTTAGCACATTTGGGGGTTTGAATCCCACCTCATGTATGCATAGAGTTTGCACGTTCTCCCCGTGCTTTGGGGAGGCTGATTCATGGTTTTCCTCCAGGTACTACGGTCTCCTCCCCCGGTCAAAAGACATGTGCTGTAGGCTGACTGACTGTGTTAATGTGTGTGTTAGCATATGAATGCGAAGTGTTGGCACAACATCAGAGGTGTCTCACGTCTTGCGACCCGTGGGATAGGCTCCAGGCTCCCCACGACCCTTTATAGGATAAGCGGTATGGGAAACGGATGGATGGAGTAATAAGCATACCACTCATTACTATGCCTAAACCAAACACAAACATGGAACAATTCAGCTCCCAACAACTTGAGAAATTTCGCAAAATCTCACCTCGAGTTATTCGTGCATGCTTAAAATAGCTTGAACCCCACCACATGATGCATCACAGTTGAACCCTGTTATAAAGCTACAGTTTGGATAAACGTGATAGAGCAGCTGATCACCCTTCACCATTGTACTTCACTGTACTCTACAGCTGGGCTAAAACTAGCTCAGATCAGTCACCTGAGCTCAATCCCTAACTGCTACAGATTATATTACACCACAGACTGTACAAGCCGTCCACACTCTATAATGCACTTTTATAAACGGTGTACAGTTCCACTGTACTCTGTTAGCTACATGACTGCTAACCCAGGTTAGCAACAGCTAGGATAGCTTAGCTAACTGCTGTAGGCCGTATGTCTTTCTGCAAGCTAAGATAGACATATAGAGTAAATGAATTAATCAGTAAACTAGTCGCGTGTGTTGTACTACAGTACAGATGTACTGCTTGGGGAAACGGTGTTTGTTATAACTGCTGGAGGAACACAAACCTGGCTCAGGTCCTCCTTGGCATCAGCAAGGATGCCGTAGTTACGGTACAGATCCTCCACTGTGGCCGCCATCTGCGTCAACGAATGCGTGAGTAATGGAAAGTGAACGCCTGCTTTATCCGCCTTAAAACCCCTCCCTGTTAGCGCAACCTGATCTAGGGCGTCTGAAAATATCGCAACATCAGACTTTTCTATCGAATACGAAGTTAAACGCTTTCGTTCGCGCGCTAACATATAGCTCGTGCGCTAACTCGTCGCTGGGATTCTGACGCGCGGGGACTACATCAACTTTCTCTGTGACGTTGGTTTCCCCGACCGCCTGCACAGGCAGCTGCTGCTGCTGTTACACTGCCCCCTTGTGGCACGGAGTGGGATTCACACACAACTGTCTATCTAGCGTCGCCTGACACAGCTCCAGGTTCGTTCGTTCGTTCGTTCGTTCGTTCGTTCGTTCGTGTGTGTGTGTGTGTGTGTGTGTGTGTGTGTGTGTGTGTGTGTGTGTGTGTGTGTGTGTGTGTGTGTGTGTGTGTGTGTGTGTGTGTGTGTGTGTGTGTGTGTGTGTGTGTGTGTGTGTGTGTGTGTGTGTGTGTGTGTGTGTGTGTGTGTGTGTGTGTGTGTGTGTGTGTGTGTGTGTGTGTGTGTGTGTGTGTGTGTGTGTGTGTGTGTGTGTGTGTGTGTGTGTGTGTGTGTGTGTGTGTGTGTGTGTGTGTGTGTGTGTGTGTGTGTTTGTTTTACCCTGTCAGTACTGTTAGTACAGTATAGTCAGAATTCAGTTGCCGGGGTCCTGACACACACCGAGTGCTCAGCACACATACCCCTATACATACCCCTAAGCTCTTCTTGAGTAAAGCCAAGCTTCTGCTGATTATGTTCAAGGCCCTGCATTATCTCTCACAGAACTTTTCCATCCTTACACTCCAGCTCACACACTCATCTCACTGAGCACTGGTGGTTCCCAAAACCATAGTGACCTCTGTGGGAGGTTCAGTGCTGTGGCCCCCAGATCTTGGAACATCTGCTCATCAAGACTCATATTCACAATAATTTTTAACACATTTTGTACTGCTTGCTTTTTTTCATTGTATAACTGATCAGAATACCACTATCTGCTGTCACCCAGAAGACACTGGATAGTGGTACTTGTTCCCCTTGATTTCATAATTGATTTGTGAAGCTTGCAGAACATCAGTGTATGAATGGCATGAGATAAATAAAAAAGAAAACTTCCCCATATTTAGTACACCGAACTAAATAAAGCACTAGTACTCTTGTCTGTGGTCATACTCTCTTTAAGTAACACCTTCACTCTACTCAGCAGGGTAATACTCTGCAACACTCCCTCACAAAGATTTTCTCTGCAAGGATCAGCATTCAAATAAGGTCACTAAAGCTCCTTAACTGCTTTTCTATTCTAGGAAGACTACATTGATTAAGGGTTGATTTAAGTCCTAAAGGAAACAACTCTACTTGTGAGTGTCCCATTGGACTGGAAACATAATAAACTGCTATGTTCAGAAAGCCAATGTGTGTTGAAGGTGCCTTGGACACGCAGTCATGATTGTATCTATAAAAAGTATAGTGACTAACCATGAATGACTAACCAACCAGGAATACAGAATTACACAAAGTAAAACTTTATTACTACAAATGTATACGACACTGCACATTGATAAACACAATATTTGTCAAAACATTCAAATTGAAATTATAATTAAGACTAAAATATTTCATGAAATAAATTACTCTGTAGACCAGTACCTCAGCAACTCCACTACAAACAAATTGTACAGTACATACTAAAATGGCTCAAAACAATAAAGTGTCACACAGTGTAGTCAAGTCCATAATCCCAAACAGCTGTAAGCTCAGAAAGATTTTGCCTAATACTGCATCTGTGTAAACAGTGTTAGCTCAGCAGAGCTGAAATTCCACATAGCTTTGCCACTTCTACAGCAGAAAAAGAGCATGCCTCTTAGAGCACAGCATAGGACATGACACAGCTAATTATAGGTTTCTTCAACTCCTCTCCCTCATGCTTTAAGCATTCAACCGAACAATAATGTAGTTTCTAAGTAAGCATTAGAGCTGTTCATGTACACAAAAGGCTTGTTACATGAGAAACTGTGGCAAGAAGTTGTAAGTAGACTGTCTTCCAACATAGGTAAAATTTCTACAGGTCACAGTTAAGTAATGTTTCGTGTACACCTGATAAATTACTACTTGTGTAAATTCATGACCAAAAACCTAGTACACAAACACCCATATAACCAACTTCACAGATTGTGTATAACCCCACTGGCTGATTATGAGGAAGTGGAATGCTGCTGAACACTTTAAGTAGTCAAATTGGCTGCACTTTTACTGCTGTGATAATCCATATGACTCCACTAATGTATTTAATAAAAATATTTGAAATAACGACAGTTCTAGGATTGGGGTATATTATGATTCTTACAGAACAGATTTCAGCTCATCTCAGCAGTGTTCTGGCATATCTGTGATTTTGTTGTAGTTGACTGAGAGTCCAGGATTACGAGATGACTGGAGAAAGGCCTGGGAGAAGCAGTTCTCTTTACTTTTGTCACCTGCCCATTATCACCACCGTCAGTTCTGTTCGTCATGGAGAGAAACTGGATGTCTGATTGAACGTTGGCGACCGTGTGGCGCCGTATTCCAGCAGTCCTCTCCAGATATGCCTCACCTTCCTGCTCGACAAGAGGCGTCAGCAACGATTCTGCAGCAAAGTGTGTGATTGTGATCTCTGGCTGGCCAAAGTGAGGTGCAGTCTCCAGATTGGACTTTTCCAATCGACACCCTGGTGCAAGAGTAGAAACAACTGGTTACATTATGTCTTAGTATGAATGTGGCAAGTGATTGTGATAGTCACAATCACTTATATAATTGTGATAAAGTGGATAGTCTAAAAGCTCAGCCTAACAAATGAACCGAGAAGCTGTGTTCTAAATAAAAAATTGTCTTGTGGACCGTAATTGAATTGAAAGATTAAAAAAGAGTTAGTCTCTGTTATTCCACTAGGGGGCAAAATAGAGCAATAAACTAAGGGCCTTAAACTCAGCTTCTGACAAAATATGCTAACTACACTATATATACAGTGCCCTCCACTAATATTTGCACCCTTGGTAAATATGAGCAAAGAAGGCTGAGAAAAATTGTCTTTATTGTTTAACCTTTTGATCTTTTGTCAAAAAAATTTTCACAAAAATACTCTGCTCTCATGGATATCAAACAATTACAAACACACCACAGGTTTATAAAAAAATATACACATTTTTGTTAATTATAGGTGTGCAACAATTATTGGCACCCTTTTAGTCAATACTTTGTGCTGCCTCCCTTTGCCAAGATAACAGCTCTGAGTCATCTCCTATAATGCCTGATGAGATTGGAGAATACATGGCAAGGGATCTGAGACCATTCCTCCATACAGAATCTCTCCAGATCCTTCAAATTTCAAGGTCCATGCTGGTGGAATCTCCTCTTCAATTCACCCCACAGGTTTTCTATGGGTTTCAAGTCAGGGGACTGGGATGGCCATGGCAGGATGTTGATTTTTTGGTCAGTAAAATATTTTTGTGTTGATTTCGATGTATGTTTTGGATCATTGTCCTGCTGGGAGATCCAACCATGGCCCGTTTTAAGCTTTCTGGCAGAGACAGTCAGGTTTTCATTTAATATCTGTTGATATTTGATGGAGTCCATGATGTCATGTATCCTAACAAAATGTCCAGGTCCTCTGGCAGAAAAACAGCCCCAAAACATTAAAGACCCACCACCATATTTAACCGTGGGCATGAGGTACTTTTCCATATGGCTACCTCTCTGTGTGCACCAAAACCACCTCTGGTGTTTATTGCCAAAAAGCTCTATTTTGGTTTCATCTGACCATAGAACCCGATCCCATTTGAAGTTCCAGTAGCGTCTGGCAAACTGAAAACGCTTGAGTTTGTTTTTGGATGAGAGTAGAGGCTTTTTTCTTGAAACCCTTCCAAACAACTTGTGGTGATGTAGGTGACTTTGTATTGTAGTTTTGGAGACTTTCTGACCCCAAGACGCAACTAACTTATGCAATTCTCTATCTGTGATCCTTGGAGATTTTTTGGCCACTCGAACCATCCTCTTCACTGTGCCTTGAGACAATATAGACACGTTGAATTCCAGGTTGATTCATAACATTTCCAGTTGATTGGAACTTCTTAATTATTGCCCTGGTGGTGGAAATGGGCATTTTCAATGCTTGTGCTATTTTCTTATAGCCACTTCCCATTTTGTGAAGCTCAACAACCTTTTGCCGCACATCACAGCTATATTCCTTGGTCTTACCCTTTGTTATGAATGACTAAGGGAATTTGGCCTATATTTATACCCCTGTGAAACAGGAAGTCATGGTTGAACAATTTCCTGTTCCTAGTCACCCAGGTGTACTAAAAAAATAAAATATCAATGGGAATATACTTCAAATATTTTTTTCTCATATGAATGAGAATATTGGGGTGCCAATAATTGTTGCACACCTATATTTAACAAATATAATTTTTGGATAAACCTGTGTTGTGTTTGCAATTCTTTGATATCCATGAGAGCAGAGTATTTTTGTGAATTTTTTGAACAAAAGATCAAAAGTTTAAACACACAACACAATTTTTCACAGCCTTAATGAGAGATATAAAGATATAAATGAGAGAAATAAAACTAATAATTAATTAGATGTTTTACAGCAATAGGGATGAATTCTTACGCAATAATATATATTTTTTATTTGTAAGTCATTTGCAAACTATATTGATTTTCTTCCCCACTTCAGTATTGTGGGCTATTTTGTTTGGATTAATAATCTCAGCTGAGTACAGTATGTACACTCACCATTCACTTTAATAGGAACACCTGTACACCTGCTCATTTATGCAATTATCCAATCAGCCAATTATGTGGCAGCAGCACAATGCATAAAATGGGCTGGCTTGAGTATTTCAGAAACTGCTGATCTCCTGGGATTTTCAGACACAACAGTCTCTAGAGATTACACAGAACAGTGCAAAAAACAACAACAACAAAATCCTGTGTGTGGGGGACTGCAGGCTAAAAGACCTTGTTGATGAGAGAGACCAGAGGAGAATGACCAGACTGGTTCGAGCTGACAGAAAGTCTTCAGTAACTCAAATAAGCACTCTACAACCATGGTGAGCAGAAAAGCATCTCAGAACACACAACATGGCAAACTTTGAGGTGGATGAGCTACAACAGCAGAACACCACATCAGGTTCCACTCCTGTCAGCCAAGAACAGGAATCTGAGTTTTGATGAGTCTGTGCCCATGATAGCCTGATTCCTGTTCATACATGACAGGAGTGGAACCTGATGTGGTCTTCTAGGTTCGATACTTTGTGCATGCTGAGATGCTTTTTTGCTCACCATGGTTGTAAAGAGTAATTATTTGAGTTATTATTTCCTTCCTGGCAGATCGAACCAATCTGGCCATTTTCCTCTGACCTCTCTTATCAACAAGGCGTTTTCACCCACAGAACTGTTGCTTACTCAATGTTATTTGTTTTTCACACCATCCTGTGTAACTCTAGAGACTGTTGGGTGGGAAAATCCCAGGAAGTCAGCAGCTCCTGAAATTTCAAAACTAGCCCTTCTTGACCTGTATCTGCATGATTTTTGCACTGCACTGCTGCCACATAATTGCCTGATTAGATAAATGCATGAATGTGCCGGTAGACAGTGAGTGTATGTTCAATTCATTTGTGCAGTCAGAATGTACATGAACATAATTTAAGAGAAGTTGTTGATGTGTTATTGGTTTATTAAACTGATTTTTTTGGGTCCTGCCTACTTGACATCAGAGGTATAACGTGGCCCCTTACACCCCTGATCTTACCTGAAGTGGAGTCCCTTTGGCTTTTGTAGAGGTAGTTACTCAGGTAAGGTGAAATCACCATATCCACTAGTCGCTCTAGAAGGTAGTATTCTTTACTAGGCCCACTAGTCTCATGAACGCCCTGTGTTAAAAAAAGCCTACAGACATTAAATATGTAGCTCTGCAGGCTGTGAACTTATTTTAAAAGGTGATAAAACAGAGTGGTACATTGTGAACTTGCTTGTAGTCATGTGCATTTTGTGCAATATGCGTGCATAAATATGTGGGATGTCATTTATCTTTTAATATCTGGTCAGTGTGGCTTGTGGCATTTGAAACATGATGTTTTATGTAAATAAATGTAAATGAAACATTGAGCTACCTTCATAGAAAAATTCAGCAGATTCAAGTGTTAATGCCTTAAATAAAGTCAGGATAATAAAATTCCCACCTGCAGTATGAGCAGCATCTGTACTATGGCAGGAGGGTATGAGGCAGTATGCAGCATGTTTTCTAGAGAAAGCTTTAACAAGACCTGGTCCCTAAAACCCAGCAGAGCCATCTGTCTTACAGTCAGCTCCTGACCCTGTGAGCATGCATGCATGCATGCACACACACACACACACACACACACACACACACACACACACACACACACAATCACCACATTGTTTATGGACTATGGCTGGCTAACAACATTCTGTAGTGAATGACACTATTCAGTTACCTGCACAGGATAGAATATGGCTTGAAGAGTTGGCAGGATCTCTGTGAAAAATGTTACCCACATCTCAGACAGAGCCTGGAGACAGTTTTCTTCTAGGAGGGAAAAACAACAAAAGAAGAGATTCTCAGTTAATATTCCATACTACTCCACAATATCCTCCTCAAACTAAAACATGCATGGCCCAGGAAGATACTCAACATTCAAGAGTCCTTTGACCAACTATATATAAATGCTGTGATGATTATTCTAAGAACATCTGTACAACTATATATTTCAGTACTGACCCTCATGAAGCTGAATTTTCTCCAATATATGTGCCAGGCCTTTGTTCAAGAGCTGATCCTATGTCAAATTAGAATGAAATAATGTTAAAGCATAGGAAGATTTATTGATATCAACAAAAATGAAAAGCCTAGAATTATTTGCACCCTTCATATTTGGGATTAAGCTTTTTAAGTAGAATATTTTCATTATGCAGAAACTATATCTGGAGTAGTCTGTCCTGCAGAGAACAACAGCACTGAACAACAACTAAGAAGGCTGGAGACATTGTTGGTCCTCCTTGATGCACAAACTTTCAAAATGCGTTATATTTATTGTTAAGCAGACTTCCATCTTAAATTTAGAAAGCATACTGCACAGTTCAAATCCAGAGATTGAGATAGCCATTGCAAAACATTGATATTATGTTTCCGGAACCATTTCTTTAATTATTTGCATGTTGCATGATGCATGTTTGAGGTCATTTTACAGGCTGATGGTGTGCTTGGCCAAAAAGTTTTTTTTTTCTCATCTGGCCATAACACATGGTTTCCAGTGTAGTTCTATTGATGCTATTGGTGATGTATTTTTGGGTTGTTTTCAAAAAGGGCTTTTTCGTACTACCCTTACAAACAGCTTATTGCTATGAAGGTGGCTTCTCATTGTTGACTGTGAAACTTCAAAACCCAAATCAACCCCATCAACTAAAATGTGCAATTCTGAAACTTATCTCTAATTCGTTCTTAGCTTTCTCACCATCCTCTATACTGTGCAGGGGAGAGAGGTAAGGCCCACGTCCTCCTCCCACAAATTTTCAACTAACTTTAGAATTTTTTTTTATTATGGACCCGATTTTGCTTAACAGTACTTCCTAGAGAGTGAGAGAAATAAAAAAATCTTTTATATTTGTTTGCATTTATTTTAAATACTCTTTAGGGTATCAATTTTGCTGTGTTTTAAAAAAAAAAAAAAAAAAAAAAAAAAAAAAAAAAAAAAAACTATTGTAAAAATATCATGAGAATAAATTTGTTAGAGGAAGCTTTTAGTTGATTTTAGTTGAAATTTTAAACATTGTGTGTTGTAATTATTTTAGGCAAACAGTTTAGCTCATTATCTAAACAGTGATCATGTTACACCTGAAAATATTCTGTAATGAAGGAGCCCAGTTCTGTCCTTTGAAGCCACCTGAGAACACAAAGATATAATGGAGCAAAATGAGCTAAAACCATCATGATGTCCTGTCACTATTAATCTTGCACTATGAATGACTTGCAGAAAGATACTGACACTTTACCAAATTTTACAAATAAATAATTATACAGAATAATTTCAACATCAAAACTAAACTGAAGTACATTTTTATCTGTCAGTGCAGATTTGACATTTATTATATATTTTTCCCCACCTGATGCTTTCATTCAGACTGTACAGCTCATCGGTCTGTAGCCCTCCTCCTTGAAATACTTTGATGACAGCAGATTGGACACTGCAAAGCACATCAAGTGAATCAGCTTCTAGAAACCAAACGTGATCTCACTGCACTATTTCAATATAGAAATTTTCGCACAGAACAAGAAGTCCGAATTGCATAGTCATGCATAGATAAGCAGAACTTCCTCAAGAATTGTGCCACATAAGCATTTAAAAATTCCTGCGTAAATCCTTTCTGACTAAATGAGGATGTGTATTTCCTTCTCCAAAGTCACCATACCCTTCCTTTTCGGCCCTGAACCCCTTACAACTGAATAACATCCTGCTCTCCACTTCCTGAGAGTGGGGCAGCAGCAGCCCTATTTCCAGACAGATAGAAAGATGGCAAAAAGCGGAATAGCTTGGTTTTTTCCCACATACATGTGCAGAGTCAGCATAATCCACACATATTTTTAGTATGATCATGTTTCCTTAGCAGTGATGTAACACTCTAAGTTTACAAGCTAGCTGCTTTTAATTAAAGGGGAATTACTCCAATTATTCAAAAGATTTATATTTAATTAATTTAGTGAGAAGTATACAAATTGAGCAAAAATTTTGGAAGAAAATTATTTAATTTACCTTCCTATACCATTTGTGATAGGAACCATCAGTTACAGGATCTACAACACACATATAACAGTTTTCCCTTCTTCTCATGTGTCCTCTGAGTTTTTGTATGTAATGCTGTAATAAATTGGTTTTCTTTAGGTACTAATTTTCCTTACAAGGTCCTGCATGTATTTAAGACAGGCTTATTGCTGCCTTATGTCAACAAATAGCAAAAGTTGTGGCTACTGGTATTCATCACTGAAGCTGGGGGAACGTGCATGGAAATCAAAATACACTAGGCTATGCTTGACAAAAAATAGGCTATAGTGGTAAGCTAAAAAGAAATCAGATCTCTATTAGTCAAGTTCGCTTACTTAACTAACATCTGGCCATGAGCTTTCTCTGATCATCATCTCTTACATTTCAATTTAAGTAAGGAGAAAAAAGGTTTCCAAAATTGCTGAGCTCATGTGAGCCAGAAAATGGTTGTCATTGATGATGCACAAGGCCGTCATTTTCTCATCTCCAGACACACTGAGTTACTGAATAGGTGGCATTACAAAATTTGGCAGCACAGACATTCAATTTTGGTTGACATTTGCTGCAGCGACACCCCAGTTTCCATCTGCCCTGTACTGGTTTCTGTTTCTGGTTCTCTCTTCTGTAGAACCCAGTTGAAATTCTTACAGCTCTGTGACATTTTGGAAACAATAGACCTGCTGGGAATCGTGGTAATTTGTGAATATTCACAGTAAGTAGGCTAAATGTAAATAAACACAAACCATTAATGAAAGAAAGGCTCACAATAGTGGTGTTGACTGATTCTATGTATAGTTTACTGTAACAACACAAAAGCCTGCAATGGTTTGGAGGTTAGACTTGCACTCAATGAAAATGAATCACACTGACACAAGATGTAAGCTCTTACATGCTTTAAATATTTTGAATCCCCAGTTCAAACCAATGCCATTGTAAATTCTCTAGAATGGGTTTTTTTTTTCATCAGAACAATTTGAATCATTTTGTGTTGCAACAATATTACAAAAAATCATCAGAATTTCCCTTTGAAAGTCATTCATTATATAAAGCTTCGCAAAATGGCTATACATAAGTAGGATTTTTCAAATAAATCTGTGTGCCTGTAGACGCTTACACCCACCTATTCCAGATACTTGCATTGGAGAGTTGTAGAGCTGATGAACTGGCGTGAAAGCGGGCCAGGTCTGACAGCACTGGTGAGCTCATAAAGCGAGGACGCCGAAAAGATCCCATCACACACTGTAAGTGAAGGCCACCAGGTAACAGAAGAAAGCTTGTGGGTACAAATGAACTCAAGTCAACTTGTACTTCCTCTGTAGAAATGTACTCACGTGAGAGAAAGTGAGTACAAAAACAGTTACAAGAATGTTGTTTACACTATATTTATCTGTGGTGACTCACAAAAGATAGATATGTATGTCATACTGAAAGCCACATACAGCGCCTAAGACAGCCGAGCTCACTTCCTTTATTCTGAACTCTTCCTGCCTAACCCCTGCACGGTGGTGTGCCCCACATGCCTGTATCTATGGAGTACAGCATAATTTTTTATTTTATTGAAGTAATGGACTTTAATGGTCTGTTAATAGAATTCTAATGCTGCTGGTGCATTTGAATATGACAGCTGTCTCCCTCATGTCATCCCTCCCTCATCAACTCATGCATGCATATTTAATGAATGTGTTGTACATTTCTGACTCAGGCCATACTGCTCACACATATCCAGGCAGCACTCCACCCCAGCATGCTGTGGCTCAGTCCCACACACATCTGATGCCAGATTCAAGGGCCTAAAATAAAGTTTGACAGCACTGTGTCAAAATTCTAAGTGTAACTGAATTTAAAAAAAGGCATATTTCCAGGACACACGAATCTGGTAGTGAGTAGCTGGATGGCAATAATATGGACATTGGAACTTTGCATTGTTTAAAAACAAAGCTACAAACTAGACATTTCCAAGAAGCCAATTTCCATTAACTGTGATCAGATTGATGTATTACACAGCTTAAGTAAAGGCATAACAGTGAGACTGTAAACGAAAATGATATGCACTCTTGCTTGCCATCTGGTAAACATGGGCATGTAAGCTTGGCAAGATTATGCCCATTTCAGTTGATTCATGAGCAGCTTTTGGGCTCTTGGAAACACACTATAATGATAGCTTGCCTATGAAAAGACATGATATTAATCGACATGATGTTATATTACAGATCTCCATATAATATTATATATTGCCTTCAGACCCCAGTCATGAGGTAGGATTTGTAGATTGTTTACATCTGGGGCTTTATTGTTTTAAGGCATTTAGAGAGTGCGTTTTAAACATTTTCTGCTATCTTGTGATGGTGCTGTCATGAGAAGCTATTCACGAGGGTTAAACTAGTTAATGTAATTAAACACACAGGCCCTAGAACTGAGCATGGACTTGATTAGAACATGTCAGCTTAGCTCAAATGAGAACAACAGTAATATTTGAACTATGAATAGGATTCAGAAAACAAAACTTTCATGCTTTCCTGTGGATGAAATAATAATAATAAAAATGACACAGACATGTTTTCATTTCCCTGCTGAAAATTCCAGCTTGGTCTGACCAGCTACCAGCTGCCAAAACACAGGAAGAGCTGGTCAGACTGGTAGACCATCCTTACTAGCTGCTGGTAGATGGAAACAGTTTCTGATTTACCACTGCTAATGCAACATTATAGACAAATTATTTTTAGGAAAATTACACAACAATAAGGCAATTAAAAAAAACAACAACAAACATTTCTTGATCCGTTTATTCAATCAGTAATCAGGAAGCTGGGAAATAACAGTTTACCTGTTTGACCAACTCAGGCTGAGTTTTGGAAGCTAGAGCTGGTCAGTCTAAGCTGGATTTTTCAGGAGAGTAAAGTTACAGTCACATAGTACCACTTGCAACAATACAGACTGTTATCTTAAATAACATTTAATTTAAAATTTACAAAGTGCTCAGGGCTACTTTTAACCCGTTAGCTCGTAGCCTGAGCCTTGTGAAGTCAACATAAATGCTGGCTGAGCTTCTCAGACTGGGAGCATCACGCCACTTTCACTTCAAGTTGACAAAACGACGGTTAAGAGAGCAGCAGCAGCAGCATCTCATGTAGCTAAAGCACTTTGCTTCAACTTTTAAACGGTGTATTTATTAACAGCAAACACAATTCTAGTATTAAAAAAAAAACAAAAAAAAAAAAACAGGCTTGTGCATCTCGGACAATTAAGCTGACTCCACACACACACACACACTCACCGAGTCTTGGTCGCAGCCTGGATAAAGTTGCTTCAGGGTTTCTCACACACTCCTCAGGTACAAAAGCGCTAATGTCTGTCGAAGTATTAAAATTACGGACACAGCAATAAAACTGAAAGGCTACTGGTTAGAAGGCAATGAAATGAGCTTTGAACTAGCACTGTGTGTGTGTGTGTGTGTGTGTGTGTGTGGGAGGAGTTAGTGTCACACACTACTGCTTCACTTGATCCGCACACAAGTGGCACTTTTCATGACGGAATACGCGTTATGCCTATTAATTTGAAATTTAGCTTCTGTGTACTGTTCAGTATTAGCAATGTTGTGTCCCATTCCACCACGCTGTCTCCTCAGACATTACAGCAGCACATCTGCTTTAGTTATTTTCGATGAATGTGTTCTCCCTCTCAGTGAATGTTAATGTAAACAATACTGTTAGAAACGATGCTCCCAAAGCCACGAAGGCATGTGGGCACATGTGCGAGTGTAAATAAGACATTCTGGTAATGGTACAGGCAATAAAAATCATTTTTGGTCTAGATTTACACCAGTCATTTTTAACATTTTTATTTCACCTTGTGACTTTTGCTATCTATCTATCTATCTATCTATCTATCTATCTATCTATCTATCTATCTATCTATCTATCTATCTATCTAATGTATAAGATCATAGGTGAATAGCTTCAATTAATGTTCAATTAATTCAAATATCAAAATGGGGAACAATCAAACATCAACATGGGGAAAAATGTAATCTCAGTGATGGTCACTGCTCCTCACCAGACTGTTTCTCAACCCCTCAGTAACTATTGGAGCAGGGATAGTTTACTTATTTCGCATTATTAATTATTTGGAGTGGTAATAATAATAATAATAATAAACAAATAAAAATTCCTGCCATTTTTTCAGTAGTTAGTTGTGGTTTGTTGTTGTTGTTGTTGTTGTTTGCAATAGAGCTTTTTTCTTTTCTTTTGTACAATCATGATACGATAAAGTATCAATGCAAAGTGGCCTAAATTAAGACAGTAGGCTTTAAGCTTTGGGTTGTATTTGAACCTTCAGATTAAGTAAATTCCCCCATCCACACATTAAGTTTGATCAGTTTCACCTTCCTGTTTGTTGTATATAAACCCGGGTTTAGAAACTCTGATGATTCATTACTGAACTTGTGACATCTGGCTCGAGGCTATTTATTCACAACCCTGATGATTTTTCAGTTAGCTGAGTCAACATCTGTACTTGTTTTATGCAGATAACTTGGTCTGTGCCAAATAATTTTGACTGATTTTTTTTCTTTCTTATGTTTACACTGGTTCACACTTCCTGACTCAAGCAGTTGTTTTTAGATTTGTGTGGTTAATGGGTCAACGTTAATAACAAATAAAAAATATTACTAAAAGTTAACTTTTGCGTACATACAATTAGAGAATTAAAAATACTGTATATGTACTGGGTAGAATAGGAAACCTGGAAAGCCTATTAGTACCTCCTCCAGGTTCTCTATGCACACTGTCTAAATACATTTCCAAAATAATGTTAACATTGCTGTCCATGAACACCATTTAGTACATACAAGTGTTCAAATTATTTGTGAATGCTATCATACACTATCATGGACTATTTGATAGACTTTGGCACAGTTGGAAAACACACCCTGACATTCTCAAGATTCCTTGTATAACACATTTAGTTGGCACACCAAATCTACACACTGGCTGCACATGGGATTTATAAGTGACAGGAGAATTGAGGTTTTCTGAAACTTCAAATTATTTTACTCAATCACTTAAAAAACAAAACAAAACAAAAAAAACTGTTCACTGTTTTGAAGCACAGCATGCTGGTGACGTCTAGTGGTCAACCCTGTGTAAATGCACCTGGAAAGCCACAACACAAAACAACCCAGTGAATTGAATTACTGTTTATTTGCATATTGCATACTCATGTACGTGTACTCTGTATATCCTGAAAAAGACCCATATTTGTTAAGAATATACAGTTGTTCATATATACTTAATTTTTATATGGTTTTATTGTATGGTTATATTATTATTTAACATTATCCTGAATTTATTTTCCAAAGCAACCTACGTGTAATGCAATATATAAACCAATAATCTAGCTGTTTACAAACTCAATTGCTTTCCAAGTACTGCAGAATAAAGTATCAAATATCCAACAACTGACCAGAAGCAAGTGCAATGGGAGTAGCAACTAAATGCAGGAGTTAGATAAAGCACTAGTAAACAGGAATGCTACAACACTAATAACATAGCAGTCATGCTACCAATAATCATGATACCTACACAATAATACACATCCTGGCCTGATTTGAGGAGGATACCATTCCATCAGCATATCAATTACTCAAAAACTCCTTGTAAAACTGCCATGTCACAATCCATATCGTTTGGATTAATTTTATTAGACCAATTAAGGTGTACATTTTCACTTATGTAATTCCATCATATTTACACATAACACTGCACTGGATGCATCAGGAGTTCCCTTATCAGCCCAAGAGGTTGTGATCAGGATAAAGAACGTTTGCTCCTACTGAGGAAGTGGTCAAGTCTGGCAGCAGAGTGGAATATGAATTATGTTTTATTATATTTTAACCTTTTCTGAGTGGGTCTGCACATTCTTAGCTTGCAAGAGTTGATATTTATCTGAAGTCCTCTGAGAAAAAAAAGAACAAAATGAGCACAAAAATGAAACCATACAGAATACATGGTCCATGCTACATGATATTGTTAAAATACCGGTTAAAACAGAAATTTATTTTCTCAAATAACACCTCATACATCTCTGTGCAATATTGTTCTCTAAATACAGTTTTCATATATAATCCTAATAATAATTCAGAACTTTTAGGATGACATACCCTACAATGCACTGTAGATGGCAATGTTAGACCACTTTTAACTGCTTAAGCTTTTTGAACTGTTTGCTGTTGCTGCATATCATGACAATCAGATAATAATTTATTACATTTATCCACTAAATGAAATCAGTGAAATATATCAAAGGAGCAATTTGCAAATTTGCAAAAATGCATCTTTTTCGGCTTCACTGTGATACAAACACAGTTGTAATTATGTCTTTCTCTGTCACTGATGGACATATTCCTTTCGGACATTATTCTTGGTGTGGTGCAGATGGTATCTGAGGTTGCATATCACTGGGAGAGCACAACAACAGGAGTGCTGTGTGTAACGGTGATACATGTCAGTGTGTGTCAGTGGGTTGTAGTTAGAACCATCTATGGCTTCTTAAGCTTGTCCTTGACTGCAAAGAGTTCCATGTCCATCTGTCATCAAATATTATTATTGCTGCCTGACTCTGCAAAAGCATGCTAAGTCCTTACTGAAAGTTTTTTTTTTTTTTTTTTTTTAAACCTGTAGTTCATTGACACACTGCACTAAAGATTTTATTTACATATTATCCTTATTCTGCCTAATTCAGTTATTTTATAGTTCTACAGGGACTGGGATTGAAAACCCTTACTTCAGGAACCACTCATCAGGCTCATCAGAATTACTCATCAGAATTACTTTATTAAATACTGTACTTAGCTTGAATTAATAGGAATATTTATACTAAAGATAACAAATGTGCCAATATACGTAGCCATCTGCGAGAATGTGAATCAGGAAAGCAGCAAAACAGATAACATTCACTGGATTTAAAAAAACATTATCCATTTCCTACCGAGCAGATGCAAAAAACAAACAAACAAACAAACAAACATACATACATACATACATACATACATACATACATACAAACAAACAAACAACAATAGCAACAACAGCAACAACAACAACAAACTCAAAATGATGTGACAAATCATTTGCACAATATAATACACCTCTGGTCCTGGGCCCTGACTGCTGGATTTATGCTAGCTCTGCACATGAGAGGCTTGCCCTGGACAGAAACAACATCTTCAGCCTACAATGATTAATGATGAGAGCAATGAATCTAAGGCACAACATGGCAGATGCAGCATTCGCCTTTCCCACTTTGTGTCGCTCTGATGCTCTGTATAAATTGCTTTTTTATCACATTGTTTTTTTTTTCCTACAAACTCTACCTTTATTCTTTATTCTTGGACTTGCAAATTACATTGCATAAATAAGGTTTCATATTATACTGTATATCATACTTATAATGCCTACTGTTTATCTTAGGGTGTCAGTATTCTTTGTCCTACATTAATTCATTCATTCATTCACTTATTCACGGGGTAGCAGGTGTAGATCCGGAGCCTGTCATAGGATCAAAATCCCCAAATCCAAAAACTAGGTTGGAAAACAGGCACAGGTCAAGCTATGTACAAATAAGTAAAACTAGACAAGAGCAAGACAACGTACAAACAAAGTTGAGAACCAGGAAACAATACAGAGATCAGTGGCTTGGAATTGCCACTAGCTGCTAGTAGCTAAACTTTGCAAAGTGTGTTTGAGAGTCCAGGTTATTTAAAGGGTGAGTACAGATTATTAAAAATCTGTTGTACTTGAACATGTGAATGGGGTTTGAAGTCAGTGGCGCTGCTGAGATTTTGAGCATGTTGTTCTGTAGCAGTGCATTCTGGGAGTTTGGAGTATGACTGAAACTGGCCATAACATGACACAAAGAGTACAGATAAATTATTTCCTTGTCTTTTTTTCATTAATTGTCTACACTGACACACACCAAAGACTCAAAGAATGTTAAGAACTTGGTTTGTGGTAGGGGTGGACATACAAAGGGGAGGTACCTCTGAATTATATATACACTATAACGCCAAAAGTATGTGGACACCTATCCATCACACCCATATGTGGTTCTTTCCCAAACTGTTGTCACAATGTTGGAAGAACACAATTTTTTTGTGTATTTGTATGCTGAAGCATTATGATTTTTCTTCACTGGAACTAAGAGGCCCAAATGTGTTCCAGTATGACAATGCCCCGTGCACAAAGCAAGGTCCATGAAGACATGGTTTGCCAAGGTTGGAGTGGAAGAACTCGAGTGTTCTACACAGAGCCTTGACCTCAACTCCACTGACCACCTTTGAGATGAAATAGAATGCAGACTGCATGCCAAGCCTTTTCACTAATGCTCCTGTGGCTGAATGGGCAAATCCCCACAGTCTTGTTCCAAAATCTAGTGGAAAGCCTTTCCAGACCAGTGGAGGTTGTTATAGCAGCAAAATGAGCACCAGCTAAATATTAATACCCATGGTTTTGGAATGGGATGTTCAACAAGCACATAGGGGTGTAATGGTCAGGTGCCCACATACATTTGTCCATATAATGTAGGACAAGATTGTATTTGCAGAATAGATTAATTGTTTCTTGATGCAAAATTAATGCACACCTATATTGGCTTAAGGCGCTTTATTGGTTTTCTAGTTCCTAAAACGTTTACATTAATATTTGCATAATTTGCCAGGTGCCCTTGTCCAAAAAACATAGTGTTTCATCTACCATCATCACCACTGAAAATAGATCCTCACACTACTACAAATATGCCATAGACAAAGAAAGTCATGAAGCTAAGATACTGCTAAAAAGGAGTTAGTTTGGGAGTTAGTATTTATATTTTGTAAATTTTGCAGGTTTAGTGCTCATTTAAGTGCTTAAGGAAGCAGTGGATGTATAGATTTCATGTGAAGTCAGCTGGTGACTCAGCTGTATGGACAGCCAATGGAAGTTCATTCCACCACCTTGGTGCCTGTACAGAAAAGAATCTTGATGCACATCTTGTGTGTTGAGGTATGGCAGCTGAAATCAAGCCTTGCTTGTAGCTTGAAAGGGATGTGGTACAGGGCCCTGCTTTAATCAGTGATTTGGGTAAGTGGTGCTGGTAATGGATAAGAGACTTGGTCAAATCCAAGAGATACATGAGGGATTTGGCTAGAATACCTACAACATTCCAACAATTATCTACATAAATTGCAGAGGAATAATAAAACAATCAGTGATGTGGAGGTTAGAATTTGTGTAGCAAAGTTAATTTCAAAGGCAGGTAGTAACCACACCCCTGTATGTGCGTATTCTAGTAAAGATCAGTCCTTTCCAACTAATGCTCTCTATCAAAGACTGAATTACTGTATATTCTATTGGGAAGGCTAAAATCCATACAGACCTATTGAAGATATCTGCTGGGAATTTTAGCTGAAATATAGTGGTGGAAAGTTTCCATTGTATGAAAGTGTGTTCTGCACTCCTAGCATTCAGTGATGTTAAATACACTGTAACAAAGGGAAAAGGATTGAGATGGAGAAAGAAACTAATCCAGCCATTACCAAGGCTAAGAATAATCCTGCTCCACATAAATGAGACTCTCTGATCCCCTCCACAGACATTGCTCCCTATCAAAAGGGGTCTTTGCTGACTTGCCAAGTAGAGGCTTCTTGTGTAACACCACTGCATGTGTGATGAGGGGGGAAGTCCAAACCAAGCTATGTACTAAGTGGTAATTCCAGGCAAGTGGATTATTTATTTATTTATTTTTTTTTACACAGTTAAAAAAGTATTTAACACAGGAAAAAATTATTTCAGTCATTCAGTTTGGTCTATATTTACCTTCCCCAACTGCCCCATCTGAAATGTTAAGGGAAAATGGTATCATTTAACCATCAGAAATAACAATGATGTATGCATGTTCAGCCCCTCCAAGGCTGGGACATTTCCCTGCAGAGGGCTGGAGTGGAATTGTCCACTCTGCCACATGCTCTTCTTTCCTGGCATCTCAAGTTTACCCACCTTTTCCCTGGTGCTGAGTGTTCAGCTCCTCCAGGGTTAGTGGTATCCACAAATAGCCTTATTGTACAATTTTTAAAAGTCACAAAAATGTAACTTAAAACAGAATTGTTAGACTCTTTCTGCCTTTTCTGCTTAATGTCCAAGCAGAACAAAACACTGATACTTTTCCGTTGATGACAAAGTAGGCACATAGGGCCAAATCTGTCTTGTGATTAGTTTGAAGAACTTGATGGAAAACTAAAACACTTTCACTGGCCTATAAATTCACCAGAGCTCAATCCCATAGGAAAGAAATGACACATGAGACAATTTTTTGTCTGGAGAACTCTCCTGCTGCCTGGGTGTGCAATTCAGCAAGTTTGTGGGTGCCTATTTTGGTGTTTCACCTGCTGTTCCAAATAATTCCACAAGTTTTCTATGGCATTGAGATCCAGTGATTTTGCAGGCCAGTCAGTGTCCCATCATCCTCATCAAATAAATCACACGCAGACTTAGCCCTATGCACCCTGCAGTTGTCATCCTGCAATGTGACAGTGGATGCAACAAATTTTTTGTCTGGGGAACATATGTGTACTAATGTGTACCTTTAATATGTACTAAGATAAGATAAGATGTACCTCTATTGATCCCCCATAGGGTAAAATTGACACAGCAGCACAAGTAGGATGAGTAACATCAAAGAAAGAAAATCATTTCCATAAATACCTATACAAAAGAAATAATAAAACAGGTCTGTGTGTATGTACATATGCTATAGTTCTATTTGTATATGTACCTGTGTAATATCCTCAAGTATTTATTTACATACATGTGCAAGATCTGTGGAATGACAATGAACTGTTGAGTGTCTGTTTATGTGAGACTCAATCAGTGGAGTAGGAGGTACTGAGTATTATAGCATTGTGGAGTCTGATGGCTGATGGCACAAATGGCACTAATGTGTACCTTCTTGTCTACATTTGTCAGAATTGTTCCTGAAAGGCTACATTAAAATATTTGCATACTATTTCAATGATTCTATGGTTGTGCAGAAAATGAGACATTTTGCAAGTCAGTATGATTTCAGCTGTTTATCCACAACACTCAAATGATCAGTATACAGACTTTTAAAGATATGAGAAATTCCTTGGTCAAGCATAATAGTATAATTACACTTAGAGGTCTACATACTTCACTTCTTCTGTTCATTCAAAAGCTGCTAAAACAGTAAAATTCATAATCAGAAAAATCAAATTTAGTCAAATTTATTTAGTATGTCTTATTATAGGATTACTATCTTATAATAGGAAATCAATTTGACTATATTTAAGATATTTTCACTTCCGCTTTGACTCCAGTTTCCTAACGAGCATGCTAAGATAAGAATTTCACTCTAGTGTACATGTAACAAAGGTTTTTTTTTTTTTTTTTTTGCACTTTACCATGCTTCCACTATCACACAGGAGACCTTGGCTGTTTCCTCTGCTTTTCATTCTGCATTTTGTCCCCACTACTCCTCTAATGTTGCAGCCCAGGGATGGATAAATGGACAAACAACCAAACAAACAAACAAACAAACAAACAAACACACAAATAAATAAATAATTACAGTAAACACAATGCATACTGACTAGGACTCTGAGTATTAGAGGACATTTGGAGGATGTGGGTGGAAAAAATAGACTCGAGTGGTAGCTTGGGAGCCCTGGAGTCTGAGATCTGTAGTTTGCACACCTGAGGTAGGATATTGCAAGTGTACAGACTGACAGAAGTCGGTGGTCAATCTCTGTGGAGGTTTCAATTCATAGTTCTGTGACTGCAATAGGCAGAAAGGAAGAACTGAAAGTGAAATAATAAGTGAAAATATGTATTTTTAAGATTTTTCTCTATACTTGATTTATAATCCCACTATTCTGTGTCAACCAGAAGAGGATGGTTCCACTCAGGTTTCTTCCTCATGCCATTTTAGAGTTTTTCCTTGCCACTAACTTGCTCATTAGGGATCTACAGTACTGTGCAAAAGTTTTAGGCACATGCAAAGAAATCCTGTAGAGCAAAGATGCCATCACAATAATGAAAATAAACGTTTTTACATAAAAAAAAAAAAATACTGTAAAGAGCAGTAAAAAGTAGTAAATGAAATAAAGTCAATATTTGGTGTGACAAAAAAATAAATATAAAAATAAAAATAGTAGTCTCCGGTACAATTCGTGCAGTTTTATAAGGAAATGAGCTGGTAAGTTTTATTGAGCATCTTGCAGAACCAGACACAGTTCTTCTGGAGACTTTGACTTTCGCACTCGCTTCTTATTTCTGCAGCAAAACCCAGCAGCCTTCATTGTGTTTACTGTCTGAAAAGTGTCTCTTACGTAATACGCTGCTTTCTTTAATGACATACAAACATTTTTCTGTAACATTTAATTTTGTGCTAGAAAACTAATGTTTGGGAATCTAAAATGTTTTTGTACTGACTTGATAATGTAGAAGTCATAAAATAAAAAATCTATAACAAAGTTTGTACTAAAAAAATATAGGGTGCCTAAAACTTTTTCACAGTACTGTATATCTACATAGAGATTTACGTAAAGCTGCTCTGTGACAATGCCTATTGTTAAAAGTGCTATAGAAATCAAATTGAATTTAATTCTTAGATGACAACATGGATGGTTTTCATGTAGTGGTGAATCCCTTTGGAAACACTGTGGTGCTGGGGCATGGCTGTGGGGAATAAGAAGGACTCAGGAGAGTGAAAAATATAGAGCTTTTTAACCAACATTCAGCATTTAGCCTCATCGTAGCAGCTCTGTCTGTTAGCCATTCAGAATAGACTCTTTTTTTAAAATTGGACCGCGATCCACTTAATATGTTGTTTATAATTTACCATAGTTTATAATCACATATGTATTATAATTTATTTATAAATGATATCATTGTCATTCTATTTGGTCTTTTTTCAATCCGGTATGTATCACCATGCTCTGCTATGATATTTCCTTGCACCAGCACACAGCTAATGCCACTAATCAAGGAAATTATCAAGCCTTTTATTTTTGGAGACAGAGAAAGAGAAGCAGAGAGAGAGAGATAAAAAGTGTGACTGTAATGACATGTTTTTGAGGCAGTTAGATGCACCCAGTTCCTGGAAAAAAGTTGATTGCCTTAGTTTGCTTTTCCATAGCCAAGAGAAAGAACAGTTTCAAAACATCAGACCTATATCTCAATTGCTTGTCAAAGTTACTGTATTTCAAACTCAAAAATCTGTTTAAACAGTTCAAAAATCAGCAGTTGATTTTAAACAGGGGTAATGTAATTATGAAGTAAACCATGAAATCATGTGTGGATTGCATTTTTAAGATTGTGTATGTAGATGACACATCAGAAACAACAGTGTCAATTCTGGACTGAAGCCTTATAAATATTAAAATGTTGCATTTATTTAAATACAAAAAACAAACAAGCAAACAAAAAAAAAAAACATTGTTAATAGAATTCAGATCCCTCATATCAGTCAGATTTCTGTCTGCTTTTATGAGAATTTAATCTGTGTCCTTTATATGGAACATGAGCCCATTTTTGCAAAATGAATCATGGGAGGTGATTGAGAGAAACATAGAGATTAACAAATGGCAAGGACTGATTATGGACTAAGAATGGGGTCAGAGAGAGGTTGTATCTGATCTGGTTAAACTATGTGTAGGATGAGGTAATTGTATTTGTTTAAGGATTTGAAGATTGATGGCCAATAAGGCTGTGGTCAGTTCTTGCAGCTCCCACTGTCCAATTCCTTACTAGCCACCATATATTTTAGTTTTGCTTTTCTTCTGTGGTGTTTTCTTCTGTGGACCAACCTACAGAGCTTTCTTCATATCTTCATATTAATGTCAGACAAGTGCATACTGGATGCATTCATCTTTAACACAGTGAATCATTAATTTATCCTTACACACTGGTCAAGATGAGCAAAGCCAATTCTAGATGTTCATTCATATTTACGGGACAGCAAACCAGCCAACATATCACAGAGCAGTATTTTTTAAACCAGTCTACTGAAGCATGCCTCAGTGGCACAACACCAGTAACTTTATTATTAACAATCAATTATTTCTTCTCTCTAGTCCCCCCCCCCCCCCCCACACACACTTTTTTTCCACTTTGAAGGTTGAAATTCATCAAGGGAATTTGGGAGGGCATTACTACTGACTAGGTGCTGGAAGAGCCATCTGTTCAACAAGCAACACAACAACAACAACAAAAACAGCAAGCTTTAAAAAAAAAAAAAAAAAAAAAAAAAATCACTGACAGTCCTCTTAATTTGAACAACATTGTTAATGATAGTAGAAATGACACAAATAAATTCATATTACCAACCATATGAGGCTGTCACTAATTAATTTCATTTAATATGTTTAAATTGATTTCTGTCTATCTACCTTTATTTTAACAGATGTCTTATTGAAACATATTGATCATGATACAGGTCTTGCCGCCCAGAGTCTCTGGTTCCAGCCTGAACTCAAGTTACTCTCCCAGTTTCACATGTTCTCCCTATGTCCTCTGAGTTTGCTGGTTTCCTCTTATGTCCCAAAAATATGCCAGTAGTTGGACTGGCTATGCTAAATTACCTTTAAGTGTGAATGTGTGTGTGCATGGTGCCCTACAATGGGTTAGTGTTCCATCAAGGGTGTATTCCCACCTAGACTGGTTAGTGAAGTTACTGAAGATGTATGAATCATGACACAATTTACTGACAGACATGCAAACCTGCATTGCAAATAATTCTCTGGGTTGACTTGATAATGGATTCACCTCCCCAAAGCACAACATGACTATCCTATTGTCTTTTGTTTTGCCATTTTCTCCCTGCATCTAAAATAACCCAAATCCACCTCTAATTTATAATATGCACGTGGATTTTGGATGTATAGTCAAAGTTTTTGTTCCCAATCATTTTTAAATGGGAGACTCATTTCTATACATATTGAAATAAACTGTAAAATACAATACACTATGAGTGAACCTTTTTGAGCATAAGGTACAAAAGAATACAAATAAAAATGGGCACAAATGGAAAAGAAACTATTTTTAGACTGAGTACTTTCAAAATCATTTAGATTACTTGTTGTTTTATTTTTGTTTGTACTAGATACACAGAACAACCCTCAGGCTCTGGAACTGGAACTTGTGATCTGAGTTATTGGTTTAGCAAAATTGTTAGTTAATAGAGTAGCTTGTCAAAGACTCTTTAAATAGGAGATTGGGCAAGTACAGGGTCCATTTTATGTTTGAGAACACCAAAGGAAAAATCCCCCAATTTCTGAGATCTCCTGGTACAGCATCAGAATAATAATTTATAACCAGAATTCACATTTTAATAACATAGGATTAGACATTTTTATGTGAATAACATGGTTGTGTATCCATGTTACAAGACAAGACAACACAAACAAACATTTTTTGTCCATTCAACTACAGCCAAAGGAATAAACTGTTTCAATTCAATTTGCATGATGGTACTGAGAGATAGAAGAGAAACTAGAAATACTGATGATTAATCTAAAATAATCTGAACTGCTTCTGAATAGAAGAAGCAAATTAAAATGTGTGCAAGAATAATAATTGGCTTGTGTATGCCAAGTATTATATAACCAGCAGGATGTCTCCAGAGTACAGCATTCAACCTTATTTAATGTTTGTGATTCAACTCATCAGATAATAAACAAGGCCTTCATGGCCTGAATTTAGTTTATTGGAAGAGGGGAAACACAAATGTCTGTATGGCCGTAGCCCTTCAGGAGCTGAATTTGACACATCTACCCTACAGAGTGAAACTGAGCCTGTAGCTGTTATTCTGCATACATTTATATAGTTCAAGCTGCCACACACAAATACAATATTTGCATTTAATTCACACAGCAGTGTTTAAGATTAACATCATCCATGTGGATTAATGATTATTGTAAAATGATCATTAAGAGAGTCAATGTCAAAAAGGAAGTGTGGAGGGAGGAGGAAAGAAAGAGAACTATAAAGTGAGAGAGATTACAAAAGCTTTTTAACTGGGGAACCGATTAAAAACCGGGGAAACATTCCCTGACCATACTTTTTCAGCTAAAGGAGTGAAACTTTTTATTTATACATCTGAAGATTGGCTTTGTTATGGTTTCCAGACTAAGTCCTGCTTTCTTTCCTATTGATTTATTTTTGTAGACTCAAGAGTAGAACTAAATCTTTTATGATAAAAAAACCTTTTAGAAGTTATCCATAAGATGTCATCCTTCTAAGATGTATCTGGAAGAATATAATAGACAAAATTGTCCATGAACACTGACAGTAAATAGTAAATACTGTTTAATCATTTCTGCCTTCAAATAAGAACAATACCTTTTCATGAATAGAATCTTTGCAAGTCCAGCTTCATTCTTCACATATGCATCATAAGCACCACCATCACAAACATCACTTTACACAGCACAAAACAGCACAGCTTCTTTAGTGATTCTCCATTTTTTAACATCTTGTATGGTAATTATGTTTACTACTAATCATGTTTAATGCAAATAGACTAGTGCTTTGGCTTAGAGATTGCTTTTTGGATTTAAAATAGTTTAAAGGAAGCTTTTAAATCTGATTATATAACACCAATGAGGATGTGTTTACATTCCTCCCCTGGCCATCACAGCAGATTATAGCTTGGGTAGAGCCTGATGATAATCCATATGCACTTATTTGTGCATTTACTGTGGTTTATGTACATATTCCTCCCTCCCACTCACTGATGATGGGATGATTCGTGCTTTTCTGTGAATTATTACTGGTGGCTTGACACAAAAATATAGTTATCCTTTTCCTTGCACAAATCCATTTGAATTGAATGTGAAACGATGGATCATTTCTGCTCAAATCATTTCCAAAGACAGTCTCTTATGTTTGGAGATTGTGTAACAGTATTAGAATATAATAGATACAATAGAATAGATTCTCTTTCCAAACATTATGTTCATGTTTTATCTCATGGTGTTCAAGTCACATTTCTTGTCTGTCCCATCCAGGAGCACGATATGGAACAGTTTAGTTACTAGGGGTGTAATGATAGGCTACACAAAATTCAAATTCAATACAATAAGACATGGTGGTGTCTCCATATGATACATTTTCAAAACAGCAAAAAAAGCATTGCCTTATTATGTGACTTAGGTTTTCATTTTCAATTGATTAAAACATTCAACTTTATGAAAGTACAATAATTGAAATGGGCCCCAGTGTGCAGGGTTGCTAGGTCCCAATAAAGTGTCCACCCCAACTCCATCTCAAAAGCTGCACAAAAGACCCTAAATGAGCCAAAAAAAAAAAAAAAAAATCAAAGGGAGTCACATTTTTTTCATCTGTTTCTCAGTGTTTGTGTTGGAAGCAAGTTCAGCATGGCACACACACATTTCTGATTTGTTATTTCAAAACTAGCTGTATTATCTGAAGCATGGGATGCTTTATTTAGTACTCAGCTGTCAGTGAGTTGTGTTGTGAAAGCCACTTGTCTCTGTAGCTTAAAAGTGTTTTGGAATCTCCACTAACTGAATGTGAACTTCCCAACAGGAGTGGTGATTTTTTAAAAAACCCTTAAAGCAGCAGGCAGATAGAGAGAGAGCATGTGTGTTATTAGAATTGGCTAGTATGGCTTGTGAAAAACAGTATGATTAGGAGAGGCGTGTTTTTTTTAACACTTCGAAAAAAAAAAAAACCACGTTGTAGCCTCTCCTGATTCAAGAAATAGAGGAAGTTACTTTTTCACATTTACCAGACACCCTCAACCAGAGCAACTTACATTTATCTCATTTATACAACTGAGCAGTTGAGGGTTAAGGACCTTCCTCAAGGGCCCAGCAGTGGCAGCTTGGCAGTACTAGGATTTGAACTCACAAACTTCTGCTCTGTAGTTCACAGTCTTAACCACTGAGCTACCCCTTCCCTTTAAATGTTTATAACACCTCACGTACACCTTGTGGTATTTTATGATGAATAGTCTACTTCATTATGCAATCTGTTTAATGCATTGTTTGATGTATTTATTTTTTGCTCCACAAAGAATTCTATGCTGATGTTTTGGTAGCTCAGAAGAACTTTAAGCTAACTGAACATTTAGAGGAACATAAACATGAGTGTGTGAGTATTTGCATGCCAGTGGTTTGCATGCAGATGGAATTGGACAGACGTTTTTTGTACTGCTATACTGTTTACCATGTGTTTTTGGTTAATATTCATTCTACTTCTGTTATTCTGTCTCTGTGTGCTATTTCCATTGACTTATTTACATGTTAACTAATTATTGCCATGCTGCCTACCAACTAACCTCACCCATAACCTCAGTAACCAAAACTAAATTAAGTGGCACGTTTAGCCAAATATCCCCATAAAAGATGTGCTTTCATGAATACACATTTGGCCTCTGTAAAGAAACAAAACAAAACAAAACAAAACAAAGCAAAACAAAACAGGGTTTGCCTTGAAAATGACCTACTGTGAAAATTACCTACTAGTAAAGATGGTGAACAAGTATAAATTCATGTTGAATTTAGAATGAAAATGGTCTCAAGTGAACTCTTTGCAATAAAATTGATAAAGTGCCACATTTTTATTGCTACAGTAGGTTTTTTTCTCCTCTCCCTCTAATTTAGTCATCCTGCCCATCTGAGTAAATGGAACACTGTCAAGTGAATATATCTCTCACTGAAAAAGTATTTAAGCTTACACAATAATTCAATATCATATGAGCACTCATTCTTGTAACTAGTGCTGCCTGCCCAGATGCTCACCTTCCTTCAACTGATTTTTCAACTTTCTGTTCCTTTTCTGCAGAGTCAGTTATAAACATTCAGAGTTGACAGTCAGAACCTTAAAATGTTTTCAGCACAACACGAAGTGTGTTGAGTTCGACAAACTTTGGCTCAGTTGCTAGTGCTTCAGTCACAAAACTTAAAATTAAAAATTAATTTAAGGTGTCAAAAGGAACAGTCTCAGAAATCATTACATCATGTCAATCGGGTGCATCAGAAAAGTGAAATAATAGTTGCAAATTGACTTTTAATACTGTGGTGTATTAACAGTCATCTGTCCCTGTTCTTTCTTTCAATGGTGTCACTGAAAGTTTTGATGTTTACCTTTATATGGAACTATCAATGTTTTCGATCAAATCTCACATCTCTATTTAGTAAGGATAATTCTGGGTCACCATTTTTATTCATATTTTATATGTCTCACTCAGAATCTTCTGATAAGGTTGATAAGGTGTCACGGTTAGATATAAAATCAATCAATCAATCAATCATTCAAACAAACAAACATACAAACAAACAAACACTAATAATGACTGACCTGGACTGTTTATTTGGCATTCATTTGCTCAGAACCCATTGGCACAAGCACATTTGTCACATATGTGACCAAGCGCCAAATGTTAAATGAACTGGAAGTTTGAGAGGTTAATGGTTGCTGTTTCAATTTAGGAGATCAGAGCAGTTTATTTAAAAATATTTATCTAAAAAAAAAAACACCACATGCAGTAATGATCAGTAAAAATTCTTAGTAAGAGGCTGTCATATAGCTCAATACTTAGGCTAATAAAAGACACATGACGACAAAACGTTGAATCTTAAGTTCACCACTTGCCCACAGCAGTCGGGATTGCCCTTGGAGTGACGTTTTAAACCTGTAGTGACGTAGCCTAAAGAGTAGTAGGCTATAAGTCCAAACCTGCTGGGTTTTCAAGCAGAGCTGCTCCCTAAACCGTGAGAGCAACATGACGCACAGAGCAGTGTAATATATCCAGGAATATGCGCATTTCAAGCATGCAGCAATAGTCTAGAGATGTCTGTCATACAATATTGGATATATATATGAGGTATGCCTTTGCCTAAAAGAGGATGAGGACGACTTGTTTCTGCACCGAGCGCTTGAGAGAGTGAAGACGAGCACTGCGCTGGCGAGCAATTTACGGAGTTGGCCAAGAGGTGCACAAGCATCTAAAGGAGCGGGGTTTTCCTTATCATTTGGTGGTACCCGTGTTCTGTTTTTCTTTTTTTTTTCTTTTTCAAACGTGGACCGTAACGACAGTTGGAAGAGAAACAGATACCGACATCTAGGCTACTAAATCGGTTTAAGTTACTTGTCCTTTGTAAGGAAAAAAAAAAAAAAAAAAAAAAAAATTCCCAACATCGCAGTTTGTCCGATGCAGCATCTGAACTTTTTTTCTGAGCGTTTCGCTGCATATGAAGGCTAGGTCCTCTGCGAGCCTATGTTGCGACGGCGGCATCAGATAGATTTTTCCTCCTATATGTAAGGGATTTTTCAAATAATTTATCTTTCGCCTTTTCCTTCGTGCGTTGCGACGATGCTACACTGATTCGGTATGGGATTTCAGCTGTAACGCGTTTCCGGTGGGCAGACAGAGCACGGACATGCAGCTCGTGCGGGCGGTTTGCGCGCTCGCAGCCGCGGCATCGGCCCTTCTCCTTATTCTCTTCTTTCACGCGCGCTCTCTGCGAGAAGGTAAATTACACTGGCACGCGCAAATTATATACAAACTACATACTGTAGTCTAACTCTACTCTACTCTTAGACTACAATATATGCACGTATATACAGTGCTAAACATATAGGTCTATGGTTAACAAATCATCTGTATTAAATATTGCGATTCAGCACAATTTACTGAAATTTGAAGGACAGAATGCAAGTAGTTTCTTTTAATTTAATATTGCTCATGGGCCATTGCAGAACACTGCCCTTACTGTATCAATCTTGGTAGAAATGGGATAATGCAGAAACAGCTGCGTTGCTGTAGATGTTTCATTGTAATACTTTACAGTGTTTAGGTTAGTGAATATAATGCCAAACAGTAATTAAAACTAAGTACATTGCTTGCGACACCATCGACATCCTCAATAACGCAATAATCATAACGTTTCCATCCGATTGTTGTGTGGAAATTACATTCGTACTAAATGGTAGACCTTAATGAATACATCTGTACTCTGCTGTACAAGTATTGACCAGGGGAATATACATTTTGAAATATTATAGACTTCAGATGCTCGGGTACAGACATGCGAAATTTTTGATCAAAGTAAGACGTCCATGTTTTGCCATGTCCACGGCATGGAATATTGCCTGTTATTATATGCAGTAATATTAGATGTTTATCATAGGTCTTCAGGAAGAGCATCCAGTGACTCCTTATTCAGCCCACCCAACCTAACAAACACTGACATGGCAAACACAGCTGACCCTGAGTTGCCCCTTCCATTCTAATAACTGATGAATTAGTCAGAAAGCTGTATTGGTGATAATGGTGATCAGACCATAGAATGACCACTGACACTGATTCTGTCCGCAAGGTATAAGTGAATATACAGGCTTGTGCTGGCTTGCTGCCATGGTAAAAACTCCACATGTAGGCTTGGTTACCACAGTAACAGGGCAGTTATTGAATATAATTGGGCAATGCAAAGCTTTGATTTTCATAAAATCAGAAAACACAAACGGTGAGTTCCAGCATAGTAATATTTAGCATCTGCCAAAGCACTTCTCATTTTGTTCATCACTCATTGAGTGATGCTGGGTGGTGGAACTGGCATGCTTGATTGCCAAGCTTGGAGTGTAGCTCACATTGTTCAAAGCCCTTATTTATTTATAAAGTCATGTTGGCTTGAAAAATGTGTTAATTTACCCGGTTAATTATTTCAGATAGAAATATTCAGATGCCATTAAATCTGTTAAGTGTTTTGGTAATTTTTACACATAAAATTGCTGTTTATATACTGGCAATTATCTGTAGCCTTGTGAAGTAATAAAGATCCCTTTGATCATGGGCCAAATTAACTACATTGTACGCTATACATTTGTTGGTCTCACTTGTGGATTTGTGTGTATTCCAACATTTGGGCGGTAATACTACCATACTACATGTATGGTCAAACCTTGGATCTTAGTTTTCAAAAACAGATATTAGTTCAGGAATTTTGAGAATAATTATTTAAATGAAGTAGGATATTAAATGATCTATGAGACATTTGGATGCATTCTGCCTTTATTGGTTTGACCCATGATGGATCACTCCAACAACCACATTGAAATTCATCAAATAAAATACATTTAAATGAAAATATTGTACCTTCGTAAATATGTTAAACATATTTCTAAGGCAGTGTTTTACAGGACCGTGCTTAAATCCTAGATATGTAGACATTCTGTACCATAGGAATAGAATAAAAATATTTACTAGCAAGGAAAACTAGTTTCAGGTTGAGCTACAAGTGGTGTGCTCAAGAATTAGTAGTGCAGCATTTCTTTGATTACATATGTTCTAATGTGAACCAGGAAATTCAAACAATTGGTACTACAAACTTGCAAACAACAATTCATTTCAATTCAAATTTATTTGTATAGGATTTTTAACAATACATTGTCACAAAGCAGCTTTGTAGAAATATGGATTGCAGGTTACAGATATGAAACATTGACCGTATGGAACACAACAGCTGTAAGTGAGCATTGCAAATGATGTGTTTGACATTGATAAAATGGCCTTTTACCACTTCAACCTCAGCATGACATTTTAGTTAACATTTGGTTAAAATGACACAGCTTATTCACTCAGTAAAATAACTACAGACTTCTAAATAGCCAGTAGGATCTGAAAGTGGAATTACTAAACAGCTGGCTACTTGAGTTAATGTGATTAAGAAGGAAATATTTTATTACAGTCCAGATTTCATGCTTGTGGAGTCAGTTATGTGAACATTATCTGATATAAAGTATATCATAGGATGTTCTGTGCAAGTTGGAATTAGACAATTCCTGAAACAAGGACACTGTCTCTGCTGTAGCCATGTAGAGAGACAACAACCAGCAGCTAAAAACCTCTAATATTCCATAAATGTAGGAGCTGCTACATTTGTAGGATTTGTAGGAATGTAGGACTCCAGACACTGCAGCTCCGAGGGGTAAAAATGTAAAAAAAATTTATATATACTGTGCAAAAGTCTTACAAATAAATGATGTAGAGCAAAGATGCCTTCAAAAATAATGAAATTAAATGTTTCTATATTTAAGAAAATACTATAAAGAGCAGTAAACAGTAATAAATGAAACAAAGTCAATATTTGGTGTGATGACCCTTTGCTTTAAAAAAAAAAAGAAAAAAAAAAGAGTAATCTTAGGTTCAATTTGCGCAGTTTTATAAGGAAATTAGCTGGTAAGTTTTACTGAGCATCTCAGGGAACCAACCACAGTTCTTCTAGAGATTGTCACTTGCTTCTTATTTTTGTACGCAGAACTCGGCAGCCTTCATTATGCTTTTTTTTTGTCTGAAAAGTGGTCTCTTATGTAATATGCTGCTTTCTTTACTGACATACAGTCAGTATCTTTTCTGTAACATTTAATTTTGCACTGGTAAACTAATGTTTGGAAATCTAAAATGTTTTTGTAAAACTAAAATGTAACACAGTTTATCATATCTAGTATTTTTAAATGAGCTCAAAAAGCCACCTTGCATATTATATGATTAATTGCGTAAGTTTTAAAAAAAGAAGAATGTTTCAGCATTCAAGTTTTTACTATGCAGTAAGACTGATTGCACAGAGCAGAAGACCTGGCAGAAACATAAAGGCTTGGCCCAACTGGTTTGGCACTAGTGCCAGTGACTGGCTAATGAACGTTGCATGCTCTAGTGAGCAGCTGGCATCTTCATTTCCATCACCAACTAGTCTCACCCATCCCCAGAGAATAAAGAGAAGATGCAGGGAGGATGGGGGATTGAGAGATAATGTTTTGCACTGCTTAGATTTTTTTGCTCAATTTAAGGAACTGGCAGATGAAATTAGAACATTTTAGTTGCTTATTTCCTTATATAAATAAACCCCCCAGGAGACTTAGTTGATAAATAGATAAGGATTTATTATCAACAACACAAATAACGGATTTTTTTGGCTAATTAAATGGTTGGAGGTTTATTCAACAGGATTATGAATCCTAACAATGGCTCAGTAAATTGTATTATAAGTCAATGAACAACGGAAAAAAAAAAAAAAACCCACAGAATAATGTGAAGTAACATATTTATACCAAGCTTACATCCAATGTGTAGTATGACTACATGATTTATAATCACATTGGAATGCTGATAACATAGTGGTGCATTCTTCAGTGTCCATTCTTGGTCCCCTGATGATAGATTCACTTTTCACTCCATCACTTTTCTGACAGAGTGTAAAGGATGGCTTTTGAATTTCAGATCAGGAGAGGCAACACACTCTCCCGGTCTGAGATGCGTGGTTGGCAGCTCTTTCATCCCTAAAACGCCGGGCTGAGGTATGCATCGAAGTATGGAAGAGATTTAGGAAAAAGAACTCTGTGAGATCTCAGACACAGCAGACATTTTACTGTCACAAAGGCTATTCACACAGACATAGATTACTTATCATCCATCTAGAACTAGGCTACTTAGCATGCCTAAGTGTCATTCTATCAAAGTTTCAGAGGCTAGTGAATTGACAGAGAAATTGAAAGAAAAGTTTCTTGCAAATCATTCTGATGCTTGTTTGTGTAATTTATCCTACCCTAGTGGGAAGAAGAGGTAGAGTAAACAGAGTAGTGGGCCCCAGGGAAAGAATGCAAGGGGGCTGTTGTGTTTGTCCCACAACGCAGGCCAGGCTTGAGCGGAATGAATGCACAAGGTAAAGGAGGAGTGCTTGAAGTCTGAATTGATTCAACACAGGACCATGCTTCACTGGCAGCATGTTGATGAAGCTCCATGAATGGCTCCATGGACTCCAGCACCCTTTAGGCCTATGTCATTAGGGCCTATTTTGGTCTAAGATTACAGAGGGATGCCAGTGATTTTCATTATGGGGCTGAAATTTTTACCATCTAGGATGCTGTCAGAAATGGAGAGAAAACAGTATAGAGTTGTTTTACTAATGTAATGTTTGAACCAGTGGGGGATTTTCACAAAAACCTTGAGACCTTGATGGCAGAGTGACATCAAGTCTTGTCTATATCAAACCATATGTTGCATCCCACAGCAACATCATTATTGCTTCATCAGTTATAAAGCCTTGTGTTAACCAAATAATACAAATGCAGGAACAAAATAATTATGCACAGAAACACAGGCAAATGTTGAAATGTAATTCCATCCATTCATAGACATCAGAAACTTGCAACAAATTGTTCTCCTGCTTCTTATGGAATACTAAGAACGTGATTAGTTTTTAGCTTTGCCAGTATTACTGGTTATCAAAACATGCAACACAGTGTTGGTTACCTCAGCTAAAGTAATCCAGTCAGATTGTTTTCTGCTTTCTTCTTCAATTTCAGAATGCATGTCTTGGTGCCATCAAAAAGTTTTAAAAGGGCCTTATAGTTCTCTCCACATTTTCATTTTCAAAACTAGCCTGAAAATGTTTAATCCAGATCTTATATGTCTCCCCCTGTGTCTTAGGTTTAGGAAATGGGTAAAATGTAGGTTTAAGAAATGGATAAAATGTCCCAACTGTCTTCAAACCTTTGAGATGTTACCTTTTACCTGATTTGCAAGTAACCTACTCAATCATTGTACCTGTGCCTAGTTGCTGTTTCTTATCCAAAGGGCCAATCCCTTTTTGGGGTTTAATGAAGACTTTAGATCAGCTTTAATGTGCATACTACTACTACTACTACTACTACTACTACTACTACTACTAATAATAATAATAATAATAAAATATTTGAATATTAATTATTATACAGTATTAGTCTGATACATCAGATTGGCACTGGTAGAATGCTTAATTATCACCATCATTAAGGCTTTAGCAGGGATTGTTAAGAAGACACAGTTATAGATGACAATAAGTAAAGCTGAAGCTGCTGCTGACTTGAGAATTTCTAGAGTGAAAACTTCCTGACAGTCTGTTCAGTTGAAAGATATCAGTTGCAATAAACAAGTCACTGAAACTGCACTGCATTTGATTTTTTTTTTATTATTGCTTGATATGTGTAATCTAGCAGATACTGGAGCACTGTAGTGTGATGCTAAAATGTCAAGGGCACTCAATGTTTTTGGGAGAACAGAACAATAACTTTGAGAACTTTTGTGAGGAAGAGAGGAAAAGTGTGGGTGGTGGGAGGGGAGAGGTGGTGAGTGAAAAAGAGAGAATCAAATTACTGCTGAAAATGTTCCAGTAATCACTAAAGCGCTCAAGCAACTCAGCTGGGTGAAATAGATTGGCATGAAAGTACTTTCAGATTTTATGATGAGCGGCTTGCAAAAAGGGTTGTCTGGAGAACCTGTTTCAGTTTTTTATGGCATCATTGACAAGCCCTGAAATATTTTTTCTGCAACTTTTGCTTTAAATGTAGCTTGAAATACAGGATGTAATAAGGAGTGCTTTGCATTCTGATGAGTTAGTGAGGCAGAGAAAGCGGGAGGGGAGAGGATGTAGAGAGACATTTGCCTGTGGGGCATAGGGAGATCTTCATATGTGTTATTTTATGTATTAAGAAGTTTTTAAAAACTGATCACCCACATACTTAGCTACCAATATATTTGTCCACTTCTCAAAAGTCTTATATCTTCAGAGCTGGTGTGAGTGTGTTCTTGGGATCTTGGTAGAACATGATAAGGAAAATTATATTGTGGGCACGAATTCGATCATTGTACAGATGTCCACAAGCAAACAGGACCATTCTTAACCATGTGTACCATTCCTAACCTAACCAGACATTCCTAACACGGTCATGTATAAACGTATAAATGTATGGATCTAAACACAATGCGACACCGCAAGTTTTAACTGAACTTAATTCTGAATGTAATTCTGAAAAAAAGGATATAAATTTTACCATGCCTTATGTCTCCTTAATGCAGGTCAGCTGGCAGCAGGCACATGTGAAATAGTCACACTAGACCGAGACAGCAGTCAGCCAAGGAGGACCATAGCACGGCAGACAGCCAGGTGTGCCTGCAGGAAAGGCCAGATTGCCGGCACAACCAGAGCCAGCCCGGCGTGTGTAGATGGTAAGAGCCAGGCGGCATTCATCCAAGCATTGGTGCCACTGTATCCAAGCCCAGTGGAGCACACCAGAGTGATCAGTCTGATCCTAGAGATTATGCTGTCTGCTCACCAAAAGGCTGTGTGAAGCATTACTCATAGGATTATGACAATTGCTATGAGTTTCATCACTGTCTCTTCTTGAATTTAAGCCACATGTGCAGGATATCAGTCAAGGTGCTGGATGCTTGGGAAACCAGGATCTTGTTTAAGATTTAAATTGTCATCTGAAGGGCTTGTACTTATATGTCTTTTAGATATCAAATTTGGAGGAATTAAATGCAACACAATTTTCTATGTTTTTAACTTGCTTTTCATGTTTTAAGAGCTCTCTTATTATTCTCACACAGATCACATTTCATGGAGATAATTTCATATTAACCACACATTGTTCTTAGGTGCAGTTTCATTCATCTGGCTTCTTCTCTGTCTCACAACATGATAGGGTGAAGCTATTGATTTCTGTGCAGGGTGAGAGGGGATGAATAGACACTATTGTCAAACAACCACAGTAGCATGCAGCCTGATTGCTAGCCTTGTGATCTCCACACTGGATTAAATGATAGCTCTTCAGAGTGACTGAACAAAGTATACTGTTTTTCTGGGTGTCCTTTGACTCTTTCCCATCCTTGTGAAAAGTCAGGTAATCAGAAGGACTTTGAAGTCAAAGGAAGAGAAGATACCTCTGTCTGCCATTGTGCCAGGCCTTTCTGACAGGTTCAGTCAAGCGATTGCTGGCAGCATGTAAACATGCCTTGCTGTTGAAAAGTGAGCTATTTTTCATTCACACATGAAGGGAGTATGATAGGAACGCCAAAGGCCCTCCGTATCCACCAGAGCATAGTTAAAAAGATGATGATTAGACTGTTGGTCAACAAACACAAATACTGCCAAAGGCCAACTTATATTACCTTTGATTCAGTAGTATACTGTGAAATACATGAACATTAATAATACTCTTCACTTTTAGGCACCTAAGGTACTTTGAAATATAGTGTTATTTTATTTAGATCAGGGACATAGCCAGCATGAAATGAAACCTTTTTTGTTGCTCTTTTATTGAAGACACCAATAAAATATACAGCCATAGATAAACTAAAAATAAAGAAGAGATTTAAAGGACATGATTACACAGTTCATACGTAGTTAGAAGTGTTTTTTATTTTTGTTATGAAACACAGGGGAGCTGGATGCAAGTGCTGTGGAAAAGTCAGTTTATTAGGGACAAACAAAAATATATGGACGGGGAAAACGCAAGGAACCATAAGTATGTGGACAGGGGAAAAAGGAACACAAAGGCAGGGCCATAACAAATAATAATCCAAACAATGACGAGGAAATAATCCAAACAAACGATAAGGCATAAATCCACAAATGTACGTGGCGATAATCCACCAAGTAACGAGGCAAGAGTTCACAGTCCAGGAGACGCGAGGTGAGTGCAGCGTAATGAACATACACTTCTTGGCAGTGATACACAAACAGAACAAAACAAAACATATAACGAGGCTGTGGTCTATGGTCTATGGTCTATGAACAAGGAGAGTGCAACCGCACAGAACATGCATGCACAATGCACTCGAAATCTATTCTATTTAATACTCCATGCCGAAGCGGACTTGAGAAGTGGCTTAAATACATGAATGGGAACTAGCAGTAACTCAACACACCTGAAACTCATAATGACAATAAACAATGAACCGATGAACAAACATGGGCGGAGACATGACATAAACAAAGAACCAATAGACATACAGAGGCGGAGACATGACGTAACCCAAAACAAAAGAGCACATGGTGAAGTAAACAAAACGAGAGTCTATGAATGAACTGAGGGGAATGCGGAAATGCGCTACTCGCTAGCTTTTCACGAGTCGCGTCGAAAGGGCGACTCTAACAATGTTGCGTGAGTTAATTCGAGAATAAGAACAAAATGGTTTCTTATTACTAAATTTGCACATGAATATAATATTTCTCTAGTAGAAAAGAAAATAGTATTTATTTATTTATCTAATATATTCATATAGGATTTATAATACATACTGAAACTTATACAGTGCTGCCCCATCCTAATTTCTTCTGTTGTTGTGTATCTCTCATACTAAATTGTTTCACAAATTAAAACAAATCTAAAATTAAACAAAGGCAACCTGAGTAAACACAAAATATAGTTTTTAAATGATAATGTTATTTATTGAAGCAAAAAAGTTATCCAATTCCAACTGGGCCTGTGTGAAAATGTATTTGCCCCAGTAGTTACTAATTCCCCAGATCTATGAAACTGCATTCATAATGGGGTTCAGCTGAACTAGACACAACCAGACCTGATTACTGCCAGCCCAGTTCAATCAAATCAACACTTAAATAAAAGTTTTTCAGCAGCATGAAGTTGGTTAAAAGGTCTTACCCAGTAACACACTATGCCAAAATTGAAAGAGATTCCAGAAATTATAAGGAAGAAGGTGACTGAAATATATCAGTCTGGGAAGGGTTACAAAGCTATTTCAAAGGTTCTGGGACGCCAAAGAACCACAGTGAGAGACATTATCTCCAAATTGAAAAACTAGTGAACCTTCCCAGAAGTGGCCGATCTTCCAAAATCCCTTCAAGAGCACAGCAGCTACTCATCCAGCAAGCCACAAAAGACCCAAGGACAACATCAAAGGACCTACAGGCCACTCTTGCATCAATAAAGGTCACTGTTCATGACTCCACTATCAGAAAGACACTGGGCAAAAATGGCATCCATGGAAGAGTGGGGAGGTGAAAACCACTGCTAACCCAGAAGAACATTAAGGCTCAACTGAATTTTGCCAAAACACACCTTGATGATCCTCACAACTTTGGGAGAATGATCTGTGGATTGTTGAGTCGAAAGTGGAACTGTATGGAAGACAGGGGTCCCGTTACAGCTGGCATAAACCAAACACAGAATTCCACAAAAAGAACATCATACCTACGGTCAAGTATGGTGGTGGAAGTGTGATGGTGTGGGGATGTTTTGCTGCTTCAGGGCCTGGGCAACTTGCAATAATTGAGGGAAACATGAATTCTGCTCTCTACCAAAAAATCCTAAAGGAGAATGTCCGGTCTACATTTCATAAGTTGAAACTGGATCATGCAGCGATGATCCAAAGCATAGGAGTAAGTCCTTGTCCTAGAAGTAAGTGAAAGACTGATCTCCAGTTATCGGAAGCGTTTGTTTGCAGTTATTGCTGCTCAAGGTGGCACAACCTGATTTTAAGTTTATGGGGGCAATTAGTTTTTCACAATGGAAATAGGTGTTGGAAAACTTTTTTTGCTTCAATAAAAAAAATTAAATAAAAACTGTATTGTGTGTTTACTCAGGTTGTCTTTGTTTTATGTTGTATTTTGTTTGAAGATCTAAAACTATTTAGTATAAGATATACACAAAGACAGAAGAAATCAGGATGCAAATACTTTTTCACAGCACTGTATATTCATATCATGAAATCCAAATAATACATGTTTAAAAGTGAAAGAAAACTTTTGGTAAAATTAAGAATATCAGAGCAAGATTTCTTTGTGTGGCTCCAGTACTAAAATAAAGCAAAAGCTGTTTTTTAATGTATCACAAAATGTATATTTACATGTCTTTTGTAAAACTGATGAATTCATTTATATGATACTTCTTACACTTGCAAGAATTAAGTCGATACTTTTCCACAGCATATTATTATTAAATCCATTCCTGTATATGGAGTAATGATGAGATCATTTCATTATGAGCACAAAGTATCTTAAAATTTGGATTAATATTTTGTCTGGTACTCCAAAATTTGCATTGTTACTGTTCTAAGAATATCTCGATTTAGACATACCAAAACGTGTAGATGGAGCTTGTCCTCAAACTCACGAGAGTATCATGTTTACTCAGCAATAACTTAAAAAAAAAAACATCAGTCAGATGGCAACCTTCAACTCAACAGGTGTCAGATATTAAAATGACAGAGTGACTTAATATGATTTTTTTTCCTGAATTAATTTACAAGACCAGTCTTACAGTTCCTTATGATGGCTCAGCTTCAGGGTTGCTTGATGTCTCAGCTTTTACAGCTTTTTCAGCAGAAAGACTACGTAGTTATTCTAAACAAATTGGTTTAATTTACAGTGAGAATGCATGCTGTACAACGAACCCATCTCTGCCATGATAAAGTATTTGCAGGTGTTAAGGCCTGCTGCACATACAGTATTGGATTATTAATATGCCCCACTTCTCTTAGTGTTTACCAAAGGTAATACACTGTACAAATGATCTAATTAGACTTCACAGTGTTGCAAGAAATGTCTTACATTTACAGACTCTTAAAAGTACTATATTTTGCCTCAACAACTCTAGCACTGCACTTCCTGTAACTGAAAATAAGGGCAGACATAATTGGTTGGTTTGAGAACAACAGGCTGTTCTTTTCACCAAAGCTGAAATACAGAGAGAGAGAAAAAAAAAAACGTTTCAATAAACTCAAAAGGACATTAGTTTCTCATGCCCAACTCATCAAAACACCAGCAACATATCTCCATATTAAGTACAGAATTTAACAAAGCTGTAGCTCTCCTGTTCAGTGTGGTTTGATTGGTACACTTGTGATATTTTCGTTGTTTGAGGCCACAACCTTGCAACAGTGTTGCACATTAATTAAAAAGGCAGCAAAATACAGGTCACTCTGGTCCTGCTAGACATGTCCAACAGTGTTTTGTGTTTTTCATTTTGCTGGAATTCAGCCACAGGTTATATTACTCTGAACAGAAGGTTGGGTCACTTTCATTAGTCTGCTGAGATCTGTTAGTAATAAATCACATTCACAGACATAAGCAAACATCATGACAATTTTGCAGATGTATATTTAACTGGAGTAGTGTTCCACATGGCCAAGTGCTACTAAGTAAAGAGAGCATTTCTTTTGAAGCATTTGCTGTTGATAAAAGGTTCTCTCTTGAAATAATATACAGCATAAATAATACACTATGGCCAAAAGTATGTGTACACCTGACCATCACACCCACATGTTCCTCTTGAACATCCCATTACAAAACCATGGAAATTAATATGGAGTTAGTCCCAAGTAAGAGCTATAGCTCCAATCTTCTGGGAAAGCTTTCCACTAGAATTTGGAACATGGCTGTGGGGACATGCCACATACTTTTGGCCATATAATGTATATAATAGCTAGCTATTGCCACTGATTATTTGTCAAGGCAAAGATTGAACGAAATATTACAGAGGTACTAACACAACTGTGTTGATATGGCATAGTAGCAATGATTTTAACAGTAACTATCCCTTGATGGTATAGCATCTCAGACCAGAGACCTTCTTTAAGGTTTACAGTTGCACTGTATGTTGTCTCTTTTAGCTTCCCATCCTATGCAATGATCTTCCTGGGGAATTCTGCTCAAAGTGGGATTGAAGGTGCAAAGCTTCACTGAAATGAATGGCTCATATCCCTTGCCTTTTCTCTATCCATAGCCAGTAAAATTAATTTAGTAGCAGTCTAAAATCCAAGAACAGCCACTAGAGACCCATACTGACACACTTTCTGAATATATTAAAGCGTTATGCAACAGTATGCATTATGTTGTTTTTTTAGAGTAGATATGCTGTGATGTTGGTAGAACAGTGTATAAACTCTTTAAGTTAATTAAATGCTTGATTAAAACATGCTTGCCACATGGGGAGTAGCAAAGAAAAACAGACTCCTTTCTGTGTCTGCTTGTCGTTTTACTTGAACTGGACTGCTCAGTTGCTTAATGCTAAATATGAAAGTCCATATAACTGTCTTTTTCTCAGTGTCTTTTTCTAAACCTATGTGTTTATCAATTATATCCACAATTATTTAATAAAACATACAATACTGACATCTAAACTACTCAAAATTTTGGAATATTTGCAAAAAAAGTAGATATTGTATTATAAGATACAATTTGCGCCTTTAGGTACGTACAGCATCCCCATGCTAGATTTTGGACTCACTCACTGTGTTTCATTGTCAGGTGTCTCCATACTGTTCTTGTGACCTTGCGGTTTGATATTTCCATGTTCAAGGAGAGTGTGTTTTTGTGGTTGGATTTAAATGAAAATGAAGTATTGCATCTTGTTATAGTTTGGTTGCCTATAAGAGGAGTGGCAGTTTCCACACAGCCCCTCAGAGAGCCTGCTGATGGCTCATTAGTGAAGCAGTCTGAGAGTAGTACTCAGTCCTTTGCACACTGAGAGGTAATAGGATGCTCTTTGGCACTTGTTTGCTTGTGTTTGTTGATTGTTGTCTCTCCATTAGACAGTATTGGAGCAGTGTCAGACAGTGTGGTATTTGCATACTTATTGCATACACTCAGGTTCTGAAATTATTGCAGATACAATTATTGACATTATCTGTTGGATTGCACAAAATGTAATCATTCTTACTTCAGCACCCAACTAATGGACTGTAATAACAGGATACAAGTTCACAGAGCAGAAAAGATAAAAGCTTTTTGTGGTAGATGCTTGATGGATCTTGGAGTTTTCTGGTTGTATAAAATTGACTGGGATGTAATCACTGTGATTGTGGCATATTTTTGATTTACAATTTAAAGTTGATTTTACATGTTACATTACATTTACATTGTACTAACTCTGTAATGTTTCTAGCTTAATGGTATTCTTATATCCTGACCTATATGTGCTAGCATTAGAATATATTTTTTATAGAGAGTACAAAGAAAACAGCATAAAGTCAGATCAATTCCCTCTGGATAAAGGTGTCTGCAAAATAATGTAAATGCTACAGTATCACATGTACAAGTGAATTATAAAGGCATGCTTTTTGCTTTATGCTATTTTTGTTACATGCTAAGTTGGTCTGTGATTAGAGACAGCTATAGGCTACTAGACTAGTACTCTGATCTGTCCGATCAAACTCAAGTTTCTCTCAAGTGAAAAATGTACTAGACTTGCATTAAAAACTGTGTTCAACTATATTGTTGTAACAGACTGTAAATTTAAATACAAATCAGTGGGATACTGGTCCTTAGGCCAAGAAACATTTATTACTTTAATAATACAGTGCCGTTAATTATTTGCCCCTTCCTGATTTCTACGATTTTTTCCATATTTTTCACACTTGTTTCACAATTGTTTTAAAGACAACCTGATTAAACACAAAATACAGTTTTTAAATGATCGTTTTATTTATTGAAGGAAAATGATAATCTAACACCAACTGGCCCTGTGTGAAAAAGTAAACAATTAACAATATTTAATTGATAGTGGGTTTTAATTAGACTGGACACACCCAAGCTTGATTACTGCCAGCCCTGTTGAATCTAAACATATAAAAAAAAAAAAACTTTCCAGCAATGTGAAATAGTCTAAACGGTCTCAACAAGCAGCACACTATGCCACAATCAAAAGAAATTCGGGAAGAGATGAGAAAGAAAGTTATTGAAATATATCAGTCTGGAAAAGGTTACAAAGCCATTTCTAAGGCTCTGGGACTTCAGTGAACCACTTCAGTGAGCCATTATCTCCAAGTGAAGAGAACTTGTAACAGTGGTAAATCTCTCTCTCTGCCTACCAAAATTCCTTAAGGAGAGCATCAACGACTCATCCAGTAAGTCACAGAAGAACCCAGACGAACATCTAAGGAACGGTCAGCATTCATGATTCCACCATTAGAAAGCAAGTGGGCAAAAATGGTACCCATGGGAGAGTTGCAAGGCAAAAACCACTGCTAACCAAGAGGAACATAAAGGCTCGTCTCACATTTGCCAAAAACACCTTGATGACCCCTAAGCCTTTTGGGATAATGCTCTGTGGACTGATGAGTCTGAAGCTTCTTGGATGACATGGGTCCCGTTACATCTGGCATAAAGCTAACACAGCATTCCACAAGAAGAACATCATACCAACAGTCAAACATGGTAGTGTGATGGTGTGTGGATGCTTTACTGCTTCAAGGCTTGGGTAACTTGCCATAATTGATGAAAACATGAATTATGCTCTCCACCAGAAAATCATGAAGGAGAATATCTTTCATCACTCTGTGATCTGAAGCTCAGGCACAAATGGGATATGCAGCAAGACAATGATTCAAAACACAAGAGCAAGTCTACCTCTGAATGGCTCAAATGAAACAAAATTAAGGTTTTGGAGTGGCCTAGTCAAAGTCCTGACTTGAACCCCATTGAGATGCTCGGACAAGACCTTAAACAGGCAGTTCATGCTTGAAAGCCATCCAGTGTAGCAGAATTAAAGCAATTCTGTAAATTAGATTGGGCCAGTAATCCTCCACAGTGATGCTAAAGGTGGCACAACCAGTTATTAAGTTTAGAGGGGAGCGATTACCTTTTCACATGGATGATAAGGTTATGGATGCATAACCTTTTTTTTTTTTTGTAATGAAACAACCATTTAAAAATGCTGTTGGTGTTTCCTCGTGTGGTCCTTGCCTTATATTCAATTTTGTATGAGGACCTAAAACCATTTAATGTGACAAATAAGGCAATTAAAAAAAACTGTACATTAAGCCATTGAAACTTACTGAAAACTGTGTATAGAAGAAGAAGGAGAATAAGAAGAAGAGGGGGAAGTAGAGGAAGAAGAGGGAGAAGTAGAGATGTGCTGGCACACACACACACACACACACATACACCCACACCCACACACACACACACACACACACACACACACACACACACACCTCATTTTCTTCATCCTTCCCTCTCTAAGGGACAATATGTCATGGTATGCAAATGAACATACATGGGTGCCCCAGATATTATAAATAGACATTTGTGGTTGATTACATATAAATACAATCTTACCTCAGGAAAAATTGCTTCTCTGTTGAACCAAAGTGTTCCATATCTTGAGAAGGACTTATCGGACGAAGTGTGGCCTAATGTTTTTCTTTGATAAGCTTATCTCTCTGTTATACGAAATGTTCTCAGTTTTATCTTCAAGATCAATGTGGATTTTTATACAGCCTAACAGAAATGATTATTTTTGTAGTAAATTAAAAGATAAATCAACATAACATTTCTTAGAAAGGGTTTTGGCGACTACAAGACACCAGAACAGCTGCAGTGTGCCATGGCGTAGATTGTACACATCTCTAAAACTGTACTGGATGGATGAAAACCGTTCTTGAAGAGACAGCTCAGATAAAGATAAGAAATGTTTATAAAGGTAATCAGTCAGAATAACATTGTACTAACCAGCTGCTTCTTGATATTCCTCGGTCACGCTTAAAGTGTAAAGGAGATCAGGCATTCTCTGTTGCGGCCCCAAAGTTGTGGAATGGAGTACCAATGTTTATTAGATCCTTGACCTCTGTGAACATGTTTAAAACTCGTCTTAAGATGTATCTGTTTAATGAAGCCTTTGCTACATTATAACGATAATTAGGTGTGGAACAGATGTAGGCTATTTGTGATGTTTTATGTATTTTTAAGTTTATTTCTTTCTTTATATGATATGTTTTTTGTAATTGTACAGTACTTTGGTTTTTAAAGTGCTTTATAAATAAATTTGAATTGAATTGAATAGACCCTTTCCTCTGAGGGGACAAGTGGGCATAAACCATAAACAGAGCCACCATTTTTTCTGTTAATTTGTCACCTGTCTGAATGAGTAATTCTTGGTGATGCATAGTGTTTTTCTGTTTTCAGCTCACATCGTCAGGAGCAAACAGTGGTGTGAGATGATGCCTTGCTTGGATGATGAAGGCTGTGACTTGTTAGTAAACAGATCAGGTTGGAGATGTGCACAGCCTGGAGGCAAAGTGAAAACTACAACAGTAAGCTACTGGCCTCTTTTTACTGCTGATATCTCTCTTAATGTCAATAAAGATGCATTGATCACAAAATTTGGGTCATTTCCTAGGTATCTTGACATCAGCTGGAGTTGAGGCTTCTGAGAGAAGGTGCCGGATGCAGACGCCCCACTACATCCTCTATGGCTGCATCTACCATCAGTATTTTCTAGTCTGTTTATTCACCCATCAATAAGGGGAATAAAGACCTGCTCCTGGTACCTGTGTAAATGATCAGATTGATCCCAGAACAGAGCGGATAATGGATAATTCTCAGAAATGTATAGATGCATACTGGATTTGTTTTGGAGCTGGCAGAACATTTTCCTCTCCAGTGATATAAAATTTTTACAGACCAAAGAAAAACTGAATGGACACCAAGCAGCTTCTATTGGGAAGGATTTTGATGATGTGAGTTACTAGTGACAAATATAAATGTACAATTAGACAAACAGAAAAACACACAAACATACACTGAACACACATATACCTGGTGGCACAGAGAGAAATAAGGACATTTAAAAAAAAAAAAAAAAAAAAAAAAAAAAAAGACTTGAATTCTCATCTTTCTTGGATTCATCAGTTGGTCCTTATGCTGCATAATGAACATAAATCAGGTATTTTTGGAAAGCGCAACAGTCTTGCTGATGACGTGAAAAGGAACTTTGGCGGAAGACTAATAAATATTTTTTCAAAGGCAGAGAATGTATTTAATATTCCTTATGTTGTCATTTTCTAGAGTTGCTTATTTAATATTAATAATGTGGTCATGTGTACAACTATAAAAAAAATGGATTCATAATCAGCCATGTCCTTGCCGTTATGAATTGATCTCCTCAGAGGTCAACTTCCTCTAAAAGCATATTATTGACAACCTATTATTTCAGCACTGTATAAAGTAAAGATCTCACAATAGATGCCTTTTGTCATGAAATTGTTTATGTTTCAGCCCAACGCACATGATAGCTATCATTACACTAACGCAATTGCTTCATGTTCATATATTTAGTGTATGGTGTGCCTCTGTGAGTTTTGTGTCAGGTTCTGCTTTTGCCCTTGCCCTCCACTTTCTCCGAGTTCAGAGTCTGTGGAGATATGCTGCTGTCATCCAGGCTTCAAGCTTCATTTAACATCACTAACAGTCTGCATACATTACACAGCTCTTCTTATTATTGACACACTGCTGCTGTGGCCATGTTGAAGTGTTCCCTCACTGGAACTGATCATATATCAGTGGTGAGGGGTTGTATGCTTTATAGTTATCACTGAATAAATTCCCAAGAACACTGGAGTTAGAGTAATGAAGGAGTACTAGTGCCTGTTTTTCAAATATCTTAAGTAACCTCTGTGAATTACTAATGTATCAGTAGAAACCATTTTATTAGGTGCTTCAAAAACAACTAATATATACAGTGAGGGAAAAAAGTATTTGATCCCCTGCTGATTTTGTACGTTTGCCCACTGACAAAGAAATAATCAGTCTATAATTTTAATGGTAGGTGTATTTTAACAGTGAGAGACAGAATAACAAAAAAAAATCCAGAAAAATGCATTTCAAAAAAGTTATAAATTGATTTGCATTTTAATGAGTGAAATAAGTATTTGACCCCTTCGACTTAGTACTTGGTGGCAAAACCCTTGTTGGCAATCACAGAGGTCAGACGTTTCTTGTAGTTGGCCATCAGGTTTGCACACATCTCAGGAGGGATTTTGTCCCACTCCTCTTTGCAGATCCTCTCCAAGTCATTAAGGTCTCGAGGCTGACATTTGGCAACTCGAACCTTCAGCTCCCTCCACAGATTTTCTATGGGATTAAGGTCTGGAGACTGGCTAGGCCACTCCAGGACCTTAATGTGCTTCTTCTTGAGCCACTCCTTTGTTGACTTGGCTGTGTGTTTTGGGTCATTGCCATGCTGACACGACCCATTTTCAATGCCCTGGCTGAGGGAAGGAGGTTCTCACCCAAGATTTGGCTTTAAATGGCCCCGTCCATCGTCCGTTTGATGTGGTGCAGTTGTCCTGTCCCCTTAGCAGAAAAACACCCCCAAAGCATAATGTTCCCGCCTCCATGTTTGACGGTGGGGATGGTGTTCTTGGGGTCATAGGCAGCATTCCTCCTCCTCCAAACACGGTGAGTTGAGTTGATGCCAAAGAGCTCGATTTTGGTCTCATCTGACCACAACACTTTCACCCAGTTCTCCTCTGAATCATTCAGGCAAACTTCAGACACGTGCTTTCTTGAGCAGGGGGACCTTGCGGGCGCTGCAGGATTTCAGTCCTTCACGGCGTAGTGTGTTACCAGTTGTTTTCTTGGTGACTATGGTCCCAGCTGCCTTGAGATCATTAACAAGATCCTCTCGTGTAGTTCTGGGCTGATTCCTCACCGTTCTCATGATCATTGAAACTCCACGAGGTGAGATCTTGCATGGAGCCCCAGGCCAAGGGAGACTAACAGTTATTTTGTGTTTCTTCCATTTACGAATAATTATATAATAATATAATAATTTATAATTATATAATTATAAATTATATTTATATAATAATAAACTGTTGTCACCTTCTCACCAAGCTGCTTGACGATGGTCTTGTAGCCCATTCCAGCCTTGTGTAGGTCTACAATCTTGTCCCTGACATCCTTGGACAGCTCTTTGGTCTTGGCCATGGTGGAGAGTTTGGAATCTGATTGATTGATTGCTTCTGTGGACAGGTGTCTTTTACACAGGCAACAAGCTGAGATTAGGAGCATTCCCTTTAAGAGAGTGCTCCTAATCTTAGCTCGTTACCTGTGTAAAAGACACCTGGAAGCCAGAAATCTTGCTGATTGATAGGGGATCAAATACCTATTTCACTCATTAAAATGCAAATCAAATTATAACTTTTTTGAAATGCGTTTTTCTGGATTTTTTTGTTGTTATTGTCTCTCACTGTTAAAATACACCTACCATTAAAATTATAGACTGATCATTTCTTTGTCAGTGAGCAAACATACAAAATCAATAGGGGATCAAATATTTTTTTCCCTCACTGTATATTCACTTATAATATTATCTGGTCAACTAATACCAAATTGATGACATGTTACAATCATTAAGCTGTTATTAAGCTATAAGTTACGAGGCCTGCAGAGAAGCATGGGCTCTGGCCAAAGACAAAAGATCTCATACATTTATGATCCTAACCTGACATGACGTACTGAACCCTCACAAATTTCAATACACATGAGAGAAGACTTACTTATTCATCTATAAAGAAGAATAAAAAAAAAAATACAGACTTGGCCAGCTCCTGTTAAAAACTCATTTACATTCTGTCAGCTTCTATTAAGGATGAAGATTGGGACAATGAGTAAGAATATGCATGGAGAAGAAATCCAGCTGAAGTCTATTATGGTAATCTTGTCACTTCTTACCAAGCTGGCAGATGATTTCGCCTCAATTTGAACTTCCTCCTGAGACAGCATGTACTAAACACAAAACCAGTAATCACCTAGTCTGAAAACGTGCTTTAACTTTATTATATTATTACTTGCCACCAGTATCACACATAGATTAGAGGCACTTAATGCTGAGCTACAAATAGGAGTTTTGGCATAAGTAGAAAATGTTCTGTAAAGCTAAGGAAGTGGCATGTATGTAGCTAGTCGTGCATCTTTTGTATGTAGCTAGTCATACATCTTTTGTTAGCATAGATTCAGTCACATATAGACATTTTCTCTAATTTTGTATAATATATTTCTAGCATATTTGAGGTCATTCAGACCAATCCAGTTAATTTCTTTAATTTTTTTTTTTAATTATTATTTATTTATTTATTTTTAAAATTGTTTTACTTTTAAATTATTATTATTTGTATTATAGTACAAGTTAGGTAGAAGTCACATTTACTGGTAAATGTCCATTGTACTTATACTGGTACATGTCCTCCTTATACTAAATTTTATTGATAAAGAAATGCCATCTGCAATTCAAATGGGAACAATTAGAACAGGCAGAGATGCATATTGTTAACGGGATCCAATTTCTCTGTTAGTGAACGTCATAATAAGTGGCCAGGTCTCAGCTGTGCTTTTGAATAAACTCGATTTTTCAGAATCGAAGGGAGAGACTAAAAGTGATGTATGTATAATTGTGAAAAATCTAAAACCGGATGCTTTTTATAGTGCAAATTTTGGTTTAAGGGGAAACCAGAAGAGAAATCTGCAATTATAGATAATTGTGTAGCAATTATAAATTTGCATGATAAAACCATTGCTTACATAATGACCTGACCAACAACTTTGCACCTGGAATAAGCAAAGTAAAGGATGGCAGTCTGCCTCACAGCAGACTACATTTTCAAAGATGTACACACACGTTTACCTTATGTGTTGTATTAATTACCCTCTCAATAGAGCTGCTATCAAGCACCTCTAGAATTGTGCTTCAAGCAGTTGTATTATTCAGCAATTCATTATCTGTAGGCAATGTTGTAATTCCCCTGCTAGATTGGACAAACATTCAGACCTGGTCCATTTGAATCACAGACATCACTATTCACTGGGGACACAGACGTTATGAAGAACCAGAACAAACTTCATACTCAGTGTAGAATTTATCTCATTAATATCTATTGTTTACTATTCAGTTATTACCAGAGGTGGACAAAGTACACAACTCCATTACTTGAGTGAAAGTACAGATACTACTGGTCAAATATTACTCCATAACAAGTGAAAGTTGTAAAGACAGATTTTTACTTAAGTAAAAGTACAGAAGTGCTTGCTTTTAAAAGTACTTAAGTATCAAAAGTAAATTTCCTTTTTTTTGTCAATGCATTGTTTTATTATTGTTGCATTGTTGTATGTAATACTTACAATACCTTATGCCTCTGAAACAACCTACTGAACACACTGACTAGCTTGTAGTATCTGTGCAATAAAGAGCTTTTAGATTGTTACAAAACCTATAGAAATGATAACTGCTCTCTCTGTGGCTCAGCGGCAGCACCAACACAGATCTGAATGTTCTAGTGTGATTTTTGTCAAAGATTTAATAGACAGATGAATCGTTATCATTTAGGAAAGAGATGGTGTGGGTGTTTGAATCGAGATCGTGATCTTTTTATGATTAATCGTGCAGCTCTACACATAACTATAGTAATTATGCAAGATAACAAAAAAACTATAAAAGTTACAAGATATTAACTTATTTATCTCTTAACCTCATTTACATTTGAATTCATGCTTTTGCATGCTAACTAACGCCATTGTTGAACCTTACCTATGCGTAAGCGATGTATCCACAAGGCTATGGCAACTTGGCGGGCAAATCCATAAATCATTTGGCCGACCAGACTTCATACTGAAACTTTAGCTGTAAAGCACAGACAATTTCAAGCTTTCACAAGAAATTAAAAGTTTACACTCCTCAATATGCTTCCGCAAGTTGGACGGCGAGTTTTTGAAGGCAGTGATTTGCTTTGTTTTAGGCAAACACAGCAAACATTTAAAAACGAAAAGAATCTTTGACCTTTTCAGAAAACTGGAACATACTTTTTAAGTATGGCCATGGGTGCACTCACTGTGCCGAGGAACCGCCTTCTTCCATTCTGCCAACTTATCAAAAAATGCTGGGAAATTGAATTGAACTTCACAACACGTGACCCTACAAGAGTGATTATTGATAGGCTGTCTGTCACCTGCAAAAAAACAATCACGTTTTTGAGAAGAAAAAAAAAATCATCCACTGATTTTCAAAGCTGCTACATAGTAACGACTTTCGACTCGAGGACCTTGATAGAAATGTTGATGAAATGAGTTAAAGTCACAAGTTTCCAGAACAAATTATACCTAAGTAAAGTACAGATACTCAAAAAGTGTACTTAAGTACAGTACTCAAGTAAATGTACTTCGTTACTGTCCACCTCTGGTGATTACACTTAAAGCATGTTGTTATAAAGACTGGACCTGCTGTCAGGTTCTGGAAGTTTAAGGAGTTTAGCAGAGCCTTACTTTTTCATAGATGGCAACAATGTGGGAACAATATCACTGAATGTATGTGTCATTATATGGAACTTTAAAAATTTATATGAAAATGTGAGTAGACAATTTTTTTTTTCTGAATTCTGTCTAAAAGGAATAACAAATTTATGTAGCAAGTTAAAATAACTTGCATGATTGTAAAAACTTGTAAGACAAGCAGAATGATAAACGTGCTACACAAGCTCATGGAATGGTTGGGAGCATTGAGAGGTTGTCTGCCAATGTGATTAATCGCATTGAAAAGTGACATTTATTTAAATAAGAATGTATTAGAAATCATTTATATTTCCATGTTTAACGGATTTCATTTCCACTTGCTGATAAGCCAAAGGGGCCGCAGATCCACTCCCTTGTACTCCTGTCTATTATAGCCCCTGGATGCGACTATGAAAACTTGCAGCACCAAGGTAGGATTTAGTGTTTTCACAATCACATTCATTCCTTCAAAAAAATTTACAAATCTTTCCAAAACACAGCTTAGCTCACAAACCATTAAAACCATAATATGGGCAACACTCTGAACACTTTTTATCTAAACACCACCATCATATGCGGAAATTCAGCTGAGCAGTGAACCTATTCATGGCAGTGCAAGATAGACTAAAAAAGCAAAACGTTAAGAAAAAGACTTGCGTAGATGACAATGCTCTATTGACTGAGTTTTTCCAAGCTCCTGTTAAACTGATTGATTTATCTCCATCTCGCCAGACACATGAATGTCACCTTTCCACATCAGTGGCCTTCACTACAAAAACAGACCAAGTGGGCAGAGGTGAGAAACAGGAAAGTGTGCTATGGGGAGATATCACAAACAAACAGAGAAGCTCACAAAGAGAAAGGTTTAATGAATGGCCACAGATGGCAAAAGTGATAGCTGAGGAAGGATTTTCTTGGATGTGCAGTTGCGTCCTATTTGGTTTCTTGTATATTATCAGAACAGACAACTTTGTAGAAAGGTGGCAGCTTATTTAAGCAATGACCTTACAGCCTGAAAGGGCCACAATCAGTTTGTTATAATATTTTCATCTGTATTAATTTCTGCACTGAGCCTTTCCCAAAATAGACAATTTTTTCTGGTGATCATATAATCCTGCTGCAACACGTCTTTGTGTGGCTCTGGTCGTGTCCAGCCTTCTGAGTCACTCCTCAATGCTTGATAATGCAACGTGGCTGACAGCTGACCGCTGATGCTAACAATAACATGACAGCACGACACCCAGGACAAAAAGACCATCGAATGATAAATTACCCTCTTAAATCATCCAACCAAAAGCCCTTTAGGTCACCCAAACAGCTTGACGTGACATTTTTCCTGTACTGTATAGGCAAAATGCTGTCAATCAATTAACACCCCCTCCTCTTAGCTGCACATATGAAATGGAGGAAGTTAATTGTAGAGGAGAAAATCAACACAACTTTGCCAGGAACAAGGTCTAAGCGAACAAAATAAAAAACAAGTGTTTTTATACATAATTACTCACAGGACCGGGAAACGGTACCCTCCTCTATGATGTCACATTACCAACTTTTCCTAAACAAACAGATAGAAGAGTTTCAACAAAACAGGAACCTATTTTAACATTTGGTTCTGATTTACATGCTGTTAGAAAAGGAGTATCCTAATCCGTTTCTATAGATGGATGATATGAGGGCTCTTAAGTGGATAATTTTCTCAAAATTCTAACAGCTCTCCTAAAGTGTATAATGGTGCAGTCATTTGCTTTAGAGAAGTTCATATAACCTATAATGCTTTCTTGTATGTAGTTGTATAATCCAGTTTCAGCAATATTATTTATGATATTATCTACAAAGGAAAAAGGTAAATGGAGCATGCACAAACTAAACATGTTGACAAAACGAGGAAGTAAAAGTACAGCATACTACAACCTAAAAAATTTTGTAGACAGTTCAGTCTAGATGTCAGGTATCTTGAGTGAATTTGAAAACATTATAATTCTAGGAAATAATCTAACTTCATCAGTTAATTAACCAGCACATTACTGTGGTAAACAGTTCAATTAAATGCCAGGATGCATTTAATTTTAAGTCTAGTAATATAATCTAGACATTGCTAATACTTAACACAATAAAAGTAGGCAGCTGATTTTTTTCTATGTTAGCTTGTGATTTCTGTATGTCTCTACAGGTGGATGAGTGAATGCTTTTTAACCCCAGAGAAGACAGAGAGAGACACCCTGGGGAAAACCAAGCCCTCACACATCTCATCCATCACACGCTTCTATCACCATTACACCGTCCTTGAGAGGGTTCCTATACCCTACAAAGATGTGCATCCGAAACAAGATGTCTTGATATTTCACTGCAATAGTAGTGTGAAGACCAAAAGAGGTACAACTGACAAACTTTTTTTTTTATCTGATACCTTTAGAGAACACATACAGTCAAGTATGTCTTTATGAAGTATGATAAATGTATCCAAACAGTTTTATGATTTCAAAATAGAATTACAATACTAAATCATACTAAATCATATGAAAATCTCATTTAAGGGTATTGATCTACAGTATGCACACGGTCATTTACACCTAGGGGCCATTTAGTGTCATCAGAGTGTGCCTCCTTATACTCCCACTCCTGACCCACTTGAAAATTCCCTCTAGCATGCACCAGCCAGCTTCCAAAAGAAAGTTATTGTGTAGCTCTGCATTTCAGATCCCAAAATTATGCAAACTATTGAAAATCTAAAAACACTGAACATGTTTAGTTTTGATGAAGCAAACTTCATCAAACCACTTCATGAGGTACGCACTGATTACATAAAAGTAATGTTCCATGAAAAACAAAACACGTGCAGCAACATATTCTTTCATTTACAGTTTATATCTGCTTACATTTAGCTTACTGTGAAAGGTTCAATATACAAGGATGTCAAGCAAGTAGATTATTTCCTAAATATCTGTATAATTTTGAACTGGAATGAACAAATGAAGAATTGTAATGGACTGATAAGCCACAAGGGAGAGAAAGACTAAACCAGCTAGTGCAGAAGCAGAACTCCCCCAGGCTGGATGGAAATTGGCGGTGTCACTGCAGCAAATGTCCTCCCATGTCAACCAAAATTGAATGTCTGTGTTTCTAAGATTGGCAATTCACAATGCCACTTATTCAATACTTCAATGTGTCTGGAGATGAAACAGTGACTGCGCTTTGCATCACCAATGATGAACACTTTCAGGCTCACATTAACCCTGCAATTTTGGAAACTATTTTTCCACCTACATAAACTTGGTTGGAAGAGATAGACAAAATCAGAAGCTGAGTAAGTAAACAGAATTAATGGTAGGTGATTCTGGATTACATTGAGCAATTTGTTAAATACATAATTTGTAACTGCAGCCTATTTTGGATCCGGCAGTTGTTGTGACCCATGGTTCCTATTGCAAGCCCTGTTAAAATTCTCTAGAGTGTACCATTTTGAATATGTTTACATTTCAATCAGGTCAATATGGTGATATTTTGGAAAAATAGTTGGAATTTCCTTAAAAGAATGGAGAAGACCATGTGCCAAATGCCTTGAAGAAAGCAAGGTTTATTCCCATCCTGAAAAATCTTACACCAGACACCTCAGATATCAGCAACTATCAACTGGTGTCACATCTATTTTATATGTTGTATACAATCAGCTGTCTCTATTTTCCCCCCAGAACTGACTAGGATCTCCAGGATCCTAGTCAGCCAGCAGCACACTCCATAGAAACAGCCCTTGTCAAGCTTAAGGCTATTAGATCAACCAGTCTATCTGTTCTGATCCTTCTTAACCTTTCAACCCCCTTTGACATGGTCAATTACAATACTCTCCTCTGAAACCTCACAAGCCTTGGAATTTGCCTCCCAGCATGACGTCCCAGCATTGCTTTCTACCAGAAAGGACAGTATTATCAGACATGCAGACTCTCCACTAGACTTAGTGCTTGGTCCTCTTCTATTTTCCCTCCATGGTCTCTGTGTCAGTGAAGTAACATTCTGTTTTTTCATACCCCTGCTATGCTGATGACACTCAACCCATCCTCATGTTTCTTCATGCTCATATGTCAGCACGTCTGGCAGACATTTCATCATAGATGATATCTTATCACCTGAGACTAAACCCAAGCGGGATTAAGCTGCTGCAAGATTATGCCTGGAAATGCATCCCCACCTCAACATCTTGGAATTTCCCTGGAGAATTCTTGGATCATGTCTTACAACACACAACACTGGTGTAGTTCTGGACAACTTTCACTCTGTACTCATATAGCTAACTTTACTCAGTCATGCAGAGTTCTCCTTTACCTGCAAAAAATGGACTGGCCCCTGCTACATTTTATTAAACCCCGCTCTGCACAATGTTCCCTTTGAGCCAAAAGCACAGCTCTATTTGACCTATCATCCCCCAAGGTAAAAGGAAAATGTTCATCAAGACTTTTCTCTATGCTGGCACCCAGATGGTGGAATAAACTTCCCCCTGGCTGTCCAAACAGCTGAGTCACTGTCTATCATTAAATGAAGACTGAAGAACTAAGCACTTGTTTTTAGTACTGTTCTAACATGTTGATGTACTAACTTATGTCTATAAGGGTTTTAGTTTAATGGTATTCTTAGACCCTGACCCATATTCATAGCATGAGGATAAGTTTTTGATGATGACTAAGCACTTCTATAAGTCATTCTTGATAAGGACATCTAATAAATGCTCTAAATATAAATGTAAATGAGAAGCAAAACAAAAACAAATTGACTGGTGGCCCTCATACTGAAAAAACAAACAAACAAAAACAATCATAGCGTTATGCTTCGTGTCAGCCTAATGTTAGCGTCTGCAGGGCCAGCCAAGCAGAAATTTTATCAAGCAAGCAAGTGTGAAATAAAGAGAAGGCCTTTGACAATCAGAATAAAAGATACACTACACAAATGTACAACAAAATGATAAGTCTACAGTCATATTGTAAGACTGTAAATCTGGAGTCCTCTATTCTAAAAAGAAAGGTTGGACTATAAGTGAAAAACATAGTATCCATCTGCCCACTGAGCAAAGGAACTCTGGGAGGTCAGGAAGTGGTGGTGCCTCAGGAGGTTTCAGACAATAAAGAGAATTCTCTAACAGGCTAAGACAGTGGGTATAGAGTACTATCAAATATAGCTCTAAGCTAGGCTCCATCTAGGACTCACTTCTTTAACCTTCCTCTGGGTAAGCAGGTTAAAAACATCACAAACTCTTCCACTGTTCCTTCCCTTTCTGTAACACAAAAAACCTGAAAAATTGTCTTAATTAAATATTAAATCCTTTATAGCCAATTCTTCATTTTACTGATCACACCCTACTTGCAACATAAGAAAATATGTATTTATCATTTGCTTGATAAGTGGCCTCTAACAAACTGGGGAGGTTCAGCTCAGTCATCTTCCATTATACAAATGCATGAATTATTATATTGCATGGAGGTCCATTTATTATGTGTTTATTGCAACCCAGCAGCTATTTCTAATAGTAGAATTTCAGGAGTGCTTTGGTTCTGATGAATGTTAGCTAATCCTAGGTGTCAACTGCAGCTTTAGGCACCATTTATCATGTGTTTAAAGGGCATGCTCATGAGGATATTAACAAGAGCGTTGCTACTGTTTAAAATAGAAGTATTTAAGTATATTAGAGCAATGCTTTAGTTTGGTGTAAAAATAAAAAAGAGGAGGTCGGGGGTATTCCAATCAACTTAACAGTGAATGTGTTATGTGCTCTCAATATAAAATAATATGTAGAGTCTGGCTAAAACAAAACAAAACAAAAAATGGTTGAAGGAGAGGAAAAGGGGCATTAGAAAGGTTATTTTGTTCAAAGTTTAGGTTTGGTCTTTTTAGATTAGCTGTTCTATAATGCTCAATGGAATCTCACTCCACAGTTTTATTCATCCATCATCTCTGAGCACCCAAAAAGTTTAGAATAGATGAGTAGATGAGTTCCAGCCCACTCAATCTGCCATTTAATGCTTTCTTTGGGTTTAATGTAATAAAAAGTATAGATGTAACAGTTTTTGTTAACTTTTATTGGTTCGGTTTCCCTGAATATAATGTATTTTAGAGAATTTTAATGAGAAGTTTAACGAGGATGATAAGATTGTAAGACAGATTATCAAAAATTTACGACATATGATAAAATATACTATAAACATCTGCATCTGTTCCACAAACTAAGAAGCAATTTATCATCTACTTGATTCATATACATCTCTGATATGAATCACTGATATCCAGCTTCCTTCAGGAAAGCATTCCTCATTCCATAGTACATCCTCCAGCTGGCTTTTAAAAAATAAACTGGGGGACAGGGCATTGGGCAGCATCTGTCCAGCTGGCAGGCAGAGAAGGCTTGGGGGTGGAACCACAGCAGGAGCTTACTAGCAGGTGTGTACTGGATACAAACCAGGTGCAAAGCCCAAGGGAATGGAAGGACAGTGGGTGCTGTGATACTGTCTGCTGGCTGTCGGTTCAACTCTGAACTAACACGGTTATCTATAACCTGTTATTTCTAGTCATTTAACAGTGTAGGTCACCATGACAAAACAAGCCCCTTATTTACAGCCCTATGTTTAATCATTATAGAAAGAACTGTACAGAATAATTATTTCAAATTGTGGGAATATTTTAATGCTTGGAATATTTTATATTCCCTTCATGTATCATTCATTGATTATAGGATTTACCAAAGTGCAGTTCTTTGATGCAATACAGTTAAAGCATTCTTTAACAGCAGATCTCGTTTAGGTTTTTAAAAAGTGTTGAGGATAAATCCCTTCCTGCACCAAGTGTGGCCTTCACTGTCCTTCATATTTCACTCAGTAATCAACCCACTACCAAGACAGAGTTTGAGCTTAATCACCTTTCACTCTCTTATTCATGCAGAATATTATGTGTGACACATGAATATGTAAATGTTGTTTGTTTATAGATGGTATGCAGAAGTTATTCTGATAAGCAAGGCTCATGAGATTGAGTGACATCTCTCATCACAGCAAGAACACCTCCTGGATTTTGTTCAGCAGGAAACATGCTGGGAGTTTTCCTCTTCATATAGGCAACCGGATTTGTGTTCCAGCTATCTTTCTTTCTTTCTTTCTTTTTAAATTAATTAATATATTTTTTCCCCTCCTTTATTTTTCAACAACTTTAAAGAGCTGAAAGTCACCAAAAAAGAAAACTGCTGGTGCCATCCATTCATCCATCCCCATCTTATATACATACTGTATTTGACCCACATCTCTTGTGACACAGAAAATAATGTCAGGGCAGTAGGGCTAGAAATCCAGGAAAGGCAAGCAGGAAATTACAGGTGTGACACAGAGCCTGTGGAGTGTTGCTGGGCATGAGCAGATGGATCAGACATGATTACAGCATGGAGATGGAGGAACCATCTGTCTCTCTGACTGCTTATAATGGTGAACTCAGATAGTGAATCATTAACACAACGCATGCAGCAGAGATGAAGCCTACTCAGCTTTTCTACCTCAGTGTCTGCAGGAAATATCTATTCAGAACTGCTGCATTTGGACATTTACGGTAAGCTATTTTAAGTGCTCCTGTTACCATGTCAAAAATGCATATGGTGCACATACTATTTAAGAACACATTAACCATGTAAAAGTTAAAACTAACTTTTTAAAAAAAACATTTACATCCCCATTAAATGGGTTGAGAGTCATGATTTTATTCCAAATGTTGACATATTTCCTGCAAATAGGAATTGTGCCCTGCAATGGGTTGGCACCCTAGGATAGGCTCCAGGCTTCCTCGCTTCTCGCTTCCTCGCGACCCTGTGTAGGTTAAGCGGTACAGAAAATTGATGGATGGATGGATGTTGACATATTTCCTTTTGAAACAGGACATCTCAGTGACAGTGTGTTGAAGTGTTTGACTGATTTACACAACAAGCAACTGTGTTCAAGATACACCACTCCCACTGAACCTAAACAAAATTATCAGTAGCTAAATAGCTAAATATAAAACAGTGAAGAGTTTAATGAAAGCCTTTTTTTTAACTGTTGAGGATATCTCACCCCCACCTTCACCCCCACCTTCATCTGTCGATATCCTAGATGACAAGATGCCATGCGTTTTTTGATTTATGTTGCACGTTTGAGCCGAGGTTGACCATCAGCTACACGAATGGTAATGGAACACCCAGGGTCATCACTTGGACGTACCTGACCCATCTGAATGATAGGCTTATAGCTGAACAAGTATCACTATTTGTATATACTTCTGTCTATATTGATACACAGCATTAAACCAAACCTTGGGTTAGGGTTAGAACTGTGTTCTAAGTCGTCATACTGGCATCTGACATATCTGGTTAATGGTTTAATCATAACAAAATGTAAATAAACAGAATATCAATATTAAATGTACTCTTATATTTACTGATGGAGAAGCCCCAAGTAGTGTATAAAGACGGAACCACATTCTCGAGCAGCCTGAGGTAGCAAGACATTCTGACATTGACCAGCTGAAAAATACACTGATGTTTGATGATAAGAAATTGCTACTGTAGAGCAAGACCCCCAGGGGTGGGACATATTTTCTAGAGAGTATTTACCTGGCAGAGCAAAAGACAAGTACAGTGAGCAAGGGAAAAAATATTAACCAAATAATGACACCGTGCTTAAACAGATAAGATAAAAATACATAAAACACATTGTCTTACAGAAAAAAACAAACTGCTTTACTTACACCATTTCTAACTTTGCAGTATTTTATTTATTAATTCAGTGTTAAAAATCATTATAAAATTAAAATAATGTTGTTTGCTATTACTTCTTCAACTGAAAAGTAAAAAATGTACATACCACACTTGTATTACTGTTTTCCCCCCATTATCAATAACTACTTGTAATTCTAACCTGAACCACAGAAAATCTCTTTAGGTTTACAAAAGTTGCTTTAAAAAATTGTGAGGGGTGTCAAGTTTTCTCATCTGATTATATATCTTATCATCATGTATACTTTGGTCTCCATAAAGAAAAAATATATATCCTTTCATACACAGTTTCATATTTCCAGAACTATGGTGGCCTCTCTAAAAGACTGAGAGCAGGACATCTGCTACAGAGGCCAATTATAAACTTCTCTCTCGAGACTGAACACTAGCAAAAAAAAAAAAAAAAAAAAAAAAACCTGCGCTGGTGGTGCCAACAGACAGGTGCACTGATTCCCAGTGCACACTGACTGTGAAGCAAGAAATAAAATTTTGGTAAGGTTTATTATGCATATTCTCTTGAACGAAGAATTTTATTTGGTTTTACAATCATGACAGCAGTCACTGGGGTATTGCAGGCCATCTTTCATCTGATAAATCTTTGAGAGGCCACTGGGTTAATAGAGGAATACTGAGCTGATTAAATTTAGCTTACAATCACTATGGTGCAAATCAAATAGTTGTAAGGAATTGGGACAGCTCTCTCATCATACACTATATGGCCAAAAGTTTGTGACACCTGACCACTCATGTACACTCATGTACTTTTTGAACATCCCTTTCCAGCTTTAGTCCCTCCTTTACTGTTATTATAAATAACGAAATAATTGAATAACTAGATTTTGGAGCATGGCTGTAGGGATTTGTGCTAATTCAACCATAAGAATATTTGTGAGGTCAGGCACTGATGTTGGGTGAGAAGGCATGGGGTGCATTCTGTGTTCCAGTTCATCCAAAAGGTGTTCAGTGGGGTTCAGGTCAGGGCTCTGTGCAGGCTACTTGAGGTCTTCCACTCCAAGACTCGGCAAACCATGATGGGCACGTTGTGAATTCCAGTGCACAACAGCATTGTCATGCTGGAACATGTTTGGGCCTCTTAATTCCAGTGAAGAGAAATTTTAATGTTACAGCATACAAAGACATTCCCAATGTCTTTTGTGTGAATTGTGTGCTTCCAACTTTGTAGCAACAGTTGGGGAAGGACCACGTATGTGTGTGATGGTCAGGTGTCCACATGCTTTTGGCCATATAGTGTATATCTGCATGTGTCTCTAAACTCTTAGGACCACCATAGGACAATGGTTGTCTGATAACACTATAGCTGGACACCAGCTGCACACCTCTGTGCTATTTATATTGAGCAATTCCTCTTTTTGTCAGGCACTGAGTTTATGCTCTCTATAGTTTTATCATTCTTTTATACATATCAAAGGCCCAAGGTCACAAAAAGGTCACAAAAAAACAAGGTCACAGCCATAATGCAACATTTTTTACTATATAGTTTCGATCATCTCTGCATTGCCCCTGAATCTAGTAGTTATTTAGTTCTAAAGCCGTAGAATAATAATGAAATTGTGACACACACACACACACACACACACACACACACACACACAAACACACACACACACACACACACTTATTAGGCAATTTATCTGGTCAGACTATATGAAATAATCAGTCCATGTCACTGTATGTGAAGTATGACAATTCTGTGTATAGAAAAATTCTTACATTTTTAAGCATAATTCTGAGATGATTAAACTGCAATACAGTTCAATGATTGGCGATCATTTGGCCAGCTACTCACGCATTGGGAATTTATCAAATTATATTGTGCCAATGGCCAAATTATTTACAGATTGTACAGTATATGACGATTGGGGTCATTAATAAACATCTGACTATTCCCATAAGTCTGTTGGAGTGTGTATTACCCCTTGAGCTATGAAAAAGGCAGACTACTAGATCAATGCAGTGAATCATACATTATTAATGCTCACTTAATCCAAGGCAGTTGTGTTAAATGAAGTAAAGCATGCATCTTTTCTTCAGAAAGGTGCTGTGAGGTCACAAAGGTTTACCTTTGAAATTCATTAGCAAACTATCCAACCATTACTCATTACTCATAAAGCTTATAAAGGATGCACTGAGGAAGCATCCCTAGGAATCTCAATTAGGTACCTTGAGTGCAAAAGTAAAGGGTAAAAAGCAACTTTTAATGTAGACCCTGAAAAAAAAACCTTTAAAAATTCACATTAATTGGATGGTGACATGGTTGACTGGTGAGGAGTTTGATTGCATTCTTCCTATGCTACAAAGAAAGTCTTGTAAGTACATGTAAGACTATCTATTCCCAATGATCACAGCCTCTAAGACCGTTTGCAGTTTCCTCTTTGCTTTTGTATAGAGAGTAAAAGATTTTTGCTACTACAACCATTTGGGAAATGAATCCACTTTGCTGAAGTGTCTTAATAATTACAGTGACATCAAGGTTAATTGCCTAATCTGGATTGCCATAGAAGCATCCTGTTGAAATCCCCACACAATCTGTTTTAAAATGGGGGCCAGAAGACACCCACAACAGAGGGAGGATTTGACCTACATAAAGTCTTCAACAAATACATACAGTAATGATCCTAAAGTATATTGAAATATTGGAATATCTATCAAAAATAAAAAATAAAAAGTGTGTATGCGCTATGGTCATATTTAGGAAACATACCAGCAGCAGATCATCTAGAACTACTGGGTACATTTATTTGAAGTGGGTGAGCTACCTTTAGCATCTATCTTGAATACAATTCAGAAAAGAAAATTCGAATAAAATTTACAACACAAGAGCATGTTGGTAGGCATGGCAATAATAAGTTGATGTCTTTGCAGTTGTACAGTTTTGAAATGTGTGAGCATTACTTGTTAGTCGAGCGTTTGTAATTATTAGCCTACTATAACAGAAGTGACTTGTGAACAGCCATCTCTTTCATATATTCGCATTGATTTGACATAGACAAGACATTTCTGCCCTTACACTCTCATACCCACACTGCACATTGGTAAATAAAGCTTAAGTGGACATTCAACCAAGCCACATGACCAGAAATGGCCAAGCCACCTGTTCACAAAGCTTGCAAAAAATCAGAAGTGAGATTTCACTAATCACACACCTACGCTGATACACTGTATGTCCAAACGACCATCACAACCACATATGCTTGTTGAACATCCCATTCCAGAGTTAATCCCTCATTTGCTATTATAAAAGCCTCTAGTCTTCTGGGAAAACTTTCCATGTTAGTATATTAGCTGATGTTCATGTCATATATGTTCATGCCATTTCTCAATTTTAAGAAATGTTTTTGTGACATGTACAGTATATATAGTAAATATATACAGTATTTTTAGATCACTGTTTCTGTGATATACAGACATACATTTTAAATAGAACACTATTAATGGCATTCTGTGTGTCAGCAGTTTCATGCCTTTAAGAAGGATTACAAGGCAATAAATCAACAGTGATGAAAGGGCCTTCCTAATTGTGTGTCAACATAATGCTATTTTTATTTTTTATTTTTTAAGTTTAACGTTGAGACATTTCATTATTAAGCTTTATCACACTGGCACTGAACTGTGGGTTATGGAGGCTGCTCATCATCCACACCTGTCCTGATATCTCATTAATTTTACTGAGGCACGTGACAAAGATGGTGTCAACCCTATCAATGCTTAAATGAGACCTAGTGAAGGATAACTCTTCTCCACGATGCGAGGCACAGTGCCACTGATGGGTTTATTCCTCTAATATTGACTTTAATTTCATATTTAACAGTCAGTCATAATGCTATTGGGATGGAAGTGATTAAACGTGTGTAACACCCAGATACCTCTTTGTGCATGTTTATACAGTGACTTGAATAAGTATTCACCCCCATGAACATGTTACAACATGGAACTGAAATGGACTTAATAGGGATTATATGTCATGAATTTACACAAAAGGGCCTATAATATTGAAGTGGGAATGAAGTCTATAATATAAAATACAATTATTTGCAAAAGTTAAATTTGTGAATGCATTAGTAATGACCCCAGTTGGTATGAAATTGCTACATCAATTCTGGTACAACCAGTTGCCATCCGAAGAGACATAATTGGTTGAATTGAGTCCCTGTGTGCAATTAAAGTGTCACATGATCTCAATAAAAATATACCTGTTCCTGGAAAGCCCTGGAGTTTGTAAGAGAACATACCTAAACAAACAGCACCGTGAAGACCATGGAGGATTGCAAAACAAATGCAGGCAAAGTTCTGATAAAGTATCAGGGTTTGGTTATAAAAAATATTCCAAACCTTGAACAAATAAATCCATTATTAAAATCTGTAAAGAATATGGCACAAAAAGTCAGTGACCGGGTAGAGGGCATTAGTCCTAGAAACTACCAAGAGGTTAAAGGTAACTCTGAAGGAGCTGGAGAGACCCACAGGTCAGATAGGAGAAGCTGTTCATAGGCCAACCTTAGCCTGTGAACTTCACAAAGCTGGGCTTTCTGGAAGAGTGACAAGAAGAAAGGCATTATTGAAAAAAGCCATATCCATAAGTCCAAAATTGAACTACTTGGCCTTGGCACAAAGCACTACAGTTGGCAGAAACCCAACACTTCACCCTGGGAACACCATCCCCACAGTGAAGCATGCTGGTGGGCACACCATGTTGTGCTTCTACATAAAGAACACAACATATTAATAATTTATTAGATATGAAAGAAGTATTAAAATATCATTTCACTCAACACTGTCGCAGTTATGTAAAGAAATGCATAATACTGATGAGGTGACATTTTTTCACTTTCATTTAAAACTGTTTGTTAATAATTCATAAACTTGCATAAATAGTTGGGGTCAGTTGTATCAAAATATTTAGATGATTCTACAGCTGCCTGGACAAAAAAAAAAAGTCGCACACTAAAAATTTGTTGCACCACCTTTAGCTTTTATTACGGTGCACATTCATTGTGGTATTGTTTCGACAACCTTGTGCAACATGACAACATTTATTTCCATCTAGAGGTGCATTAATATTTGACCGAGACCTTGTATTGAGGACAGGAGAGTTGAAACACTCCGTAAAGTCTTCTCCAGCACATCCCAAAGACTTTCAATGGGGTTAAGGTCAGGACTCTGTGGTGGCCAATTCAAAATGATTCCTCATGCTCCCTGAACCACACTTTCACAATTGAATCTTGGCATTGTCAACCTGGAATATGCCTGTGCCATCAGGGAAGAAAAAAATCCATTGATGGGATAACCTGGTCACTCAGTACGTTCAGGTACTGAGTTATTTGCCACATAATGTTGCAGAGCCTAGACCTGACCAATTGAAGCAACCCCAGATCATAACACTGCCTCCAGAGGCTTGTACAGTAGGCAATATGCATGATGGGTGCATCGCTTCATGTGCCTCCCTTCTTACCCTGATGCACCCATCGCTTTGGGATAGGGTGAATCTGGACTCAACAGACCACATGACCTTTTTCCATTGCTGCCCAGTCAAAGTCTTTGCAAAATACATACTATGGCCACTTAAAAAAAAAACCCAGACTAATAAGAATTTATTGCAGAGATGAGCACAAGCATAAATAGCGCTGCTTCATATTCTGTTATACAGTATATTTCAGATCCTCTGATGTGTTTTCCTTTGGAGAAAGGTTATATTACTTAGCAAATAAAGTGTTTGCTTCGCCAATCTTCATTGTTTTCTCATTTAAAGTTTTAAACATTGAGTTATATACAATGCTGTTTTTCCCCCTTATTGCTTCCTTACTATTGTATTATTCCCCAGAGTGAGTTACAGCTGACCCAGGTTCTGAAGCAAATTGGAACAGTTCTCTCCTTTTGTGCACAGGCTATTTTCTTCTAATTGGCTAACTAATACAGTGCCTTCCACTAATATTGGCACCCTTGGTAAATATGAGCAAACAAGGCTGTGAAAAATTGTCTTTAAGTTTAACCTTTTGATCTTTTGTTCAAAAAATTCACAAAAATACTCTGCTCTCATGGATATCAAACAATTGCCAACAAAAGAAAGGTTTATAAAAAAATATATCTTTGTTAAATATAGGTGTGCAACAATTATTGGCACCCTTTTAGTCAATACTTTGTCCTACCTCCCTTTGCCAAGATAACAGCTCTGAGTCTTCTCCTACAGTGCATGATGAAGTTGGAGAATACATAGCAAGGGATCTGAGACCATTCCTCCATACAGAATCTCTCCAGATCCTTCGAATATCGAGGTCCATGCTGGTGGACTCTCCTCTTCAATTCACCCCACAGGTTTTCTATGGGTTTCAACTCAGGGGACTGGCATGGCCATGGCAGGACCTTGATTTTGTGGTCAGTAAAACATTTTTGTGTTGATTTTGATGTATGTTTTGGATCATTGTCCTGCTGGAAGATCCAACCACGGCCCATTTTAAGCTTTCTGGCAGAGACAGTCAGGTTTTCATTTAATATCTGTTGATATTTGATAGAGTCCATGATGCCATGTATCCTAACAAAATGTCCAGATCCTCTGGCAGAAAAACAGCCGCAAAATATTAAAGAGCCACCACCATATTTAACTGTGGGCATGAGGTACTTTTCCATATGGCTACCTCTCTGTGTGCACCAAAACCACCTCTGGTGTTTATTTCCAAAAAGCTCTATTTTGGTTTCATCTGATCATAGAAACCGATCCTATTTAAAGTTCCAGTAGTATCTAGCAAACTGAAGATGATTGAGTTTGTTTTAGGATGAGAGTAGAGGCTTTTTTCTTGAAACCCTTCCAAACAACTTGTGGTGATGTAGGTGACCTCGGATTGTAGTTTCGGAGACTTTCTGACCCCAAGACACAACTAACTTCTGCAGTTCTCCAGCTGTGATCCTTGAAGATTTTCTGGCCACTCGAACCATCCTCTTCACAGTCCGTTGAGACAATATAGACACACGTCTAATTCCAGGTTGTTTCATAACATTTCCAGTTGAGTGGAACTTCTTAATTATTGTCCTGATGGTGGAAATGGGCATTTTCAATGCTTGTGCTATTTTCTTATAGCCACTTCCCATTTTGTGAAGCTCAACAACCTTTTGCTACACATCACAGCTATATTCCTTGGTCTTACCCATTGTTATGAATGACTAATGGACATTACCTCATATTTATACCCCTGTGAAACAGGAAGTCATGGTTGAACAATTTCCTGTTCCTAGTCACCCAGGTGTACTAAAAAAAATTTTAAATGTCAATGGGAATATACGTCAAATATATTTTTCTCATATGAATTCATAGGGGTGCCAATAATTGTTGCACACCTATATTTAACAAAGATTTTTTTTTTTTATAAACCTGTGTTGTGCTTGCAATTGTTTGATATCCATGAGAGCAGAGAATTTTTGTGAATTTTTTTTAACAAAACATCGAACGGTTAAACAATAAAGACAATTTTTCACAGCCTTCTTTGCTCATATTTACAAAGGGTGCCAATATTAGTGGAGGGCACTGTAAATAAGATCTAAATTTCATGGAATTTAATGTAGAAAATGTGGGTTTTTGTATTAATTTGGTGAAAAAGTAACAAATATTAAAATCAACCCTAAGTCTCCCCCCAAAATATCCCATCCTCCAAAGCTGAGGATACCCTCTTCTCTATAAAAAGCTTGGAAAGTAGAAAGAATAGGACAGGGCATTGCAGCTTTTAATACGCCTTTTCCTCCTCTACCACTGGTTCCTCTCTGCCATAGTCTTGTTGAGTCCCACTACTTTCACTGTTTGTGGGAACACCCAACAGCTTCCTCCCTGAGCAGATATGCTGTTCTAAATAGACAGCAAGATTTGGCACCCTCAGTCAGATCACCTGTGCCTGTGAGTCACTTTATAGGTATTAAAAATTGTATCATAGAACATGAAGTTTCCAGAGAAACAAGACATTTCAGCTGTGCAAGCGATGTGTTCTGAAGCTGTGGAAGGTAAAACTGTATGAGAAATGGTTGATTATCTAGTTGTTGTTGTCAAAACATGACATTAATTCCCTGAGGTTCTAAAGTAGTGGGAGAGCAGATGAGCTCTATGTTTCCTCACTTCATTACTCCTGTAACATTAACTAACAATGCAAAGAGAGATGCCATTAATTTTATGTCTATTGCTCTTGAAGTGTCTCACCACTGGAAAGGAGAAATCTTTCATTCTGATGGTATGAAAGTGCTCGATAAAACCATGAGCCATGAGTCTCCTCGTTGTTTCCTCCTGAAAGAGAGACAATAAACAATTGCTATGGTGAAACATGAGGACGTGATGGGTGACAAAAATGGAACCTTTAGGGCCTGTGATTTTAGTGGCAGTGTTAATAAATTGCATGTCAAATATATTGAATGGTCGTATGCGGGAGCACTGTAGTTTCTAATAGAAATATGATTTAACCGGTTCTTGACAAAAGTGTTTTTTCATTTTTTACTTGATCTGTGTTAGATGAGAGGAGGTTCTTTGAAAAGAGAAGTAGTCCAAGGACCATCCTATAGAATTTTTTAATGTTTATCATTTTAGCTGCTGTCTTGTTTATAGGTCAGAGCATCTGTTAACTCAGTAGTAGTAACACAGACCATGGCCATGACTTTCAAAGAAAAAGAAAGATAAATGATAAATAATAAAGAAAAGAAAAGAAAATATCCACAACTATAGAAATATTCATAGTTATAAAAATAATATAAATGCACCATTCTGGAGGAAGTCATCATTCTCACTGCAAATTTATTTGATAAATTAAATAAATGTATATAACTTAAAGGAGGGTCATCAGGAGTAGTTTGTGAAAGTACTGCATTTAAGCAATATCAAGAGCAACAGTGTGGTTAGGTAATCTCAGCCATGCCGTATATTCACTATAACTGTCTGACTGCGAGTGCGATATTGCTTTTATACAGCAGTTCTCTAAACAAAAAAATAATGTTGAATAATTGACATTTCAGACACAATATCCATAAGATGCCACACTCACTTTATAGCACGTCAGCTAGCTGGCTTGCTAGTTCATAATGATTCCTGTTAAAGGTGCTTCAGGTAAAATACAGTGCTGTATCAGGAAATACTTTTTCACAACACTGTAGCACCTTTTTATTTTTCATCTTCATATGATGAACTTTCATATTTAAAGTCATAAGTTATATTTTTGTACAGTAATGTTTGCCATGATTGCTGATTATGTCACTAATTCTACTGTAGTAAACATTTCTAACTAGGAAGTGATATTCTATGTGGCGAACACAGATGAGCAGAGTAATACACGTCCCAGTGTGGTTATAGTAAATATAAGCACAATTGGAACGCTGCTCAGCCAATCAAATTAGTGAACCAGAACTAACTGTTGTATAAAAACATTTATACTAGTACTCTCACTTTATGCTCTCATTTAGCACAACTTCAGATGCACACAAACTTCATCAGCACAAAGTATTCTATGTATAATATTGTATTGGCATCGTTCTAATACAGTTGCATCTCAATAAATTAGAATGTCGTGGAAAAGTTCGTTTATTTCAGTAATTCAACTCAAATTGTGAAACTCGTGTATTAAATAAATTCAATGCCACAGACTGAAGTAGTTTAAGTCTTTGGTTCTTTTAATTGTGATGATTTTGGCTCACATTTAACAAAAACCCACCAATTCACTATCTCAACAAATTAGAATATGGTGACATGCTAATCAGCTAATCAACTCAAAACACCTGCAAAGGTTTCCTGAGGCTTCAAAATGGTCTCTCAGTTTGGTTCACTAGGTAAGCCACAAACATTCATTGCCAAAGAAGTTGGCTGTTCACAGAGTGCTGTATACAAGCATGTTAACAGAAAGTTGAGTGGAAGGAAAAATTGTGGAAGAAAAAGATGCACAACCAACCGAGAGAACCGCAGCCTTATGAGCATTGTCAAGCAAAATCGATTCAAGAATTTGAGTGAACTTCACAAGGAATGGACTGAGACTGGGGTCAAGGCATCAAGAGCCACCACACACAGACGTGCCAAGGAATTTGGCTACAGTTGTCGTATTCCTCTTGTTAAGCCACTCCTGAACTACAGACAACGTCAGAGGCGTCTTACCTGGGCTAAGGAGAAGAAGAACTGGACTGTTGCCCAGTGGTCCAAAGTCCTCTTTTCAGATGAGAGCAAGTTTTGTATTTCATTTGGAAACCAAGGTCCTAGAGTCTGGAGGAAGGGTGGAGAAGCTCATAGCCCAAGTTGCTTGAAGTCCAGTGTTAAGTTTCCACAGTCTGTGATGATTTGGGGTGCAATGTCATCTGCTGGTGTTGGTCCATTGTGTTTTTTGAAAACCAAAGTCACTGCACCCGTTTACCAAGAAATTTTGGAGCACTTCATGCTTCCTTCAGCTGACCAGCATTTTGAAGATGCTGATTTCATTTTCCAGCAGGATTTGGCACCTGCCCACACTGCCAAAAGCACCAAAAGTTGGTTAAATGACCATGGTGTTGGTGTGCTTGACTGGCCAGCAAACTCACCAGACCTGAACCCCATAGAGAATCTATGGGGTATTGTCAAGAGGAAAATGAGAAACAAGAGACCAAAAAATGCAGATGAGCTGAAGGCCACTGTCAAAGAAACCTGGGCTTCCATACCACCTCAGCAGTGCCACAAACTGATCACCTCCATGCCACGCCGAATTGAGGCAGCAATTAAAGCAAAAGGAGCCCCTACCAAGTATTGAGTACATGTACAGTAAATGAACATACTTTCCAGAAGGCCAACAATTCACTAAAAATGTTTTTTTTATTGGTCTTATGAAGTATTCTAATTTGTTGAGATAGTGAATTGGTGGGTTTTTGTTAAATGTGAGCCAAAATCATCACAATTAAAAGAACCAAAGACTTAAACTACTTCAGTCTGTGTGCATTGAATTTATTTAATACACGAGTTTCACAATTTGAGTTGAATTACTGAAATAAACGAACTTTTCCACGACATTCTAATTTATTGAGATGCACCTGTATATCTTGATAGTGATTACTAATTTTTTTATATACTCATGTTATAAAACATCTGCATATAATTAATCACATTCCCCTCCAATTACATTATGTTCACTGCTAAAATGTGAAGTTGAAAATGTACACTGTTGTAATCTGATTCTGCAGTCATTGGACATTTCTCTGCCATATCAAATATCTTGCCATTGCTTTGTAATTTTTATTTCTGTTATCAGCTATGAGTTATCATTTATTATAAGTGTTCTAAGTGAAGCTTACAGGCTCAGCTGTGTAACATTTCATCCATATCTGAAAACATCTGTTGGTATTGAATTGTGGGTGCCGTGGTTTTATGATCTGTTATTCAGATGGATCAATTTCTGGCAGCTATACAAAATGTTTTTGCAGCTATCTGAAAATATGGGTGTGCCACAACACTTGCTTCATCTATTAAAAGTGTAATTGATTACTGTGCCTCATCTGGGGTGTTTCCCTTAAACCACAGTGAAGAGTTTTCTAAGAGCATTTTTGTTGAAACAGTGGCAATGCATATTTTTCAATCCCTAGTTAGGTACAAGGACAATACTTGCTTTTAGTTAAAAATTTTTTTTTAGAACACTTGCAACTACTACATTGCTGAAATGTCTGAAATGGGCTCTGATCTATGCACATAATTAAAAAAAAAAATTTGTTCAAGCACACTAATCTTCATTTGTTTGTGCTTAGTTGCAAATGATGTACAGTTCAATGATATACAGAGTGATCTGCTCTCTATTCTAACCTGCTGTTCTGAACAAATAACCCAATACTATTAACTACGAACTTTCATTCAGTCTTTGCAAACATTTCTGAGCCATTCATGTACCCTGTTTAGTCTAGTTGGTTTGACCGCTGTGTTTTCCCTGATAATGCCACAAGGCATTTCTGAAGAAGAAGCCTTTATTTGTCACATATACATTACTGTGCAAAAGTTGTAGGCACATGCAAAGAAATGCTGTAGAGCAAAGATTCCTTCAAAAATAATGAAATTAAATGTTTCTACATTAAAAAAAAACGTAAAGAGCAGTAAACAGTAGTAAATTAAACAAAATCAATATTTGGTGTGACAAAAATAAAATAAAAATAGTAGTCTCCAGTACAATGTGTGCAGTTTTATAAGGAAATGAGCTGGTAAGTTTTATTGAGCATCTTGCAGAACCAGACACAGTTCTTCTGGACACTTTGACTTTCGCACTCGCTTCTTATTTTTGCAGCAAAACCCAGCAGCCTTCATTGTGTTTTTTTGTCTGAAAAGTGTCTCTTATATAATATGCTGCTTTCTTTAATGACATACAAACATTTTTCTGTAACATTTAATTTTGTGCTAGAAAACTAATGTTTGGGAATCTAATTTGTTTTTTGTACTGACTTGATAATGTAGAAGTCATAAAATAAAAAATCTATAACAAAGTTTGTACTAAAAAAAAATAGGGTGCCTAAAACTTTTGCACAGTACATCACAGCACAGTGAAAACCTTTTCTCCGCATATCCCAGCTTGTCAGGAAGCTGGGGCTCAAAGCACAGGGTCAGCCATGATTCAGCGCCCGTGGAGCAGAGAGGGCTAAGGGCACTGCTCAACGGCCCAACAACAGCAGCTTGGCGGTGCAGGGGCCCAAACCTCAACCCTCTGATCAGCAATCCAGAGCCCCAACCGCTGAGCCACCACTGCCCTGGTACTGTTCTGGTACTGGTAATGTTCTAAGGTACATTATAATCCAGAAGGGGGTTGTCATGGATGATGACATGGTCCAAGCAGTCACTAACTGGCCTGTTCCCCAAAACATCAAAGAATATCAGAGATTTATTGGTTTTGGCAACTTCCAAAGGAGATTCATTAGAAACTCAGTCACTGCACCCCTGACATTCTTGTTAAAAAGGGGAAAGATAAAACATATATGGAACATACAAACTGAGATGGCATTGTCCTATTTCAAAAAGCCATTTACTACAAAACCCATTACCTTATAGAAGTGGACACCAAGTGCATTGTGTGTTGTGTTTTGCCCCCAGAGAATTCTCTGAATGCTGCAGAGAAGAAGCCTAGATTGCAATACTCTTAATTTCCTTTATTAATAAAAGTATACATACTTTTGTCTGACTATCATGACTATCATTTACTTGCAGATCTCCAACACGTTTTTGCATTGTGACTAATAATGAGTAAAGATTGAGAGTAAATGATGTCCAGTTAATGTGTTTGATCAGTCTGTTGGACACGATGAATTTCTGAAATGCCAGATAGTTTAATCTAATGATGATGTAGTGTGATTATTACAAGAAGAATTTTAGAAGCAATTGGTGGAAGAGGTAAAAACCCTGGGTCAGTGGTTGCAAGAGGAACACCGAGCATTAGTAGAATATCTTTGAAAGTTTGCGCATAACAAACATGGATTTGCAACACTTTGAGGGGATGAACAGCAAGACTGCTCCCAAACAGCAGAGGCCATCAACATGCAGTGCGCCAAGGCCTAGCTACAGGACAAGCAAGGCAGGCAATTGCTTGGGGCCTGAGTTCTGAAGAAGCCCCCTGAAGGTCAACATTATATACATGGAAATGTTATATAACTAGGAAGTTGTGTAAGTTGTGGAACTGCACAAGTTTATTTTGATTCATTGAACTTTTCAAAATGAAAAGAACTTTACAGTGCTGCGAAACATATTTGCCCCCATCACATATTTTGCCCCATTAAGGCTCATCTGAATTTTGCCAAAACACACCTTGATGATCCGCAAACATTTTGGGAGAATGTTCCGTGGATTGATGAGCTGAAAGTGGAACTGTTTGGAAGACAGGGGTTCCTTAGATCTGGTGTAAACCAAACACAGAATTCCACAAAAAGAACATCATACCTATGGTCAAGCATGGTGGTGGGAGTGTAATGGTGTGGGGATGCTTTGCTGCTTCAGGGCCTGGGCAACTTGCAGTATTTGAGGGAAACATGATTTCACAAATGCAGCAAGAAAATGATCCAAAGCACAGGAGTAATCCACCTCTGAAGGACTCAAAAAAAGCTAAATTAAAGTTTTGGAGTGGCCTAGTCAAAGTCCTGACTTGAGATGCTTTGGCAGGACCTTAAACGGGTAGTTCATTCTCAAAAACCCTCCAGTGTGGCTGAACTGAAGCAGTTCTGCAAAGAAGAGTGGGCCAAAATTCCCAATCAGTGGAAGCATTTGGTTGCAGTTATTGCTGCTAAAGGTGGCACAACCAGATTTTAAGTTTTTAAGCTTCATTAAAAAAACAAAAAACAAAAAAAAAAACAATAATAAAAACTGTATGGTGTGTGTTTACTCAGGTTGCCTTCGTTTTATGCTGTATTTCATTTGATGATCTAAAACTGTTTAATGTGATATATACACAAAAACAGAAGAAATCAGAAAGGGGCAAATAATTTTTCACAGCATTGTACATGTCTGGAAACCAGAAAAGGAAGAGAAAACAAGAAGAAGAAGAAGAGAAAGGGAGGAAGCATGACTGTGGTAAGTGGTGGAGAAAATAAAATAACAAAATAATCAAGGATGATATCTGTAGGCTAAAGCATAAGGTAATGTAGCTCTTGCCTGAAATCATTTTGGCAGGTAAGCAGCTAGCTAGGAGCTAGGCTAATTTTTTAAAAATTATTTAGCTGGTTTTCTTTGTAGAATTAATCATTTTGCTCAAATTGTCTTGATAGCTTTGACCTTTTGAAGTATATACTTTACAATCACTTTACCAGAGGGGTTCCATTGTAGCCAACATGATGTAATGATGGATTATGTAATTGCCAAGCCTCATTTAGTACATCATCTAGCATGGAAAATATAATGCTAACGCATTCAGACAGTTGCTCTATAGTTTGCTCATTGTATTGCTTCTTTACATTATGCAAAAGGGGCCCCTTGCATCTTTCTACCTGAGGCCTCCACAGTCCACAGTCCCATGGCCTCTGGCCATGGGGATCTCTAGGATGAGAAAGAATGAGTCATCCCTCTAGATACATTCAAAACTTTCCACCCAGTCTTCCAAAGCCATTCCAGTCTCATTCGATGGAATCCTGGCCACTGTGGGGATAGCAGGAGGGGGTCTAGATTTTAGTTCTGAGTCAACTCCAAATGGCTGTTGTCATTGGCAAATACTCTAATATAGAGGTGAAGATTAATGGTAAACTGAATCAAGGTCCCAAGCGAGCTAACATTAATGAGCTAGACGCAGCTGAATGAGATGCTGGTCCCACACTCTGACAAACACAGCAGGCTGAAATGAAAATCAGCAAACAGGTAATAATTTCCATATTTATGCAACACTTTCATGAATTTGAATGTTGGCAAAGTATTGATATAAGCTAGGAGGTGCACTCAGGTGTTGTCATAGCAAGTACACTTGCCTGGGCTCTGACTGGGTCATCTTGTGCATGAATGTGAATTGCTGTAGGTAGATCATTTAATGGTTATTCCTTGGGGAAGCTGCTATCAATGTCTGCTGTGTGTTGACAAGCAAGACAGTATGTGTTGAAGCACATCCTCCAGTAATCTGGAAGCAGATTAGAAAGGTGGGTTGTGTACATATTTTGTGTGCCAAATGGCCAGGCTTCTTTGAGAACCTGAACCCCATTTGCAGTTGAAGTTGTCCAGTAATGTTCCCTGAAGGAGGACCTGGAGGGATCTGTGTCTATGGCTCAAAACTTTAAAAGTGGTTGACTATGGAGCTGGAAGAAGGAAGCTCCCTAGCCATGACAATGCTTTAGGGCCTGACCCCATAACAGCAGCAGCAACTACATGCTCTAGTAAGTAAGTGACATATGGTCTTTGGACTGGCCAAGCATGTCTCCAGACCTAAACCCTATAGAGCATCTGTGGGGCATCCTCAAACGGAAGGTGGAGGAGCGCAAGGTCTCTAACATCCACCAGCTCTGTGATGTCGTCATGGGGGAGTGGAAGAGGACTTCAGTGGCAACCTGTGAAGCTCTGGTGAACTCCATGCCCAACAGGGTTAAGGCAGTGCTGGAAAATAATGGTGGCCACACAAAATATTGACACTTTGGGCCCAATTTGGACATTTTCACTTAGGGGTGTACTCACTTTTGTTGCCAGCGGTTTAGACATTAATGGCTGTGTGTTGTTATTTTGAGGGGACAGCAAATTTACACTGTTATACAAGCTGTACACTCACTACTTTACATTGTAGCAAAGTGTCATTTCTTCAGTGGTGTCCCATGAAAAGATATAATAAAATATTTACAAAAATGTGAGGGGTGTACTCACTTTTGTGAGATACTGTAAAGCATTCTAAAGGCCTTCAGAAAAAAGGTTTTGAATGCCTATGAATCTGGCAAGGGATTTTAAAAGATCTCCAAATTATTTGAAATACATCAATCCACTGTAAGGAAAATAATATACAAGTAGCGCAGATTTCAAATGACTGCCAGTTTGTCCAGGACTGGCCGTCCCAGCAAATTCAGCCCAAGAGCAGACCATCTGATGCAAAAACAAGTCTCCAAAAACCCCAAAATTTCATCACAGGAACTGCTAGTGAGTCTTGCAACTGTTGGTTCTACAATCGGAAAGAGATTGCACAAGTTTGACCTGCATGAGAGGCGTGTCAGGAAAAAGCCTTTGCTGTCTAAAGAGAACATTAAAGCAAGACTACAGTTTGCCAATGAGCATATAGGCAAAGACCTGGCCTTTTGGAATAATGTGCTCGGGACAGACGAATCAATGATATAGTTGTTTGGCCACAGTAACAGCAGACATGTTTGGAGCAGACCAAAGACAGCTTTTCAGGAGAAGCACCTCATACCAATGTTATGGTTTGGGGTTGCTTTACTCCCTCAGGGACTGGACAGCTTGCGGTCATTGTTTCAACTATGAATTCTGCATCATATCAAAGAGTGCTTGAAGATAATATGAGGACATCTGTTCAAAAGTTGAAGCTGAACTGAAAGTGGACCTTTCAACAGGATAATGATCCTAAGCACACTAGCAAATCCAGGAATGGCTCAGAAAGAAGAAATGGAGGGTTATGGAATGGCCTAGTCAAAGCCCAGATTTAAATCCCATTAAAATGTTGTGAAGGGATTTGACACGGGCAGTACATGCAAGAAAGCCCTCAAACGTCTTGCAACTGAAAGAATATTGCATGGAGGAGTGGTCAAAAATTCTAGCAAGCTGATGTCAGAGACTTGTGGACAATTATGCAAAACGCCTACAATAAGTTATTTCTGCTAAAGGGGGCAATACGAGCTTCTGAGGCCAAGGGTGTACTTACTTTTTCCACAAAAGAATATCACATCTATTGATATTTCTGTTGAATAAATGAAAAAGCTAATTTTCCTTGTGGTTTTGTTCAAGTATCTCAACTTCATTAATAGGCACTGCTTCAAAGATGATCAAATGTTTGCTTGTCCAAATATGTCAAAAAAAGACAATTTCCATGGGGTGTACTTATTATTTCACATGACTGTATATACAATATACATTTATAAACTAATAGGCAGACTGAAGAAATATATAGAGCACATAAAACTCTTTCAAAAACATTATTATAACCTAGAACACAACACTGAATTAAATAACAACAGTTGACCTTTAAACGTAGTGATGGTTTGGGAGATTTAATTAGTCCAGTCTATTTCAGTGAAACCTAAAGACTCATCAGGGACATTGACTGCACGCAGCTGGCAGCGACACAAGAGTAAGCATAAAGCTTATAAATTTAATTCAGTTGCTACTACATCCTACATATATCCATGTTCAAGGGTGATATCCTTTATTCACATTTATTCAATGAGAAATGACCACTAGTCATATTACAGTATATTGTAACTGATCTTTAAAGGTATACTCTATATTTCAGAAGCGCATCACTGCAACACATAATATTTGGACAATGACTTTCAGATCAAAGTGTTGTTTATTTCAGCATCAAAAACTTCCACATTCTGGAACACATCACACCTACTGTACAATCAGGCGGTGAGAGATGCTTGGTAAGATCAACTTCCCACTGCCCACAACAGGAGGAGCTCATTATAATGAAGGAAGTATTCTTGGGCATGATCACAGCATTTGATGGATCAAAGCGGGCAGCACTGCAGATAGTATGATGCCTGTTGTCACAGAAGTAAGCAGCCAATCTGAATTATTATCAAAAGCTATCAGTTTCCTTACTTTGAGTATGTGTAAAAGAACAAGGAGCAAGGAGAATACAAGAGAGTGGAAGGTAATTAGCTATCAAGGCTCAGCTGCAGGTATTGTTAGCAGAACTACATGACTGCTCAGTTATAATTAATTGTCATTATTAGAAAACTCTCTGATGAAACATAGACTAAACATGTCAAAGACTAACAGTTCGCTGATAAGAGTAAAGTAATGGTAACAAATGTAATGATTTATTTTCTAAAAATTAGAGAAGCCATTTATAGCTTATTTATTACTTGAGATTTATAGTATTATGTACAGATTTTGCCACTGGATATGCTAAATGTTTTGATTTCAAGACACAGGAGTGCTCTGATATTCATGTATTGACTGCAGATGAAGATTAGTCACTAATATGTAATTCATGCTAAATGGCTTCGCAGGATGGGGTGACTATATAGTTGGTTTTAGAATTAGAAAAGCAACATGCAATTTTAAGATTTAATATCTTACTGTCCCATTTTTAATTTTGATTACATTTGCATGCTACTTTACAGACGATAAGAGGGTATCAAACCACTTTTTAACCCTTGTCCTTGTCCAAAATATGCACACTATATGGTCAAATGTTTGTGGACACCTGACCATCACACCTATATGTGGTCCTTCCCCAAACTGTTGCCGCAAAGTTGGATGCACACAATTGTATAAGATGTCTTTGTATGCTGTAACATTACAATGTCCCTTGACTGGAACAAAGAGGCCTAAACTTGGCCAAAGTGAGGTCCATGAAGACATGATGTGCCAAGGTTTGAGTAGAAGAACCTCAACCCCACTGAACACATTTGGGATGAACTGGAACACCGACTGCACCTCAGGCCACCAAACCCAAAATCATTGCCTGATCTCAATAATGATCTTGTGGCTGAATGGACCAATCCCCAGAGCGACGTTCCAAAATCTAGTGGAAAAAAAGCCTATGGAATGTGCCCATAAAGATTTAGTCATTCAAAACCCCCGTATGGGTGTGATGGTCAGGTGCCCACAAACTTTTGGCCATATAGTGTATATTATATGCAATGTTGTGATGCAACATAATGAAAAGACAAATAAAGAACATGATCTTCGGTTACATTGTCCTTAATGTGTGACATTGAACTCAGTCTTTATTGCATGCACAATGAAAAATATTTGTTATTAAAAAGTATTGACTAGCTTTTATAAATCCTTGGCAAAGAACAAATGTGACCCTATTATTCACTTGCATGGCTAAATGAACATTGAGTATCTGTCAATCTATCCAGTGTCACATTAGCATATGTGGCACATTTGATTAGTTGTGACGTGATTGCTTACTTAGGTTGCAAAACATAAATCTTGGAACAAGGTTGCTCTACATAGACAAGCAATTTAAAAATGTGTCAAAACAGCCAGCTAGGTCTTTTCTTTTATGTGTGCATAATTGTTATGAGAGGTAATGGTGTGAATTTATAAATGTAGGGTGCCTTTTTATTTTTAAGAAATATTGCATGTTACACTGCTTCTGAAAGGATGGATAAGTTTTGATGTTATGACTTATAAACACATGTAATATTGCTGGAAAATCTTTTTTTTTTTTTTTTTTTTTTTTTAACAAAAAAAAAAAAAAAAAAAAAGAGTGAAAATGTGCATCTTAACCAAAGTATATTGATTTGGAGCACAGAGGAACTGGAGTAAACATTGTTGGGATTCACAAGTGCTTGGTAGCCACCTGGTGGTTGGTTAGTCATCTGGTGACCTCTTAGACTTCAGCAATGAGACTGCAGCTGAGAATGATCCAAGATTCCTTATGCATAAAAGGAAAAGGCAATGTGTGCGTACACAGTATGACCAATACAGCAGCACACTAATGGTTACTGCTCACTCAACGTTACAAGAAAACATGGAAATAATAATAATATCAACATTAGGAGAAGAGAATTTTTTAAACGAGTTCTGTAAGAAAAATGTAAGATGTTTTTCCCATTAAGGGTTTTTTTTCTGTTTTCAGAAGCATAGGAGGTAGTAAATAAAATGCGTGTTCTGACACCTCTCTATCATAGTCAGAATGAACTTTTTCAGCAATTTGTGCTACAGTAGCTCTTCTGTGGGATTGGACCAGACGGGCTAGCCTTCACTCCCCACATGCATCAATAAGCCTTGGGCACCCATGACCCTGTTGCCGGGTCGCCGGTTGGGTGACAACCTGCATACTGCAACACCCCACAAGACCTGCTGTTTTGGAGATGCTCTGACCCAGTCGTCTAGCCATCACAATTTGGACTTTGGCAAAGTCGCTCAGATCCTTACATTTGCCCATTTTTCCTGCTCCAAAACACATCAACATCAACTTGAGAATTGACTGTTCATTGCTGCCTAATATATCCCACCCCTTGACAGGTGAGACTTTAACAAGATAATCAATGTTATTCATTTCACTTGTCAGTGGTTTTAATGTTGTAAGGATATATTGGTCAGCACGTACTGCTTATGAAAAGGCTTCATATTGAAAAATATCCACTGAGTTTTGGAACAAATTGAGTTTTTACTCAATTTTTTGAGTAATTTTGAGTCTGACAATAATATCAGTTATGCAGCTAGTTGTGGTTTTACTTGCCAGATAGTGACATTGCAGTTAATACAGCCTAACGGGATGCTATGTGTTTGCAGATCAGATAGACCTGCACTTGAAGTTACTTCAAAATCTGTTATTTTGCTGCATTTTGCAGCAGCATCTTGGAAGGCTTTTCTTTTTTGTGCCTTTACCATTTTTGTCCATTCTTCAGTGCATCTACGTTGCTATCTGTTTCACATTCCTTACAGAAGCTGGACAGAGACAAGGTGAATGATGACCAATAATGTTGCAAGACAAGTGGGTTTATGATTTATTAACCAATCGCGTTTGACTAGATGGACCAAAATGTATCAGAATTGCAGGATTTGCCAGCCTCTTGGTGGCATCTTAGGTGGGAAAGACCAAAAAAGTGAGCAGGTTATATTAGTCATAAGACAGGCTGGACTACCAGGATTTCTCTTCACTCTATTTATTTCCAGTGGACACAATTTATTTCCATGAAGACACTGATAGAAAGATATCTAATTACAAATACATACTTGCAATAGTCTAATAAGATCAGATTAAAGAAACTACTCTGGCAAGTTGCTTAATGTTTTTCTTTTTCCTTTTAATAGTTTTATGAGCCTTTCATCATCTGACTGATAGTTCATATTGACTGTTAGGATGCAAATATCATTTTTGAAATGAAAACAGTTAAACTGTTGTGTTTTTATATGCAACTTTATGCAAAAAAAAAAAAAAAAAAAAAGTTCTAAGCAATTAGGAGTCGAACTGTGATCCAAGGGCACATTAAATGCTTAAGGCCAGTCAGTCTCAAGTGGCCAGTCCCTTGAAAGACAGGCTGTGTCCAAGACTGAAACTCATCAGTGAATAGAGGTAGAAGATAAAAGCGATGGCAGCAGTTATGTGATAGTCTTCCTTATCTCCACTCTGCAAAGTTTTCATCGATCCACCTCAGCGAGTGATTGTCCGTCAGCACACTTCCACCAAACATTACATTTGCACTCTGCAGCAGGACCATTGATCTGACTGCACGTCCAGGTGCTGGCACCATGGGGTCTTTGTGTCCTTTCATGAATTAAATAAACACAGCAGTGAGAATAGGAGGGAGCATGTGGGTGGGTGGGTGACCTCTGAGACACTGGTGATAGTGATATTAGTATAGACAGCATTCTGTATAGAAGGAACTCCTTAAATTGCAGTGTGAAGAGACATATTAATAGACATAAGAAGCATATTTGATTATAACTGGATTGGATCCACGAAATACGGTACTCTGGTTTGACCCAGTATCATTTTGCTACGAATCCTAATATTGAAAAAAATTATAAAGAGACAGTGTTCGTTTAAAATGTGCAGATAAAAAGAGAGAGAGTGTGTGCTTTTAGTAATTTTGCATCTAAGAGATGCCACTGCATGGTTGGTAAAAAATGTATACTTTTAATCCCCTCAATTGAAATGTGAAACAGATAGCAGTTAAGCTGTTTGTTTACACTTAGATCAAACTGTGTTGTCTTCCTCTTCTCTCCATCAATTATTGAGATAAAAGGCTTTGCCAGAGATTATCTCAATGCTCCCTGTTATCATTAATCAGCACATTGACTGAGTGTCCTTTAGTTTTGTTTAAATTCAAACAGTGACTTAGATATCAGATATTTGTGGTTTGTGAGAAAAATAGATAATGCATTATACTATATTATATATATCTAAAATCCCAGGTTTTGTTAGGTATTTTATTAACTGACTCAACAATTATGCTTGGTCGGGTAAATAAATCAGGTAATAAACACTGTAAAAAGTTAATAAAATCAAACATCAAAAGTATTTTGATTAACTGCATAATATGATGTCTGTGAACATCATTTGAACTGGAGAAGAATCACACAGCTTTGTGCAAGTCCATATTAAAAAGCCACAACTGGAGTCATTCAGAAGATCCCCACCAGGTTTGCAAACCTTCTACTGAAGCCAAGCCCTCTTTTTTTTTTTTTTTGTGCACAGCTTTGAGCTAAAAAGTGTGTTTCCATTACAAACCAATAATTACCCTGTAATTACAGCTCTTTGAGGCTTTTCACTGGATAGACAACAGCAGAGTAGCATTAACATAAAAGACACTGGTGTTAATATTCATTAGGCCCCAGAAAGAGAGTAAAGACATATCAAGATTGGCGATGAATATGCATTTACATTAAGGCACTTACCCGGTAAACCAAGGAAAACCTTCTGGGTTGCTTAGGAGCAGCTAGCAGAAACTATGCTGAAAGACGGTTTTAACAGTTCCAGAAGTCTCTGTTGTGTTGGAGTTTATCTCCAGCTGAGGTTATTATGGTGGTTTGACACCTTCATACCTGCAAGGCTGTAGGGGTGGATGAAATTTGACCAGAGATGTTGAAGCCACTTGACAAGGTTGGGATATTATGGTTAACACACCTGTTCAATGTTGCATTGAGATCTGGGGATGCATCTTTGGACTGGCAAAGGGACCTGAGAATGCGCTGCAATAATCATTCTCCAACCGAGAATTTAAGAGGAATAAAGTGGGTTCCACCCAGACTGTGGAACAGTGGAGCAATTCTTCACTCTTGCACTGCTTTGTGAGGGGTCATGGGATTGGGGTCATGATTTCTGAATTTGAGAAAATGTCCGGGATTCTTTAGTTTCATTATGATGTGCTTACGGTCTAATACTGCATCATGTGTGCACATATTTGCATTGCTTTAACCCCTCTCTGTAATTCCCACCTTCTCGCATACCAATTGGTCGATTATAAAAGGCTTACAGCAACTATTGCCCAAAATCCTGCCTCTCAACCATTAGCCTACTCTGAGAGAACGCGCGTTGAGGTGAAGCGCTGTTGTGTACGGCATCAAACAGTTGCTTGACAATAGCAGCAAATGACAGCTGTCCTGAGTCGAAACAATGCCCATGGCCATATAAGGCAATTTTTAATTTCATGTTATCACATTGCTTTGTATTACATGGCCATTCAAATGTGTAAATGATGGCAGAAGGTACGCTCATGGCATCTGATATTTTATTTTATTTCATGGACATTCAAAATAATGTAGGAATTTATATATATATTTAGTCGGTATAGAAAAGAATTACCCGCCTTTAAAATAATCACATTTAATTGCTTTTCAGTCTGAAATGAAGACAGACACTGTTTTTGTTTTATCCAGCTGTATTTACTCAGTGCAACTTATAACATAAAGTCATAAAGTCATGAGTACAAGCAGCAGAAATTAGCTTCCTCTGCAGGGTTGTTGGACTTACTCTCCGTGATACGCTCCAGAAGAGGCTCAGAGTAGAGCCACTGCTCCTCCGAAGTGGAGCCAGTTGAGGTGGTTTTGAGTTTTTTAGATAATTAGTATTGGATTTTATTATAATGACGGCCAAATACATACATACATACAGTATGTAACAACACATACCGGTACATCTAAAAAAATTAGAATATAATATATTATAGAATATATTCTAGATTCATTACACATAAAATGAAATATTTCAAGCCTTTTTTTGTTTTAATCTTGATGATTACGGCTTACAGCTCATGGAAATGAGATACTGGAAAAATCCAGTATCTCAAAAATATTAGAATAAAGAATTTATAATACAGCATGTCGACCTGAGGAGACTCTAATCAGCTAATTAATTCAAAACACCTTTTTACTCAAAACACTGTTGCTCAGTGGTCCAAAGTCTTATTTTCAAATGAAAGTAAATTTTGCATTTCATTTGGAAATCAAGGTCCCAGAGTCTGGAGGAAGAGTGGAGAGGCACAGAATCCAAGCTGCTTGAAGTCCAGTGTGAAGTTTCTACAATCAGTGATGATTTGGGGTGCCATGTCATCTGCTGGTGTTGGTCCACTGTTTTCTCTCAAGTCGAGAGTCAATGCAGCGTCTACCAGGAGATTTAAGAGCACTTCATGCTTCCATCTGCTGACAAGCTTTATGGAGATGCTGCTGATTTCCTTTTCCAGCAGGACTTGGCACCTGCCCACAGTGCCAAAACTACTAGTAACTGGCTTACTGACCATGGTATTACTGTGATTGATTGGCCAGCCAACTCACCTGACCTGAAATTTGTCAAGAGGAAGATGAGAGACACCAGACCCAACAATGCAGACGAGCTGAAGGCGGCTATCAAAGCAACTTGGGCTTCCATAACACCTCAGCAATGCCACAGGCTGATTGCCTCCATGCCACGCCGCATTGATAAGAGTAATTCGTGCAAAAGGAGCCCCGAGTGCATAAATTAACATACTTTTCAGAAGGTCAACATTTCTTTATTATAAATTCTTTATTCTAATATTTTGAGATACTGGATTTTTTTCATTTCCATGAGCTATAAGCCATAATCAAGATTAAAACAAAAAAAAGAATATTTCACTTTGTGTGTAATGAATCTAGAATATATGAAAGTTCCACTTTTCGAATTAAATTACAGAAAAAAAAAAATAACTTTTCCACGATATTCTAATTTTTTGAGATGTACCTGTTGTAGGCCTATAGGTAGTGTGACAACAATATATTCCAAGTACAGTTAAGTAGCAATTCAGTACAAATTAGTGTGGTAAAAAGGGACACACAATATTATTAAATAACTATTCAGCAAAACCTACAGTGGGGGAAAAAAGTATTTGATCCCCTGCTGATTTTGTACGTTTGCCCACTGACAAAGAAATGATCAGTCTATAATTTTAATGGTAGGTGTATTTTAACAGTGAGAGACAGAATAACAACAAAAAAAAGGCATTTCAAAAAAGTTATAAATTGATTTGCATTTTAATGAGTGAAATAAGTATTTGACCCTTTCGACTTAGTACTTGGTGGCAAAACTCTTGTTGGCAATCACAGAGGTCAGACGTTTCTTGTAGTTGGCCACCAGGTTTGCTCACATCTCAGGAGGGATTTTGTCCCACTCCTCTTCACAGATCCTCTCCAAGTCATTAAGGTCTCGAGGCTGACGTTTGGCAACTCGAACCTTCAGCTCCCTCCACAGATTTTCTATGGGATTAAGGTCTGGAGACTGGCTAGGCCACTCCAGGACCTTCTTATGTGCTTCTTCTTGAGCCACTCCTTTGTTGCCTTGGCTGTGTGTTTTGGGTCATTGTCATGCTGGAATACTCATCCACGAACCATTTTCAATGCCCTGGCTGAGGGAAGGAGGTTCTCACCCAAGATTTGACGGTGCATGGCCCCGTCCATCATCCCTTTGATGCGGTGCAGACCAAAATCGAGCTCTTTGGCATCAACTCAACTCGCCGTGTTTGGAGGAGGAGGAATGCTGCCTATGACCCCAAGAACACCATCCCCACCGTCAAACATGGAGGTGGGAACATTATGCTTTGGGGGTGTTTTTCTGCTAAGGGGACAGGACAACTGCACCGCATCAAAGGGATGATGGACGGGGCAATGTACTGTCAAATCTTGGGTGAGAACCTCCTTCCCTCAGCCAGGGTATTGAAAATGGGTCGTGGATGGGTATTCCAGCATGGCAATGACCCAAAACACACAGCCAAGGCAACAAAGGAGTGGCTCAAGAAGAAGCACATTAAGGTCCTGGAGTGGCCTAGCATTAAAATTATAGACTGATCATTTCATTGTCAGTGGGCAAACGTACAAAATCAGCAGGGGATCAAATACTTCCCCCCCCCCTCACTGTATAATTTTTTATAATTAGACAAAAAGCATAATTCACAGTGTTCATAATAGTCTGTGATGGTCACAAATGAACGGTCAGCAGTGTGTAGCCCCATCTGCTGGAGAAAGACAAAAAATATAACACATTAGAATACATACTTTATACAAGGACTGATGCATCCTGTCCTGAATATGACGTTGCTTTATGATGGTGGTACAGTGACAACAATAGCATCCTGAATGCAGAAAATAGTTCTCATGACACTATCAGTCCCACCAAGATTGAAATGTCCCTCTGACTGCAGTTTAAATTTTGTTACATCATGTTTGTCCCTGATGGTTGCCATTGAAAGATATTTGTTGAACTTGGACAGAGATTTATACATGAAGTAGACCTACAGATCAGGCATTTGCTTAACATTTACAATATAGATAACGCAAATAAATGTCCACAAGTAAGTAAAGATGTACTTTATGTTTAATGCTCGTATTGTTTGTCTTTAAAGAGAAAGTAATGAAATCTGACAGGGCATGCTGTCATACATACTCACCAGCCACTTTAATAGGAACACCTTTAAGACCAAATTTAAGACCAACTTTCCAATAACCAAATGTGGGGTTCCACTGCCTTGATTCCCATCGTGCTGAGTTTGAAACACTTTCTACACAAAATACATCATGCCTGGTACCGGTTTCAGCCATGCCGCAAAATCTTGTTAAATTTTCAATTCCCCATGTCATCGCTAGCTAGCAAGCAGTGCATCTGGTCTGAGCATGATGGCCGTAAACAAAACGAGTGTTGGTGGTTCCACTACCCTGATCTATATATGTTACCAATTATTTTGAGATTTTAAATTTCACCATCAGAGAAAAAAAAAAAAAAAAAAAAAAGATTACTACTTCCCCATATCTTAGCATTTTTAAGACTTTTGAAAAACTGATTTCAGACATTTTAATGTCAATAAAGGCCTTATTTTCAGCTTAAAGAATTGAATGCCCTTTAAGAATTTTTAAAGATCCGCAGGAACCCGGAGTTATTGTGTGAGGAAAAAGACTTTAAAGAAGTGCAGTGGTTCTATCACAGCATAAATAAGGCGGTAGTATAGATATGGAAGAGTAGCATAATAGGCACCAAACATGTGGATAATGACTTATCATTGTTTGTAAAAGGTATGGCAGTCTGTTATTGATTAGCTATACCCAATTTAGTGGCTGCTGAATGTAATTGCACATGGGGATTGTGTGTGTGTTCTAACACACACCCTATTCCAGAGTCCATCCATATATAAAATTAAGTTATGACACTATTTTCCCCATACTAATCATCCCTAAGTAGGAACATCTACAAGATTGGACATCTCATACAAAAATAAGGCTTTGCTCCATCTGTTTTTTTGTTTTGTTTTTTTTAATTATTATTTTCAGTGTATTTAAAATAAAAAAAATACTGGAGCTTGCCAGTACTCACTACCATTGGCTATGATGTGATCCTCCCAGAGAAAAAGAATACAGAACACCACTCACAAGAAGTATGTGACAGTCATATAAAATAAGAAATCCATAAGAAAATTTCTCTTGCTACCCGAAACCTTTATGAACAAAAAAGAAAGTTCAACTGTCACAACAGATGGTTATGATAAAAACAAACAAACAAACGTGCACACACGCGCACACACACATACACTAAAAAAAAAAAAAAAAAAAAGAAACCACAACTTTCACCAAACTCTCAACACACTCTTGGCTATAAAGTTTTGCATACCTTTTTGTTCTAATACAAGTCATTTGTACAGGCACATTCTCTTAAACCTAGCACAAGTCCCAATACAGTGAAAAAATATGCAACAAGTTGGAAAATCTCTCAACTATCTTTTGTACAGTACACACACACACACACACACACACACACACACACACACTTTACAACCATTCATGTAAATTAAAAAGAAAAAAAGAAAACTGGGCAGCATTTTTTGGTTTTGTATGAGTGATGCACTTCTGGTTTTTCATCGCTACTTTTTCCTTTGTCCAAAAATGACTCTGTGTATTACATATACAGTATAGAATTTCATAGCTTTATATAAATATGTACAAACAGCATGTAGTTGTAAGAATATTTTTTTTTCATTCATTATATAAAAAAAGTGGATAACATTAATGCCAAGTAGGAGAAGCTTGCATTGGTAACTTACAATAACTTAACTGCTAAAAGGGAATTTAGTTTGATACAGTAAGTGCAAAAGCCTCATTTATGTCTTTAGACAGGAGGAAAAAACTTGAGGCTTTGCTTGCAATGTAGCACCAACAGGGTCTGCACCTCAGTGCTCTATTCACCTTGGAGTACAAATCTTCCACGAGGTAATGTGCGGTACCAACTGAAGCATAATAAATTAGTGTTGGATAACTTACAGAGAACTTGTATTTACAAGCAAGGTTGGCTACGTGGCTTTTCTGAAGGATGGTGATGGCAGTAAGTATTCACAGCAGTGCTACAGCACGTTAGTGAAGATCCTCTCACAGTCATCCTTAAAGAAGCTCATTCAGCTCCTGATGGAAGGCCAGAGAGATGGAGCCCATTTAGGCTCCCAGTAAACACGGCCAGCCAAATATGTAGGTGTGATAGTGGGCAAGTACGGGGATGACGAACCCTGAAGTGGCCATTGAGTGAAGTTCAGTCACCATCGCTGAAGTCCTGGACTAAGTTCAAGTGTTTCATGGCACGACTGAAGGCGCTTTGCACAGCTTTCCGTGTGCTTGAGGTGCGAGCCTCCAACATCTTGATTTTATCTAATGTGTTGTCAACCCCAAATGGTACCATTTTGGTCTTAGGAAGCCATTGCCTACAACAAAATTGATAAGATTTAGTATTTAAAAAAAAAGCAACAGAATGTATTTTGACATACATACAAAAATACAGCACATCTGAGTCATAAATTGTTTTTTTACTTCACCTTTTACTACAGCTGAAAAAGCTAATAATTTAGTCATTACTCTATTATTGCAAGATGACTAACAAACTGCATGCATGGCATAAAATATCTGCTATAGCCTCTCAACAGGTGTACCAACAAGGAATTCATGTCTCAAATTCTGACTTAACTGTAAGCGTATTAATGTAATCTTTACATTCATGTTTTGGATAACATTTTATATGATTTTCCACAGAGCCTTGGAGCTAATATTCTGAAACATGAAATAGTGCAAAATATAACATCAGTTAATACGAGATTTTTTAGGGTTTTTTTGTGATTGTTGCGACCAAATATGCTCAATTTTGCTTAAGCTTTTTTCAAAATTTGTATTTGAGTTTTTTGTGAAAACTAATTGAATTAGCGAAATTGCAATTGCACAAAATTGTTTTGCATGGTCTTTCGCAGTGATGTTTGTTGGTAAATGAGACCTTTTAGCTGTACTCCTATTCGACACATGTAAATCGAAGAGAGCTTTGGCTGAATGTGCGTTGTGATGAAGTCACGACATGTCTTCTTTTCCTTTCGGCTGTTCCCTTCAGGGGTCGCCACAGCGAATCATCTGCCTCCATCTAGCCCTATCCCCTGCATCCTCTTCTCTCAGACCGACTACCTTCATGTCCTCCTTCACTACATCCATAAACCTCCTCTTTGGTCTTCCTCTCGGCCTCCTGCCTGGCAGCTCTAACCTCAGCATCCTTTTACCGATATATTCACTCTCCCTCCTCTGAACATGTCCAAACCATCTCAACCTGGCCTCTCTAACTTTGTCTCCAAAACATCTCACATGTTCTGTCTCTCTGATGTACTCATTCCTGATCCTATCCATCCTCGTCACTCCCAAAGAGAACCTCAACATCTTCAGCTCTGCTACCTCTAACTCTTCCTTCTGTCTTTTCCTCAGTGCAACTGTCTCCAAACCATACAACATCGCTGGTCTCACTACTGTCCTGTACACCTTTCCTTTCATTCTTGCTGGTACTCTTATCACACAACAGACCTGACACTTTTCTCCACCCATTCCAACCTGCCTGCACACGCTTCTTCACCTCTTTTCCACACTCCCCATTGCTTTGGACTGTTGACCCTAAGAACTTAAAATCCTGCACCTTCTTTACCTCTTCTCCCTGTAACCTCACTGTTCCACTTGGATCCCTCTCATTCACACACATGTATTCTGTCTTGCTGCGACTAACCTTCATTCTTCTTCTCTCCAGAGCAAACCTCCACCTCTCTAGAGTTTCCTCCACCTGCTCCCTGCTCTCACTATAGATCACAATGTCATCCGCAAACATCATAGTCCATGGAGATTCCTGTCTGACCTCATCTGTCAGCCTGTCCATCACCACCGCAAACAAGAAGGGACTCAGAGCCGATCCTTGATGCAGTCCGAACTTCACCGTGAACTCCTCTGTCACACCTACCGCACACCTTACCGCTGTCCTACTGCTCTCATACATATCCTGCACCACTCTAACATACTTCTCTGCCACTCCAGACCTCCTCATACAATACCACAGCTCCTCTCTTGGCACCCTGTCATACGCTTTCTCTAAATCTACAAAGACACAATGCAGCTCTTTCTGACCCTCTCTGTACTTCTCCATCAACATTCTCAAAGCAAATATTGCATCTGTAGTGCTCTTTCTTGGCATGAAACCATACTGCTGCTCACAAATGCTCACTTCTCCCCTTAGCCTTGCTTCCACTACTCTTTCCCACAACTTCATTGTATGGCTCATCAGCTTAACACCTCTGTAGTTTCCACAACTCTGCACATCTCCCTTGTTCTTAAAAATCGGCACCAAAACACTTCTCCTCCATTCCGCAGGCATCCTCTCACTCTCTAAGATCTCATTGAACAACCTAGTTAAAAACTCTACTGCCATCTCTCCTAGACACTTCCATACCTCCACTGGTATGTCATCAGGACCAACCACCTTTCCTCTCTTCATCCTCTTCAAAGCTCTCCTAACTTCACCCTTGCTAATCCTTTCTACTTCCCGCTCAACAATATTTGCCTCTACTACTCTTCTCTCTCTGTCATTTTCCTCATTCATCAGTTCCTCAAAGTACTCCTTCCATCTTTCCCTCACCCTCCTGCCACCTGTCAACACATTTCCATCTCTATCTTTAATCACTCTAACCTGCTGTACATCCTTACCATCTCTATCCCTCTGCCTCGCCAACCGATACAAATCCCTCTCACCTTCCTTACTATCTAACCTTGCATACATGTCCTCATAAACTTTCTGTTTGGCCTTTGCCACCTCTATCTTAACCTCACGCTGCATCTCCCTATATTCCTGTCTACTTTCCTCCGTCCTCTCACTGTCCCACTTCTTCCTAGCTAACCTCTTCCTCTGGATACTCTCCTGAACTTCCTCATTCCACCACCAAGTCTCCTTGTCTTCTTTCCTCCTTCCAGATGACACACCTAGCACCTTCCTACCTGTCTCCCTGATCACTTTGGCTGTAGTAGTCCAGTCATCTGGAAGCACCTCCTGACCACCTAAAGCCTGTCTCAACTCCTCCCTGAAAACCGCACAGCACTCTTCCATTTCCAACTTCCACCACTTTGTCTTCTGCTCTGCCTTTGCTCTCTTCATCTTCCTCACCACCAGAGTCATCTTACACACCACCATCCTATGCATCCATAGCTACACTCTCTCCTACCACTACTTTGCAATCGCTAATCTCCATCAGATTACAGTGTCTACATAAGATATAGTCCACCTGTGTGCTCCTGCCACCACTCTTATATGTCACCCTGTGTTCCTGCCTCTTCTGAAAGTACGTGTTCACCACAGCCATCTCCATACTTTTAGCAAAGTCTACCAACCTCTGTCCTTCTGGGTTCCTTACCTGAAGACCAAACCTGCCCATCACTTCCTCATCCCCACTATTCCCTTCACCAACATGTCCATTAAAGTCTGCCCCCATCACCACTCTCTCACCTCTGGGAACACTCTGCATCACTTCCTCAAGCTCGCTCCAGAATCTGTCTTTCTCCTCTTGCTCACAACCTACTTGTGGAGCGTAAGCACTAACAACATTCAACATCACACCTTCAATTTCCAGCTTCAGACTCATCAACCTATCTGACACTCTCTTTACCTCCAGAACATTCTTCACAAACTCCTCCTTCAGGATCACTCCTACTCCATTTCTCTTCCTGTCCACCCCATGATAAAACAGTTTAAACCCTGCTCCAATGCTTCTAGCCTTGCTCCCTTTCCATCTGGTCTCCTGGACACACAGAATGTCGACTTTCCTCCTCTGCATCATATCTACCAGCTCTCTGCCTTTACATGTCTTGGACCAAATCTGCCGAAAATCCATGGCCATTTTGCAAAATTGCAAGCTCCTCTGTATATTGGAGAGTTTGCTTGATTTTGCATTCTTTTCTGCGATCACAAAATTGCAAAATCCTGAAGGGACTGATATGATATAGAAATAATATCGTTTAGGTGTTCTACATACAAATGAAAGCACACATAAATCTTTATTTTGTCCAATATAAATATCACTGATTACCAAGTTACTTTAGATACATTTTCAAAATATTGTTGTCATTTTTCCTGTTACACACATCTATTTTTCTATTGAAAGTAATCAATAGAAATCAGAGTAATCAGAGTAATCAGAGTACATTACAAAACTAGGGGTTATGTTTTGTTTTGTCTCTGGATGGCAGCATATATTGCTCCAAAATGTGTACATATCTTACTGCATTAATGATGCCCTCACAGCAGTGAACGTTTCCCATGCCATGGGCACTGACACACCCCCACACCATGTCAGACACTGGCTTTTGGACCTGACACTGATAACAGCTTGGATGGTCCTTTTCCTCTTTGGCCCGGTGAACACGACGGCTGTTTTGTCCAAAAACTATTTGAAACGTTGACCTGTCGGACCACAAAACACGATTCCTCTGTGCTGCTGTCCATCTCAGATGAGACCGAGCCCAGAGAAGTCAGCGGTGCTTCTGGACAGCGTTGATGTATGGCTTCTGCTTTGCACAGTAAAGCCTTAACTTGCATCTGTGGATGCAGCGGCGAATTGTGTTGACTGAAAGGTTTACCGACCCATCCTTGCTCTTGAAGGACTAGGCCTTTTTCGGAGGCTCCTTGTATACTATGATTAGACGATTAGCCTCAGCTGTTTCACATCACCACCTTATTTCAACTCCTCATCACATCGCTATTAGTCCTAAATTGCCCGTCCCAACTTTTTTGGAACGTGTTGCATGCATCAATTTCAAAAACGTTTATCTTCAAAAAACTACGCACTTGATTAGGTAAAACATCAAATACATTGTCTTTATATGTTTTTTTGTTTAAATACAAGTCAAAGTACATTTACAAATCGAATTGGGGTTGTAATTATGTATTTTAAAAGCTTGTATAAAAGTAGTTATCCCCCTTTATCTTCCTTGTAGAATAACTCTGGTGTTAAAATTAGCATTTAATAGTTTAATATTTAGTTTAGTTTAACATTTCCATCCATCCATCCATTTTGTGTACCGCTTATCCTGCACAAGGTCACAGGGAGCCTGGAGCCTATCCCAGGGAACTCTGGGCACAAGGCAAGGGACACCCTGGACAGGGTGCCAACCCATATCACAGGGCGCAATTACATACACACACACACACACACTTACACACACTGCGGACAATTTAGAGATGCCAATCAGCCTACAATGCATGTCTTCGTACTGGGGAAGGAAACCGAAGTACCCAGAGGAAAACCCCGAAGCACGGGGAGAACATGCAAACTCATGCACACAGGGTGGAGGTGGGAATCGGACCCCCAACCCTGGAGGTGCGAGGCAAACGTGCTAACCACTAAGCCAACATGTCCCCCTTGTTTAATATTTAGTAAAATCAAAGAATTTTGTATTATCATTTTATGTAGTATTCTGTAGAATCCCTCATCCTTAGTGCTTTAGTAGACGTTCGTTTTGTATCCCTGTCACGTTTACATCCATCAGTGTTCTGTGACTATAATAGCCAGCATGCATTATGGCAATGTGTGATATAATTATTGGGAATCTAGCAACCAATCATAAGTGATATACTGCTCACTGGAACTTTCCCCTCTTGCCATTTTGTTTCAGTTTAACCTAAAATGTGTAGTTTAACACCCAAAACTGTTTTCTTAATTCACAGATGTAAAAAAAAAAGGCATTTCAAAGAAAAGATACATTGAAGTAATTTACTATGATAAATGCTGTTTAACATTTTTAACAGATGTATGGAAAAATTAGCAATGGGTGTATGAGTGATCTGCACACAAATATATATTTACTGTACATATACGTATATATGCATACACTATGTATGTACATTCACATATACTGTTGCCATGCTCCACAATACAACTCATTATGTGCAGACTCTTACCAGTTGCGCTTGTTGTCGAAGAAGCGGACGAGGAAGAGTTTCTCCTCTGACCTGTACTGCATCAGCTCGCCGACTCTGAGCACGTCCCGTGGAGGAGTGGGTATGAACACGCCTTTGCGATGGAAGCCCGCTCGGGGCATCTGTGGGTCTATGATCTACACAAACAAGTGTTAAAGCAGTTAGTTAAAGTCATTGTTCTGAAACAATGACACCACATGGTCTAGCTTGTGGATGGAAAGGTTCACCACTAAACACAGACACACCTACACACACATCCACATTCTTACTTTGTCTCTACACCACTGATTTGTGAAGCAGTATGATACTCGTGCCATCATGACTACTCCACAGGATGGGCTGAAGGCAGATGCATGGGATGATCGAGAGAAAGAAGTCTCTGTCTGGCATGCACACATGCACACTCACCAAGGCAGGGTAGGAGGGATATCCACTAAGTTTTGCCCAGACTAGTTTAAAGGGTTCCAGAGTTAGTGTGGTAGTATTAGGGGGGATCCATATATTGCTGTTGTCAAGCTCTATGGAAGTAGGAATAACGGTAAGTTATGAGGGGTTCACCGAACACATGAGGCAGAACACCTCAAGAGCAAGTGCCATGGCTGTGCAATTCCAAGCAGCATTATGTAGCAGGGGCCATGAAGCAAAGGCTGTACAGTATGCTGCTCAATCTGCTATTTCAATGTATAATTTGAGACAATTCCACCCAAAAAACAGGCCAGAACAAACCTACTGCTATCTGGAAAAATGCCCAAGACTGTCAATATTAAATCAATTTAAAATTTTCAGTGCCCCCAAGAAATATTGGCACCCTTCATGAAAATAAGACTTAACATTTGCAATAGGAAATTTTGCGCAAATACATACCAGGACATTGGGAAAATTTTGCTACAAAAAAATTTGTTTCAAAATATCCCTTACAATTATTATTATTATTTTTTTAAAACTTTGCCCAGGAGACGATAACAGCACTAGATGTCTTCTTTTAATGTTCAAAATATTCTTCGGTTTGCAACACTACTTTCTTGAGATGTTGCCATCCAGTTTGTTATAATTATGGCAATTATCACTTTTTTAACAATTTTGAATTTGACAACCACAAGAAACAATTAAACTGTACATTTCTAAAACTGGTCTTTGGGCTCTTTTTCCCCTCCTTTACCATCTTTTTCATTGTGTGGGGGAACAGTTTGCTCATGGGTTCAATTGCTGGCTGTTTCAGACACATGAAACTTGTGCAGGTGAACAACCATCCGACTCTTTTGTGCTGAAAATTCTTTTTAAATATTCCTTAGGGGCCCAGACATATTTGAGAGAGCAACTGAGAGAAATCATTTAAAAACTAGTTCTAAACTAATAAAAATATTTTCGGTAGTACAAAGATAAATTGTTTCTCCCATTGTTTGAGTTCAAGTTTTTAATTATTGTGTGTAATGTTTATGCTACACAATAACTGCCAGTACTTCTGGAGGGGAGAATAAAATGTATCGTTCAAATTAATATATTTAATTCAATGTAAAGTTAAAATATGATTTTTGAGTGGAATTGTACTTTTAATTTGTTAGCAAACATGAAAACACTCATAACTAGCTGAGTGAGTGAGGGTGTAATATAAGACAGATGTACTTGAAGTTGAAATTATTCATGCAGACAGTGTAGCAGAAGCAAAAATAGCATATGCTAAAAGACATGTAGCAAAGAAAGATGGGACAACAAGCTTCTGAGTCCACATAAGTTCACATCAGTACATGAGAATACATGTATTATTTGTTAATACATGGACATATTTCAAACAGAACCACAAACTGATCACATTTACCAAATACAGGCAACTCACCAGATGCCAGCTTGCTTGCTTTGGAAAGGTTCCCCGTTTCCATGCACGCGATCAGTTCATTTCGGTCATCCGTTGTGTTTCGCCGTGCCATTGCCTGCTTCCCTTTGCCGCTCTTTGGCTGACTGACAGCACTAAGCAAGTCAACGAGAGAGCTTTTCTGAGTTAAGTTTCACGTACACAAACAAGCAAATGATAAACAAATGTACCTGGTGACATGTTTTCATGTGTTTTTGTTCCTACCTGGTGCTGTCCAGCAGACTAGTGCTGCCACTTGAGGAGATGCTGGACTCAGAGGCACAGCGACGGCGAGGTTCTAGGACTCGGCTGCTCAGCTGTTTTTGCTGCTCCACTATTATACAGCCATTAGAGAAACCTAAACAAACAGAATCACTTCAGCCAACCTAGCTTAATATTCACACATTTACAAGAAACTCTAGCGCAACGGTCAAAACCTTTTAACAGTTTCCCTGCAATCACACAGAAATGTTTTGAGTATACTGCAACATAACAATGAAGGGCTTCCACAATTTCAGATATAACTCTGATATATCTTTAAAACACTGTTGAATTCTCAATTCTGATTGGTCAGAAGGTTTTGGTTCACAATAACCAACAGCTCTGACAGCCGTGCCGACTGCAAAACAAAGCACAGGTTTATATTAACGCATACTGTTTAAATGTTATTGTTTCCTAAGCAACAACTCATTCACAAGAACTTGTATTCTTGCATTTGACCTAATCTAATAATTGTTTATATGATGAAGCATTCTGTAAGTAGATTTTTATTTTACATTCACTGAAGGAGTCTTGGGTGTTCATGCTTTATAACAGACAGTGAGATTTTCCCCCACCATGGGAGGCTGTGTATTCTGGTTTCTGTGGAAAATGACAAGCTATAGACATGTCTTTTTTACTTATATTATTAGAAGAACAAAAAGAAAGGCTGCTAAGGGAATGACTGTTTATAGCTGCAATAATGTAAGTAATATCAGAAAATAACTTGTCTCACTTATGTTCCACAACATTAAAGGTTGCATTAAAAGGTTTAAAAAAAAAAAAAAAAAAAATATGAAATGTCATTTATTAATACATCAAAAATTTCTGTGTTATAAGATAAATAAAATACTCCAGAGTCCTAATGCTTTGCATAGGGCCACACCTCACAACCCTGCTGTTGATTATTTTTTGATGAATGCACATGCCATTATGTTTTATTCCTTACATAATTATGTAATCATGCTTCAGTGCAACTAGAGAAATGTCTTCAGAAGCAATCACTTTTAGAAGTATCCAGACCAACTCTTTTTCCAGTGCTAATTAGTGTGTTCATTAAATTTACCTGTATCAAAACGCTTGACCGGGCATTCCTCTTCATCTCCGTCCTGGCCGTCCCCACTGTGAGCCCTCTTCCTGTGCTGAAGCAGCGTCTCAAGGCGTGGAATAACAACCGACAGGAATGTTTTTGTGCCGAGCTGAGGGCAGTCCACCGAAGCATCTCCCGTCTTTACTGGTTTCTGTGGGCTCATACTCTTAGACTTCCGGAAGAGCACTGCAGTCCTTCTGTTAATTGTGCCTGCTGGTTCTGTGAGAGTGGAAGTAGCTACCACGACGTTGTTGTCAGAGGACTGCAGATCGGAGGAAAGTCCATTTAACAGTGAGGTAGAGAGCATCTTACCATCAAGCATGATCTTTCTCTGGCATGTCTCAGGGCTGAGGTCCACGGGTTTCAGTGCAGGAGGCTCTGAGAGGTTTTCTGAATTTGTGATAAATGGAACAGAAGCTGGTGGTTCTAGTTTGGGAGGTAATGTCTTGCCAACTGTGAAATAAGAAAACCCGTAAAGATGAATACACTTCAGAATCAATTTTCAATGTCTTCTGAAAATGTACTGTATGCTTTTTAAACCTACGCAGATTTATACTTAAAAAAAAAGGGGGGGGGGTTCACCTTCTTCCAAACACTCTGGAACAGGGAGTGGTGTGTTCTCAGGAGACTGGCTCTGTTCTGAGAGAGGAGATGCAGTCTTCTGGCTCATTTCCAGCCGCACATCGCTGATGGTTTTTTTGAGCAGCTTGAGGCGCTTGCTCCGTGATGGGCTAGATTTCATTGCACTTGTTAAATCAAGCATCTCTAACAGCGCATTGAGCTGCATTTCCAAAGACATGTGCAGTCGATTAGCAGGATTTAGCAACCGGTCCACTGTAAAAACAATGACATATCAGACCCCTGAGTTATTCAGTTCCCTATTTCAAGTCACACCAAAACAACTCTATAGAGCACTGATTAGAAGCGTGCAAACAGCACTTAAAAATACTGAACAGTTGGCCTGTGTTAACTTCATGGTCAAGCAGTCACTCTTTAATTAAACATTAAATTAAAACGTTGTATTTTTAAAGGTTTTGTATTTTTAAAAATATGCACAAGGTTCATACCCTCTTCCCATGTCAGCAATGGATGAGGTTCTATTTTAGGTGGCTCAGGTAGATGCATCCCACTGGCGAAGTCAAACCCTATTCTTTCTGCATCTCGTCGAGTCTTCCTGAGAATAGCTCCTCCATGGTCTCGCAGGCGCACAGCAGCACGGTAGAAGAAGGTCTCCTTGGCATTGTAGGTCATACAGTTATTGACGATGAGGTTGAAGTCATCCTCAAACTCATCCATGCTCTTGTATTCATGTGCATCAATGCGTTTCCTCATGGTAGAGAAGTCCATTGGATGCTTGATGTGATCAAGATAGTCTGGAACCTTATGGACAACAAAGTTCCAAAAAAAGTTTGTAACGTGAACATAAATTAACAGTGACAACAAATTTTAAAGCTACCTAGTAAAAGGGGAACATAATAGACGTTTTGAGCTTTATCAGTCGCAGGAATAAAATAACTACTTCAAATAAAAACAGATAAAGCAGATAAAGTAAAGGATGAGTAAAAAACCTTACCTCCTTGATGCTGACAGGCTGGGTGAAGACTCTGGCCTGGTCTTTCTCCTGCAGCTGGTTCAACACAGCTTGCAGCATGATGGTAAACGGAGTGAGCTGCATCTCCAGCACTGACTGCTGAAGCTTCATCTGAGAACAAATAGAGGCAACTAAATAAGCAAAATGAATTAGATCAAAACCATTACTTGAAGCTGCTACATATGCTACAGCATGAGCATTGATCAATTATTGAAGTTTATTCCCATCCCAACATGTAGTGCTATGGTTGCAGCTCCGATCTGACCTGCTCTCTCTTGAGCTTTTCTCTCTTTCGAATGAGCTCCAGTAGCAAACGTGTCCTTTCTAGGTCATGCCGTAAACGATGCAAATCCTTCAGCTGCTCCTTTAGTGCCTGGCAATCCTCCTCATGGTGTTCCTGTATCCACCAAAATACAAACAACTTATCTGTAAAAAGCCATTTAGAATTTTTGTGCATGAACAACCCCTGTCTTCACCCATCCCAAATAACGGTAATTTACCAAGCAGGTCATATTTTTAAGTAATTAGGAAATCATGTAACTGGGAAAAAAAGTTAAAAGCTTTTAACATAAAGACTACAATTCACTATTTAATAACATGGACTATGTTATAGTGCTTACCAATCGTTGTACTTTTTGAGTCTGGATGGTAGTTTGCAGGCGTCGGATAAGGGGCACGCCGTTTCTTGATTGCCTCTTCAGCATCCAGTAACTGAGAACACGTTCCACAAACTGTCTTTTCTTCTGAACAGAGACTTGGTTGAGGATAGTGTTGAAGCTGGAGTTGAAGTTTTAAAAACATGATATAAAAATCAAGGAAGAAATTCAAGAGAACCATAACGGTAGCCTACCACTGGCAAAGTGGTGAAATACACCAACCAAATGCAGCAAACTGTAATGTAATTATAAACCAACAAAAACTATCTGCATCTTTCATAATAAGAGCATCTATTAACATGCGCTTCTCAAAGAAATGTCTTTGGATGAATTTTCATTAATCAAACAAAAAGAGAGATACCTTTTAGGTGTTATACCAGGTACTGAAACAGATGGAACCACTGGAACAGACTGCGCGTCTACTTTCTTATTTTTCTTCTTCTGGCATCCCTTCACTTTTGCCCTCCGACTTTTTTGTTTGCCCTTTTGACAAAGACTGTTTTTGGGTTGAGTTTCATCATAAATGGAAAGCGGTCTCCTGGTACATCCACTAGGAGTATGAGAACAACAATAGGCTGTCTTCTTCACTGAAAATGTGGTGGATCCTGTATCAGTCACCTCTTTGATTGGCTCCATCTTCATGTACAGGCCCGCTTTCTGAGCACAGCTCACATGAAAGGCGGTGTAACAATTGGCCTTGCTGCACTGAATGCAGGCTCCAACCCCTCGCTCTTTACAGAGGTAGCAGGTCAGTTTCCAACGAGCTGGTGGAATATTAGCTACACCATCAATAGGCTCAATGAAAACAGTGTTAGTAAAACCAACCTCAGGAACCCAAATAGCACAGACTACATGGCCCCATCGATCATCATCTGTCCTCTTAAGTGCTCCACCTTTATTGGGACAAAAAATACACTCTGCGGGTTTGGAGGGAGACTGTGAACAATGCCGACACAACCACTGGCCCTCTGGAATGTGGGGCACCCCATAACACTCCTGATGCACTGCTAGGTTGCACATGTCACAAAACAAAATAGCATTGCTGTTCTGGCACTCACCATCCATGCAGATGCAGCAGACTGCATCCTCATCAATGAGAGACTGCGGATCTCCCTGACCCTGGTTCTCAACAAACGACTCTTTCTCGAAGCGGTCCATTAGGAACTCAAAAACATTCTGGGAAACCTGACTGAGACCCTCACTCTTCCTTTTCTCATTGATCAGCTCCAACCATGCATAATCTTCTTCGTCCATATCATACTCCACCTCCTCATCCAGCTCATCTGAGGTCTTCTCTACATGAGAGTAATAAGTAGAGGGTCTTCGCGGGACAGCTGGAAGATTATATTCAATCATTCGAATTTTCGGCTCTGGTAGCCTGCCCTGAGCTGGAGAAGCCTGCCCTGTGCTCAGAGCAGCACTCTTCTTCTGCTGATTGTTTTTGAGCCGCACAGAGCGCACCAAAACCTGTTGGGGTTCCTCTGTGTTTTCCTTGTTACTGTTGCATTCACTGATCTCCTGAGCTAAAGGGTCATCACTGCTGATCACATCAAGCTTGTCATAGATGCTGAGTCGGTGAACACGGCCATCTATTTCCAACTCAACCATCCGCTGAGCCTCGGCGTAGGTTAGAGTCTCGCGGTTTCTTGAGGGTTTGATGGGCGATGGGGGCCTTTGTGGTGTGACCACACGATGATGTCTCCCTTTCTTCTTCATTTTTACCACCTAAAGAAGTGACATTCATTTAGAACCAAAGTAGAACACACGAATAACAGGAATTTAAAATTATATATGAGCACTTCAACTGCTGAAACAACCTATTCCTGTTTTAAGCTTTGACTGTAAAGGGAGTCACGAGTCTAGTTTGGCTTCCACGTTTCTCAAAACGTCTCAGATAATCAGACAAGAGTTGTGCCCATAGCAACTCACGCTTGAAACTGCGATCTGTTAGTCGAAGCTAAGCAACGAACACTCTTAAGTGTATTGTGCACCGTATAACAATACAACGCATTGTTGTGTTCGCTGTATGGCAACTAAGTTTACAACGTATAAACCACGTGGACAATTTAGCGCTAAAGCCTGTGCGATAATATTCGAGGTGCTTCCGGGGCAACCAGGTAAAATGAAAACAAGCGGTAGTCGAGCGCGCTAGCTAGCTGGTTTGTTTGCTAAAGCGCTAAATTACTATAATGAAAGCTAGCTATTACTGAATTAAGCTAAAACGGTCAAGTGTGAGAAATGGTAGCACTGATAAGCACAATTTGGGGGCAGACTTAGGTATAACAACAACATACATCGATATAAATATAAACTTAGCTAATTAACCTAGCTTGCTAGCCGGCTAGACCAAAACACAAACTCACAAAATCAGCGGTTCGGTCCTAGCTAACGTTAGCGAACTATTCCGCGCTTGGGGACCTCGAAATTACTCAAAGATGGCGTCAGACAAAACAAACACGGTCCAACGGGGAACATTAAGAGTATCGCTGTACACTTACACGCCATAAAGTCCGTTTAATAAATGCTAACCTACAGAAGGTACAGACTAAATTGTTCTCACCGTCTGCTTCGAAGTATCCGCTAGTAAGCCTTCAAAGCAATAGGAAGGCAAGCTAGCTTGCAGCTAGCGGTGTGCAGGGCCTGCAGGATAGCAGCGACTAATTCCACACGCAGTCCACGCTAACTAGTTTAGCATCCAACTGGTTCCGCTCGAGCGTTTAATTGTATCTGAATGATACAGTGCAATATCCGCGACGACCGTTTCGATTCAGCGACAGGCGCTCTCAGTCGCATCAAACCGCTCTTTAAAATAACCATTCGTGTGTTTTAGTGCAGTCGGTTTGTTCAATAGTAGGACATAGATGGGCTAGGATGCAGCTAGGTGCTAACAGGCTAGCTCGCCTCTCTCTTGCCCCTAACAATGCGGCGGTGCGAATCCCTGCCCATGTGTGACGTAGGACGTCACTACGTCCAGCTGTAAAACACGGAAGAGGCCGTGACCCCCCTCTACCCTACCCGCTCACTGCTGCTCCTGAAGTGCTCTAAACTGGTAAAGTCATATCTAATAGTTGAGGTTGAGAAGCATGCACAAGTCGACTTATTTCTGTTGTGTGCGTGTGTGCATTTCACTGGACTCTACCAAGTAATGATCCAATGATCCATTTCCCTAAGGGCAAGATGACAAACTGGTCCTAGTTTCCAAAAAGCATTACATCAAGCTGTTACACTGTACAGCGGGCATCACATTTTAACTTTACAGTGCTTTTCAGAAACAAGGTCCTAATCCTAATCAGCTGGATCAGATATGCCGTGTGTAAATTTAGCTTCAATCTGTGCAAGGTAGGGGGTCTCAAGGAGTTGAGAACACCTGCTTTACAGGTCAGCATCAATGCAGTATGGGATATGACTACAGTATATACTGCTTACTCTACCACTGACCTAATGCCATACATGAAAGAGAACATTTTTGTGAGATTATGAGTTAATTTAGCTTCCTTAACAGGCCCAATTTATGTGTACAAACTACAAAAAAAAAAAAAGCCCAAGAACAAGATATCCGTTGCAGCTCAAAAGGGAATCATTGCAGTGGTATATGCATCCTGCTGGATGTTACATGGATCTGCTTGACAAAATAATATTAAACAAGTTTCAGATGAAAGAATTTATTGTTATAAAAAGTAAACTGTGCATTGTTTCACAGTGCAGAAAGGGAGAAATCCACAGTCACAGTGGAAGTATGAACTAGAATGTTACTTTTATCTAGCATGGAAAACAGATAACAGCTTCTAGAGTCAAGGTACATTAGAATGCAATCACTTAAACACTTCCCACTTAAATGTGTATCAGTATAAGACAGGCATAGTTTATTTGCAGGTATTTCGATTTAACTACAGGATAAGGCATGGGTATCAAATCTAGCATTATTCATAAAATGAATAAATAAATAAATAGCCACAGAATGTGGAATGTTTGCTTCGTATGAATAAATAAACACATGGGAGTGAATATAAATAAATACAAATACCTGTACTCAAAAACTTAAAATCTATCCATACTGCATTGATTGTGCAATTCACCAAAAGTATCTACCATCCAAAAGCCAATATGTGGCAACAGCTGAGATGGAGTAGTACAAGGGGTTATAGTAGAAGGGGTATACAATGCTTGTGGGAATGGGGTGGAGAGAGAGAGAGAGCATAATCCACCACAAGGGGGCGAGGGAGCAAAAAAAGTTTTTACTGTCCCACCAAGCAGCTTTCTAGGGATGAAAAAGGCACTAGTAAGTAACAGTTAAAACCAAATTAAAAAGAATAAGCTCTATAAGAGCAAAGAGTATGGCCATAGGGTTGCTAGCATTACTGCATTTGCATTTCCCATGAGTGTTAAAAAAATATTCAGTTGAAACAAACAAAAAAAAAAAAAAAAGACCAAAATAATATAAAGTAATTAAAAGACAAGTCCAAATAATCTTGGGTGATAAATGATCACTCAGTATATCCGTTGCTGTCAGAGGCTTTCTTTGCTTGAACTTGTGCTGGATGACGAGTCTGTGCAGATTGCATGAAGTCTGATGTCCCTGGTCAGAGGTTTTGAGTCTTTCTCTGTATGCATCCACTCATGCTCAAATATTTGTTCCAATGTAGGTCTGTCCGATGGCCTCAAGCAGAGACACCACTTGACGAGTTGCTGACACTCTGTAGAGGACCAAGGAGGAAACAGTCAACTTTACCATATCTTTAAAATAAACCAAGAAATGTGATCTTGCTATAGGTTATGGGAGGCAAAATGACGTGCATACCAGGGGAGACTGTCCTTCTGAAGAAGAAACGACCTTTCAAAATCTCATCGTCATGCTCAAATGGTATGTCTCCACAAACCAGATCATACAGCAGCACACCAAGTGACCACACCGTTGCAGAGCGTCCATGGTACCTGTGGTAGTGAATCCATTCTGGTGGGCTGTAGACTCTTGTACCTGCAAATTTTTTTTTTTTTAATAATAATAATAAAATTACATACTGTGCCAATTTACAGATTGTAATCAACCATTTACTGAAGTTTACAAAAAATCTTTTCAGCTAGTGTCATAGCCCCAACACTTTGGCATATTTGTTTGTCACTCTGTAAATATTATCTCCTTCTTTATAGTTCAGTCTTAAAATGTTAATTTAACACAATTTGCATTTGTCTTGGGGTTCTTATGTTTTGTTATCTTTGTGGAGTATCCTTAATAATAATAATAATAATAATAATAATAATAATAATAATAATAACAACAACAACTGTCAGAAGCATCATTATCATAATCTCTAAGCGTTTGGATTACACAGCAATATTACAAGAAAAGCTGAGTCAGGTGACAGGAAGGGGCGGGGCCACCATCCACACAACCCCCCTCCCCCAGTACAAATCCGTCTCCAGCTAGAGTAGCAGCGAATAATAATAAAAACAAAGTAACCAAGTCATTTAACGCTTTCGAACACGTCACAGTAGATACAGTGTCGTGTTAAAATACACTCAGCATGAGTCATTTCCCATAAGAAAGCCTCTTGTCTAGGTACCGGCCCCCGACATCCAACACGGACATGGTTACCAAACAAAAACAGCAGTCACGTGACGTCTCTACTCCGATTTCACAACAATGATAACGCATATAGAGAGTCAAGGGCACCCTTCCAATGTTGTCAGCTCCCATTATCATTATCGACGTTTGATGCTATTCTAATTAATTATAATAAAAACAGGCCTGGTTTGGTCAACAAATCTGTGTTTATTATAATAAACATAATACCGTGAATTTACAACACACGTCTGTATAAACCGATCAGCTACTTTCTAACGCGTTGATTTAAAGCATGCTTAACAAGCCAGTAGTGAGGGGGTCAAAGACTTACCATCGAAGTCAGTGTACACGGTATCCTTGAGAATGGCCCCTGAGCCAAAGTCGATGAGTTTAAGTTCTCCTGTGCGTAAATCGACCAGCAGGTTTTCGTCTTTAATGTCCCGGTGGATTACACCGCAGCTGTAACAGTGTCGCACAGCCTCCAGGACTTGGCGGAAAAACCCCCGGGCCGTGTCCTCATCCAGTGCGCCCTTTTCGGTGATGTAGTCAAATAAATCCTTAACCATCTCCGGCCGTTCCATGATTATCAAAAACCCGTCAGGCCTCTCGTACCAATCGATCAGTTTAATAACACCCTGAAATGTGTTTCCCACTTTCTTCATCAGTAAAATCTCCAGAGGAACCAGTGAGCCGTTCTGCAAAGGAGATGCGTAATTTCAGAGATGGCATAAATACATACATATCATTCTATATAATCTATATGTGCAGTAATAAGACTTACAATTGTGCCCCATTCGGTAATTCTTTCCCTGGCCACGTGTTTAACAGCGACCTGAATAAAAAACACACACAGAGAACCCTCAGATGAAACCCACACACAGTCGCCACGTTGTTTCCGCGCTGACCGAGGCCATGTGCTGCTGCCAGCAAAACAAAGCAAAGCCGCTCACTTACCGGCAAACCGTCTGAAATGCGACTGCCGGCGTAAACAGTCCCGAATCCACCACTTCCCAGCACCGAGCCCACATGGTACACTTTATCAAACTGCTCCTTCTCCACTTTAGCTGTAGGAAATAAACACGACTGATGTGAAATTGAAAAACAAAAGCGCACGTTAGTCACTACGAGCAACAAAATGGCTCCAAATTTGAGGTCACACACACACACACACACACCCGTCTCTATGCTTACTGATGGGTTAGGCTACACTAGAGTGAAATTCCACGTTTTAACTTCAATGCACGTCTCAGAGTTACACACTGGAGGAAAACTAGATTATAGTAAACTGTTTACAAAAAAGTACCTGACTGCAGCTGAATTTTCACTGGCAAGTGGTCAATGTTAGTCGTGCCGCAAATATGAGAAAACGATCCAAATTTGGACAGCAGCATCTTTGAAGATAGCTTATCTGGAAATGAACGAATCTCCAAAATCCACGAAGTTAAATAAATTGTTCTAAGTATAAATAAAATCACATGTATCCTTTAACCGTATCCCTATAAATATCACAAGTATCACCAGGGTGTTTCAACACCTTTCTGGTCTGAAACGTCGCTACTCACAAATGTGTTTCCCAGCCATAGTAACAGAACCAACTAAAAATCCTGTGGGAGTCTGAAGAGCGCGCTCCACCGCAAAAGTCTGCGCGAGACTGAGGACCAACACATCATTCTAGAGCTTCAGAGGCGCAATGTGCAGATCCCTCCGCCATGCGGATCTCACACTAATACCAAAAGAACACTCAAAAATCCACTGCGGTATATGAATAAACTAAAAACCAACAAATAAACGAAATTCTGATACAATGAAACGTGATTAAGCTAAAGTCATCCTAATAAAATCGAAACATTCCTATCCGTGGCTGTAAATATCTACACTGGGGAACTATAGAGAGAAGCGCCCAAGGATACTTTGTCTGAACGCTTACAGATACGGCCAATTAATGAAATGAAAACCAGTGTGATACGATAAACCTGTGGGAAAAAAAAGGAAAAAAATAACTTAATTGGCTTACAACTCGCGGAAAGTCTGCCGTTAAGATATATAACATCTAACTGATTGTTTTAATAATAATAATAATAATAATAATAATAATAATAATAATAATAATAATAATAACAACAACAACAACAATTATTATTATTGTTGTTGTTGTTGTTGTTGTTCATAATAATGATGATGATGATTATGATGATTATGATGATGGGGGCATGGTGGCTTAGTGGTTAGCATGTTTGCCTCACACTTCCAGGTTGATTCCCACCACCACCCTGTGTGTGTGGAGTTTGCAAGTTCTCCCCATGCTTCGGGGGTTTCCTCAAGGTTCTCCGGTTTCCTCCCCCAGTCCAAAGACATGCATTGTAGTCTGATTGGCATCTCTAAATTGTCCGTAGTGTGTGAATGTGTGTGTGATTGTGCCCTGCAGTGGGTTGGCACCCTGTCCAGTGTGTCCCCCACCTCATGTTCTAAGTCCCCTGGGATAGGCTCCAGGCTCCCCGCAAAACTGTGTAGGGTTGTGTAAGCAGTACAGAAAATTGATTCATTAATTCTTCTATTTACACTTGCACACAGTTTTTGAAGGAACTCGGCAGGTAGGTTGTCCCAAACATCTTGGATAACTAACCACAGTTCTTATGCGGATTTAGGCAGCCTCAGTGGCTTCTCTCTCTTCATGTAATCCCAGACAGACTTAGTGATGTTGAGATCAGGGCTCTGTGGGGGCCATACCATCACTTCTAGGGCTCATTGTTGTTCTTTACACTAAAGATAGTTCTTAATGACTTTCGCTGTATGTTTGGGGTCATTGTTGTAAGGCTGGTGCCAAGATGTCTGAACTTGGTGAGAGCTGCTCTCTGAGGACAAAGGACTCTTATGAAAATTAACATTTGAACTCTCTCTCCCACAGAATTAGTATCTGCCATTCAAGATAGCACATCAAACTGAATGGAGACTGGAAGATCACACCTCACTATTGTTCTTCTACATTGCACCCTTCTCTCTCTCTCCCTACATCCTTCTCTCTCTCTGTGTTGAGATCACCCTGAACTCACCCAAGGTCTATATGCATTAGATAGTATGTTTAATGTGAATAATAAGTTGACTATACATGTTTAGTATGATTCAAAAGGTCTGTGTTCAGTGTGTCTGGAAAGACGGTCTCAAATCAGTTCAAATCACCATTTAGATCCAGAAATGTACAAAATACCACATGCCGTTAAAAGTATACCCTCCCCAGGTCCCTCACATGAATCACCTCCTGTATGTAAATAAGGTACATCCTTCCACAGACATCCAAGCAAATGCCAACTGACCCCCTGAATAGTGGGCCCAAATTCCAATTATAATCACAAACAACACCATTTGGTGGACCTACAGAGCATCTGGGTATTTAGGGAGAGCTGGCCAAAGATTCAGGGAATCTGATCTCTAATTCTCTTGTTTGTATTTTTATGTGATGTTTTTATATTATTGACCACTGCTTGTTATCTTTTGAATTGGATTAAGAGTTACTATTGAAATTACCTGATTAATAAATTGTTATGTTTGAATTTATTCTGATCTACCCTTAAATGATTGTCTCTAGTAGGTTACCTTAAGTCCATGTTACCGCAAATCTGCGACCAGGTTAGTACAGGCTAAAATCCAGGTTTAGGTGCAGCATTGGGGCATGCCAACTGAGATTTTAGAGTCCAGGCTAACAACTTGGCTTTAGTTAAGTGTACTTAGACTGTAAAGACTAAAAGGAATTTCCATTTAGAACAACAGTAGTGTTGATTGACCAATCTAAATAGGGTGAGCCTTCACCTCTGATCATTGTAATATTATTCTAGTTAAGTGTACATGGTAAACCATGGCATGATTATACAAAGCTACTATTCTAGAGAAGTAAAATTGGTCGACTTGTTCTGACAGTAGTGATCATGACCTCTGACTGGAGATAATGTTATTCTAATTAAGTGTGTACAGATCTATGGGGACTAGAGAAAGTACTTTTTAGAAAAAGGGCAAGCATGGCCGGCCATCTAAATAGTATTAGTCAATTACCTCTGTCTAATGACCAAGACTGGCGAGTTTGTGACCGTGAGATCCGCGTACATGGCCGGTTCGAGACTCTGAGCGACATGGAATCCGAATGAACGAGCACAATATAAGTAAAGGGTTAAGTAGGATAATCAAATGTAGAGATAAATTTAATGATAGAGATTGGAATTTTAATATCTCTTAGAATAATTAATTAAATGGAGTCAGATATTTAAATTATACACGCATTCACCTTCGACTGCACCTATTTCCGTCTTTGGTTATAGGGGAGCAGTGGGCTAAGTAATTAATCCTCAATATATTTTGTCATGCTGCAGAATAAACTTGGGGCCAATCAGATGCCTCCCTGATGGTATTGCATGATGGATAAATATCTGCCTGTACTTGACTGCCTGACCATTAATTTTAACCAAATCCCCCACTCCATTTGCAGAAATGCAGCCCCAAACTTGCAAGGAACCTCCACCATGCTTCACTTTTGCCTGCAGACACTCATTCGTGTACTGCTCTCCAGCCCTTCGGCAAATATGTCAAATTTTGACTCTTCAGTCCAGAGCACCTGCTGCCATTTTTCTGCACCCCAGTTCCTGTGTTTTCGTGCATAGTTGAGTCACTTGGCCTTGTTTCCATGTCGGAGGTATGGCTTTTTGGACACAAGTCTTCCATGAAGGCCACTTCTGACCAGACTTCTCCGAACAGTAGATGGGTGTACCAGGGTCCCACTGGTTTCTTCCAGGTCTGAGCTGATGGCACTGCTGGACATCATCTGATTGCAAAGGGAAGTAAGCCTGATGTGTCTTTCATCTGCTGCAGTAAGTTTCCTTGGCCGACTACTGCATCTATGGTCCTCAACGTTGCCTTTTCTTTGTGCTTCTTCAAAAGAGCTTGGACAGCACATCTGGAAACCCCTGTCTGCCTTGAAATTTCTGCCTGGGAGAGACCTTGCTGATGTAGTATAACTATCTTCTGTCTTGTTGCTGTGCTCAATCTTGCCATGGTGTATGACAGTAAACTGTCTTCAGCAACCTCACCTTGTTAGCTGAGTCTGGCTGTTCCTCACCCAGTTTTATTCCTCCTACACAGCTGTTTCTGTTTCAGTTAATGATTGTTAATGACTGAAATCATTCTTACTTTACAGCATTTTTTCACACCTGCCTAAAACGTTTGCACAGCGCTGTATATAATTTGCATTTCTAGGGGGCCCTTGGTTTCTGGCAGTTGCCTACCTTTGCCTAGTGCTAAGTCCATACATGCATACATGCTATTAATTTACCAATAGTAAACTAGCAATATTGCAGCTGCAGTATTTATGCCTCTTAATTCCTCCAAAGTAACAGTCTTTTCTGAGAAACCTTGGAGCAATCTGGGACACCTTTCACCAGGCTTTGTACATTCACCAGCTTGGGTGTTAAACATGAATATAGTGCATCAAAGGACCAATCTGTACCTGCAGTGTCATGGATGAGTATGGATGGCGTTTTGAACATACAGTAAATTCTATAAGTACAGTGCCCTCCACTAATATTGGCACCCTTGGTAAATATGAGCAATGAAGGCTATGAAAAATTGTCTTTATTGATTAACCTTTTGATCTTTTGACACCTTTACCTTTCGACAGTTTGTTGAGCTTCACAAAATGGGAAGAGGCTATAAGAATGGTCTATGGTGAGATGAAACAAAAATAGAGCTTTTTGGCAATAAACACCAGACATGGTTTTGGTGCACACAGAGAGGTAGCCATATAGGAAAGTACCTCATGCCCACGGTTAAATATGTTGGTGGGTCTTTAATGTTTTGGAGCTGTTTTTCTGTGAGAGGACCTGGACATTTTATTAGGATACATGGAATCATGGACTCTATCAAATATCAACAGATATTAAATGAAATCCTGACTGCCTCTGCCAGAAAGCTTAAAATGGGCTGTGGTTGGATCTTCCAGCAGGACAATGATCCAAAACATACATTAAAATCAACACAAAAATGGTTTAGTGACCACAAAATCAAGGTCCTGCCATGGCCATCCCAGTCCCCTGACTTGAAACCCATAGAAAACCTGTGAGGTGAACTGAAGAGGAGAGTCCACCAGCATGGACCTCGAAATTTGAAGGATCTGGAGAGATTCTGTATGGAGGAATGGTATCAGATCCCTTGCCATGTATTCTCCAACCTCATCGGGCATTATAGGAGAAGACTCAGAGCTGTTATCTTGGCAAAGGGAGGTAGCACAAAGTATTGACTAAAAGGGTGCCAATAATTGTTGCACACATATATTTAACAAAGATATATTTTTTTGGATAAACCTGTGTTTTGTTTGCAATTGTTTGATATCCATGAGAGCAGAGCATTTTTGTGAATCTTTTTAACAAAAGATCAAAAGGTTAAACAATAAAGATAATTTTTCACAGGCTTCTTTGCTCATATTTACCAAGGGTGCCAAAATTAGTGGAGGGCACTGTATATGAGTCTATATAATGAACCAACAGTGCCCTAATTTGTATATGAAACATATATATTTAGCTGAGGATTTGTATAAATAGAACAGGATAAAGACAATCAAACCAAATATGGGAGGAACAGGTTAGCTGTGATGGTGCCAAGAAGCCAGCCAGTGTAAAGACCACACACTTGAGTACAAATGACTTAAAAGGTATCTGATATGCTCTAGGTGCCGAGGGGATTTTATCTGTCTATATACTTTTAAGGAGAGGGTCACTAAATGACACACTGCCAAGAGCAAACAAGCTCTTACTTTATAAACACTAGCAGCAAACGTGGTGCTCAAATTTAGATACCAAAGAAAAGAGCCTATTTTATTTTTCCAAATAGCCTTACACTTTGAAGTGTACTGTCGATACAGATCTAAATATTTTCTAATACTTGTTGAGTTTCAAGCATAAGAAATATGCATCTTTGTTAAATATAGGTGTGCAACAACAATTATTGGCACCCTTTTAGTCAATACTTTGTGATATATATATATATATATATATACACAGTGAGGGAAAAAAGTATTAGATCCCCTGCTGATTTTGTACGTTTGCCCACTCACAAAGAAATGATCAGTCTGTAATTTTAATGGTAGGTGTATTTTAACAGTGAGAGACAGAATAACAACAAAAAAATCCAGAAAAACGCATTTCAAAAAAGTTATAAATTGATTTGCATGCAGTTTTTTTGCATGCAGGATTTCAGTCCTTCACGGCATAGTGTGTTACCAGTTGTTTTCTTGGTGACTATGGTCCCAGCTGCCTTGAGATCATTAACAAGATCCTCTCGTGTAGTTCTGGGCTGATTCCTCACCATTCTCATGATTATAGAAACTCCACGAGGTGAGATCTTGCATGGAGCCCCAGGCCGAGGGAGACTGACAGTTATTTTGTGTTTCTTCCATTTGCGAATAATCGCACCAACTGTTGTCACCTTCTCACCAAGCTGCTTGGCGATGGTCTTGTAGCCCATTCCAGCCTTGTGTAGGTCTACAACCTTGTCCCTGACACCCTTGGACAGCTCTTTGGTCTTGGCCATGGTGGAGAGTTTGGAATCTGATTTATTGATTGCTTCTGTGGACAGGTGTCTTTTATACAGGTAACCAGCTGAGATTAGGAGCACTCCCTTTATGAGGGAAATGGAAGCTCAGTGGTTAAGATGTTGGGCTATTGATCGGAAGGTCATGAGTTCAAACCCCAGCACTGCCAAGCTGCCACTCATGGGCCCTTGAGCAAGGCCCTTAGCACTCAATTGCTCAGATGTATAAATGAGATAAATGTAAGTCGCCTTGGATAAGGGCGTCTGCCAAATGCCATAAATGTAAGCTCATTACATGTATAAAAGACATCTGGGAGCCAGAAATTTTGCTGATTGATAGGGGATCAAATACTTATTTCACTCATTAAAATGCAAATCAATTTATAACTTTTTTGAAATGCGTTTTTCTGGATTTTTTTGTTGTTATTCTGTCCCTCACTGTTAAAATACACCTACCATTAAAATTATAGACTGATCATTTCTTTGTCAGTGGGCAAACGTACAAAATCAGCAGGGGATCAAATACTTTTTTCCCTCACTGTATATATACACACACACACACACACACACACACACACACACACACACACACACACACACACACACACACACACACACAGTGGGTATAGAAAAGAATCACCCCCCCCTTTAAAATAATCACATTTTGTAGCTTTTCAGCCTGAAATGAAGACGGACACAGTTTTTGCTTTATCCAGCTGTATTTACTCAGTGCAACTTATAACATCCAAGTGAAAGATATAACACCAACATGTCAGAAAAAAATAAAAAAACAGAATCACTGAGTTGGAAAAAGGATCACCCCCCCTCCTAAAAATGACTTGTAAACTCAATCAGGTGTAGCTAATCACTTTCTCAATGGCACACAAAGCCATTTGACTTTCAACTGTGATCAGCCGTGGTCATTTTGATTAGCTCAGCATGAAAAGAGCTTTCCTGGAGCATTTTTCAGTCCTTGGTAGTGCAACTGAAGCAAACAATGGGTAGCAAGGCACTGTCAAAAGATCTCCGGGATAAAGTTGAGAACAGGCACAAGTCAGGAGATGGATACAAAAAAGTTTTAAAGGCTTTATCAATGCCTAGAAGCACAGAGAAGTCTATTATTAAGAATTGGAAGGTATTTGGTACAACACAGACCCTCCCTGGATCAGGACGTCGCTTCAAACTGGATGAAAGAGCCAGGAGGAAACTGGTCAGAGAGGCTACCAAGAGGCCTACACCAACTCTGAAGCAGTTGCAGGAATTTATGACAAAGAGTGGTCATTGTGTGCATGCGACAACAATATCACAAATTCTCCACAAATGTGGCTTGTATGGAAGCGTTGCAAGAAAAAAGCCACTCCTCAAGACAGGCCACATGCAGTCACGACTGAGCTTTGCCAAAACACACCTTGAAGATTCAGGTCAGATGAGACTAAAATTGAATTATTTGGCCTCAACACCAAATGATATGTCTGGCGGAAATCCAATACAACTCACCATCCAAATAACACCATTCCTACAGTAAAGCATGGAGGTGGTAATGTCCTGTTATGGGGGTGTTTCTCTGCAGCAGGGACTGGAACACTTGTCAGGATAGAAGGAAAAATGGATGGGGCAAAATACCGTCAAATTCTTGAGGAAAATCTGCTGCCCTCTGCCAGAAAGTTGTCAATGGGAAGAAGGTTTACCTTCCAACATGACAATGACCCAAAGCACACAGCAAAACTGACCACACAGTGGTTGAAGTAGAAAAAGGTGAATGTCCTTGCATGGCCTAGTCAGAGCCCAGACTTAAACCCCATTGAAAATCTGTGGAATGACTTGAAGACTGTAGTCCACAAACGGTCACCATCAAATTTAACTGAACTTGAGCAGTTCTGCAAAGAAAAGTGGGCAAATATTGCAAAGTCTAGATGTGCAAAGTTAGTAGAGACATATCCCAACAGAATAAAGGCTGTAATTAAAGCAAAAGGTGGTTCAAAAAATGGGGGGTGATCCTTTTTCCAACTCAGTGATTCTGTTTTTTAATTTTTTAATTTTTTTTTATGACATGTTGGTGTTATATCTTTTATTTTAATGTTATAAGTTGCACTGAGTAAATACAGCTGGATAAAATAAAAACTGTCCATCTTCAATTCAGGCTGAAAAGCAACATGATTATTTTAAAGGGGGGTGATTCTTTTATATATATATATATATATATATATATATATATATATATATATATATATATATATATATATATATATATATATATATACTGTATATAGTATATATCACTAGGAAAAACATCAGTAAACAGGGTTGGATCCAGTGTTTACTGCAAATTTGAATGAATGAATTCTATTGAACCAAATATAATTGGAAACGAGCTTCAGTTAGGGGGCCTGCAAATGATAGGTCTCAGGTTTCAGGTAATAATGTGACAATAGCTAAAAGATCATAATGCTGACTCATGCTGGCCATATAAGAAAAATCTCTGTGTCATTGGAAACACCTCCACATCAATTTTTGGCAAAGACTTCCTGTTCGTGGTCCCTTTGCGCGATGTTAAAATTAGGAACAGTTGAGTTTGTGCCGTTGCTATGTAAAGAGCGAGTTTATCAGCTAGCCAGCTTCACCACCTGTAAACATTTAGGAGATCAAAGGCTCCTCTTCACACACAGGCCTCTGGAATATCGCCCCCCACCAGGGTAAAACCTCCAAACCTTATATTAGTGTTTTGACTAAGAGCTGTGATCACGTGGCGGCAGCAGTGTTATGACTGGGGGACTGTGGAATCTAGGTCACAGAGAGCTCTCTTTCTTTTTTCCAGAAGAAAAACCCACTGCCCTTTAACCATTCTCATTCTGTGTGACTGGAGTTCTCATCCTCCATCACATGAATGCATTTTGGTGTCGATTGGTTAGTGCAACACTTCAATTACCTGAACTTGGCATTATATAATAGATATTCATTGTCACAAAACGCACAGAGAAACAAACCCGAATCCAGACATCTAATGAACAAGTCAAGGATGACAGTGGCAAGGAAAATCTCATTGAGAAGCAAAATAAAAAAATTTTTAAAAAAACAAAAAAAAACTGTGCACCGGACTTTAACAACAACAACAAAAAAAGATTAAAAATAGAGGCGTGTGAATATGAGGGAACCCGAAATCCCACCTCTGTATGTGGTACCAGTATTCACTGGCCTGCAGGTTGCAGATTGCGGGACATCTGAAAAACTCAGAGCACTGAGGGAAGACATACAGTTTGCATCTCAGGAGTGAGTGATGGATAAACACATATGCTATTACCAAGCTAACAAGAGAACCCAATTCAAAATAGTAGCCACGGAGACCCAAATGGCTCCAAAAAGTATAAAATACATTCAGCACAGACATGAAGAGATGAAAGGAGATGATAGGACTCTATCACCAGTTTACGAGGACAGGTTACCTGTACCTCTAATCATATTCATATGCTGTTAGGCAGATAGCTCCAAAGTGTAAAGTGTAAGAAAGATTAATTCTAACAACAAACAACAAAAATGAAACCATCAAAGAATCATTCACTTATTAGAATTTTTTAGTGGTGTGTATCCTGCACATGACTGGCCTACATGTTGTTAATGATTGACAAATTACATTAGCAACCAACTAGCTAATTAACTAACTCACCTGCCAAGTTACCAGAAACAACTGTCTTGTAAACCCCATGTCAACATCATCAGGTGTGGCTTTAATCAGTAATCTAATTGTTATTTACATTATGCTCAAATTGCAATTGCGTACACATTTGAAAGCTAACTCCTCTTAGAATGTTAGCTCATGTTAGCTCATAGGCCCTCTTAGCTATCTGACTATTCTTAGCTATGTTTCACTGGAGTCTGCAGTGACTGCCAAGCTAAGACATTATAGCTAACAGTGAGCTGTGCTCCAATTTAACTGTCAAGACATATGTTTGGATCTTTTATCAATATTTGCTATAGTGTTTACTGTGCAAAATTTGCCTAATTTCAAAAGTATTTCTGTTAAATTGACAATATTTTCTTGTCTATTTAAATATGACAAAAATGTTAGCTAGTAATTAGTTTTCCAGTCGTATTGAATAGGATCCTATTGAAAAGTATTTGTGTGATTCAGAACATAATTCTATTGTGGTATCATTTAATTATCGAGTTACTATGCAAAATCTGTCTCCATCTTGGGTACTGACAAGGGTTATCCTTTTCAATATTATTAAACTTCACCTTTAAACATCATGAGCTTCCTGATGCAAAAACTCTCATTTCCTCATGGTGTGCATTTTGACTAAAACTTGGATGACTCAAAATGGTTTAGTAGGGTGGTTTATAGAAGATGTAATGGGGAGAATGGGTTTAGAGAAGAGTAGTCAGTAGATAAAACTGCTGGAGTGGCAATGAAGAGACAAATGACTACTGAACTCCGAACCACTGCAGAGCACAAACTTAGAAGAACATTTGGTCTTATATTGGGTAGGCTGCAGAACAGCTTATATTACTCTGTCCTTTCATATCTCACCTCGAGTAATTCTTGCAGGATTTTAGAAGCATATTAAGCCATGAGATGATGGTGTCAAACATTCAGTAAAGTGACAAATACCTATTACCTACTGGCAATTCAATGACAATGTTAAATATTTCATTTAGAAATATGCTAAATCTAATTTATATGGAGACATGCTTTTATTTTTGAGAAACATCTAACAGACCACAGTGACTTTGTAAAGTCACTCAATAAAGTCCTTACACCCGTTATGTCTCTGCTGGAGTGACTGATAACACATGAACAATTTCAGCCAATAAGTCCACATCTGCCCACATCTACCCAGGCTATGTATATAAACAGTATGCATGGGTTTTAATACAGTCAGTTGTTATACATAGAAATAACAGGCTTGCTGACATTTCAGTGGCTTCTTGTGATTTTTAACTGCTGTTATCTGTGTCTGGCTTTTTGACAAAAAGTACCATCTTTTCTGCATGCTCTGGATCCCAGGCATTAATCACTTCTTGGGTGATTAATCATGGCAAAACATTTTCTTATTCTGACTAGTCAGGTTGAACCCAAATCTACAATTATGCTGTCCTTTCTTTCAGGCTAAATCCCATACAACCCCCATATGCAGAAACTGTAATGGTATGCCCTCTGTAGAATTAAATCCACTATTATTGAGACAGTATATTATTATATTTTTTTAAATACATTTTCCATATGAAAGATGATGTTTTCATATTAACAATAACAATAATAATAATAATAATAATAATAATAATTATTATTATTATTATTATTAGTAGTAGTAGTAGTAGTAGTAGTAGTAGTAGTAGTAATAGTAGTAGTAGTATTAGTAGTAGTAGTAGTAGTAGTAGTAGTAATAGTAGTAGTAGTATTAGTAGTAGTAGTGGTAGTAGAAGTATTTCATAAACATATGATAGGTAATCCACATGTATACTTTTAGTGCCTTCTATTATGGATATAGGATGTGATTGATTGATTGATTGATTGATTGATTTACAATGATGCCTATCATACTTAAGATTTACCTTTAGGATTAACTCCTACTCCTCGCTAAGAGTTTAAAACATTTTAGATGTTTAGAAGATTTAAAACACATTTTTACTCACAGCTTTAAAGCAAAAATTGTTTGGGTCTAGAACTCTAAGACGTCTATTTTTAGGAGTAATTCTCAGAAGTATTATATCTACATACTGTGTCATCTAACTAGCAGAACTGTGACATAGTTCTGAGGCACAATGTAGCACATGAGGTTTTATAACATGCACGTTACACAATGGACTTACACCACAGAAAGCTTTCCTCCTGGGTCAGTGTGACTCAGCAAGTGCACGGTCCCGTCTGTAAGTGTTACCTAAGCCTTGTTCCTGCCTGATGTAAGGTCATGTGACCCAAACAAACAGTCACATGATCATCCACTAGAGCCCCTTCATCATGACTCTGCAAGCTTATAAGCACCATAGGGTGTTTTAATTACCTTTCATAAACTTTGTGGATTTCCCCCCCCCCCCTCTTTTTGGTGTTTTTAGGCTATAAAGAATTGCAGCAGCACAGATAAAATCTGTACTTGCAATTTCTTCTCATGACAGAAACATTATTCTTTTTGTTTTCTCTTTTAAAAAAGCAGCAACAGCAGTGTCAAAAGCAGCAGCCAAACTTAAAACCTAACCTGTCACCTCGATATGATAAAGAAGAGATACAGAAGAGTTTCAGTTTATTGTGGAAGTTATATGCACATAGCTAAAGCAGAGCAGAGTGCACATAAGCTCACTATTGATAACATATAGTCAAATTAAAAGCAGCATGCTGGCTAATAGATTTGTAATAGATCTTTTGCTTCATCCTAGGCCCAGACCAGGGCCTGTTCTTTGTATGTGAATTGCTTAGTTAGCTGGACAGTATTGTAGATGATTTGACAGTTACTGGACTTGTTACCAAGGCAAGAAACCCATAAGCTTATTCAGTGCCAGAAGATGAGACTGTGCATTTAGAAGCATTATGTATCCACTAAATTGTCCACTAAATATGCATTTTTCTCATGGTTTTATGACATTAATTAATTAATGTGCATATTTCAGGCAAGGAACCAGAAATTGATTTAAAAGAAAACATGAAATTTTTGTCCCTTCAAATAGTAGTCAAGCAGCAAGCAAATAAATATTTGGAAGCATCTGATATCAGATGATACAACTGCTTATTCGTTTATTTCTATTATGGCATATACTGTATGAATATAAAGTGGCCTTATATATCTATAGCTGTGAACTGTAGTACAGTGAAGGACTGCCTGTTCCTATCTAGGACTATGCTTTAAAACCTAAAAGTGAAATGGCACAAATACTAAATAGAACCAACAGAGGTTTGGTTAAGAAACGCCTTACTAGGAACGCCTTACTAGGAACGCCTTACTAGGAATGTCTACCATTTTATCAGGTATGCTTAAACATATGACTTTGTAGGTGTAGCCCATCAGTTGCAATGCACAATCAGGCACTTGCTTGCCTATCATTGATAAGGAACCACCATAAGATCACCAATATCCATATAATTGGATGGTGGACTACTCTCAGCAAAGCAGTCGCATTGACATAGTAGTGTATGTTGTACTGGTATCAGCAACAGCAGCATTGCTAATGTTTTTAAAAACCACAACATTACTGCTGGGTTTAAAATATTCTGCTAACCAAAAATGTCTAGCCAACAGCAGTCATGTGGTCAGAAACTGACCACTAATAAATGGTTAGATGACAATTAACACAAATTGTGCATGGTAGAGAAAAAAATATGGTAATACATTTCTAAAGACTGCTTTAAACGTGTTTACATAAGGGTCTAAATACATTCATAACTTATGTTTAGAGAGAAAAACACTGAAAACCTCTCACTTATTAACTCATGGTAAAATCACAGAATACCTTATCACAATCACAGAGTTGATGATCAAGATTTTGATGGAGTTTGTAAAGGCCAAAGCCTTGGTAAGTGTTCAAATACACCCATGTATCAAAACCTTGTAACACTGAAGGCAGAAACATCTTGAGGTAGAAACATGACCACAGCTAGACAAAATGATATCAGCAAGACATGTACACACTATCCATAAAATGACAGTCCGAACACAGAGAAAAGATAATTAGTTACTTATTTACTTAAATATTTATTAAATTTGGAAATCGTCATGTATTTGTACTGCGACATTTGTGCGACATTTTGTGAGAAAGCTTAATCTAGCTGTATCACTGCCAGTTTAGATTTGCTTGATTTGCTTAGCTTTTAGCCTGTTGTCAAACTGATATTTGTTATTGTTATTCATTTAATACTTATTTCATACTTAGGGGGGGCACAGTGGCTTAGTGGTTAGCACGTTTACCTGGCCCCTCCCAGGGGTTCAATTCCCGCCTCTGCCCTGTGTACGTTGAGCTTGCATGTTCTCCGTGTGCTTCGGGGGTTTCTTCCAAGTACTACGGTTTCTTCCCCCAGTCCAAAGACATGCTCTGTAGGTGCTAAATTGTCTCTAAATTGTCTGTGTGAATGGGTGTGTGAGTGTGTGTGCGATTGTGCCCTATGACCATCCAAGGTGTCCTCCGGCCTTGTGGGGCCTTGTCAGGGCGAGTCCACTTGGATAGGCTTCAAGCTCCCTGCGACCTTGTGTAGGATAAGCAGTACAGAAAATGGATGGATGGATTCCATGCTTAAATTTCATACTTAAATTTGAACAGTAAAGGAATAATAAAAGGAACAATAAAGGCATTTTGAAATTTGCACAACATTTTATTATAAAATAAATGTATATATTATATATTAATAATATGGAATGTGGTGACTAATAAACGGTATAAATTGTGTTTAAAAAAAAGTTTGTTATATGTAGCATTATAATACTTTGAGCATGTAAACCATAATTGTACTAACTGATATAGTATACATGATAGTATACAGTATGTGTAGACATAGCTGTCAATAATGACACATGTCCCAGCCAACTCTTTCCCTGTATATGGAGGTCCAGAAGCAACTAATTCTTTTGCAACATTCTTTTGATTTGATGTCAAATTAATTTCCTATTAGGGCAGGAAAAGCTTTGCACAAATAGCTTTGTCATTCTTCCCAAATATGCACATCTGCCCTTGAGAGAGATAAATGAACAGCACATGTGTTTATACAGAAGTGCGAGTGTGTGCATGTCTGTCTGTCATGACAATCTGTCCAACCAGAGCCCAGAAGCAGATAACACAAGCAAGCTCATATCAGGCATATGGAAAACAGGAAGAAGTGTTGGACAACTGAGGGGATTTAAGGGCTTGCTTTCACAACAGGAAGTGGGGGTGACTGGGATGATGGGGGTGTTGAGTGCTTTGTGAAATGGGTCATCAAGTTCAGTTTGCCCAGTGTCTTTTAGCGCAATGACTACCCCAACTGTCAGAGATCTCAAACATAATCTCTAGCTAAGCAATTATTCAAATCCTGCTATTGATACAATTGTTAACATGCGTAAGATTGATAAGAACTTTGCTTATGTTTAGGATTTGGTCCAACCTATTGGGTCTGGCTGCTGCACAAGTGTGTGGATTCTCTTTGTGTATGTTTTGAGCTAGTAGAGGAGAAGTTATACCATAAAGTAAATCCATCTTCGACAGGAATGATGTCATGTTAAATAAAGTTGCAGCCAGAATAGGTCACACTAGCCATACTGTCTTTCCAAGTTGTGCTACAGTGACACTGGTCCTCAGTCACAAAGCAACATCCAAAAATTAAAACCAGTTGAAACACCTGAGAAATGTTCCTCTAGAAAATCTAGAAACAAACTCTAGATAAGATTATAATATCCAGGCCATTTTCATTTTACATGGAGATGTGAAGGAAATTAGTCTGGAATGGTATCTGAGGCCTTTTTTTGTTAATTAATACTGTACATTGTAAAGCAGATAGTGGAGAGTTGAAGGGGCATTTGTGCCAGCCCTTCAGGAGCTGTGAGTGTGCAGAGAGAAGGTTCCTGTCTGACTCAGCCTAGCACCACACGGCACAGAGTGACAGTGATTTACTGCTGTGTACTTCCTCACCCATCTGCAGCTCCATTCATTCATCTGCATCCTGGAGACAGAAGCTGCAATCCACTGATCCCAATTCTAGGAAAGGCTTTACCCATCATCTATGCTGCTCTAGTTGCTTTAGTAATAATCTATACACATATAACATAGACAGCTACAAAAATGTATAATGAATATTACTGTTCACAGTGTTGTGTGTCCTAAGTTGTGTCCTAATGCTGTAATGCAAAATCCAAATCAACATCAAAATGCTTGAAATTGCTGAATCCTGCATTACAAATGTTATGACAGCCCTGTTTCAGCCATGTGAGTTTTGGCTACAAGCACAATTCAGAGAGAAATCACTCCCTCCAAGATTTTGCGATCGCAGAAATGAACGCAAAATCAAGGAAACTCCACAATATTTGGAGGAGCTTGCAATTTTTCAAAATTACCAGATTTTCCGCAGCCAAGACGTATCATGTGACATCATCACAACGTGCCATGTGACATCATTACAACGTGCATTCAGCCAAAGCCCGCTTCGATTCATGTGCATCAAACATGAGTATAGCTAAAAGGTTTCATTTACCAACAAACATCACTGCAAAAGAAATTTTTTGCAATTGCAATCTTGCCAATTCGAGCAATTTTCTGCACAAAAGCACAAAAACTCAGCAAATTGCATCACAATTAAAAAAAAAAAAAAAAAAAAAGCCACAGCAAAATCAAACATTTTTGGCCGCAACAATCACAAAAAAAATCCACGGAGTCCTGTACGGACTGAGAAATTGGGGATATAGTGGGTTTTTCCCAATAGTTCCCAGTTCCCAGTAGTTTCTATTCTGTCAACGTGCATCTGACTTAGAACAGGCATTTGTTAATGTTCATACTTAAAAAAAAAAAAAAGACAAACACAGAAATAGCAAACAGCACTGCTTTAATAACACTCCACTTTATTGATCAAAATCAGAATCAAAACAATGTTTCTCCCTGTGCATGTTTTGCACATTTCTCTTTGGCACTAGCAAAATGTCATTTTTTAGGTAACTTGTGAAGCAATGCTTACATAGCATATATGGTTAATCATAGGTGCGTCTGTATTTAAATGAGCCATGACATGCATGTGCATGGTGGCTAAGAACATGTGGTATTTATTAAGATTTAATATGTAAATTTTTGATGAATTTTTTGAATCCCAATTTTATTGCATGTTCAAGACTTCTAAATTGTATGCGTAAGAAAATGTTTTTGTGTGTGTCACCATATAACCCAAGCCTGATTATGACACACAACATACCATAAAATTACACACACACACACACACACACACACACACACACACACACACACACACTATTTTACTCTACACTTTGTGCCATTGCAGACCACCAGCAAAATCCCCAGTTCATGACCTCAGTGACTTCTTTTCCTCTACTCTCCAGCACAATGATCTCATGCCGGAAGCCCAGCACTCTACCTCCCTTAGAGAGAAGACCTTTTGTTCCTGAACACAGAGGGCCCCTGAAACAAACAACCGGGAGATTTTCTCATCTAGCCAAGCAACGACGGACAGAGCGAGAGGAATGAATAAATGGAGCAAGAGTGAGGAAGTGGAAGTGAGACAGAGAGATAAAGCATAAGCTGCCTGGTTCTTAATGCTAGGCAACATAATTTGTCTCTAATTTGCATATTGGTGGCTGAGGCTCATTTTGCCAAGTTAGTGTGTCTTGCATGTCTTGGGGTGGGGAAATCACCATCCATTCATCCAAATCAGGCTGTTTGAGATTGAGGTGAGAAAGCTGGTTCCCATAAGTGAAACAAAGGATGTTCTGAAGGTGCCAAAATGTCTGACAAAGGGCAATTTTAACCTTAAGATGCTGTCAATTGAGAAATAAGACCTTCATCCATGTGTTTTTCACAAGTGCTCTCCTCAATCAGAAACCTTTTTTTTTTTTTTTTTTTTTTTTTTAAATCTCTTTGAAGAAACTAATGTGGCATTAATATCCTGCAGTGTGTAAGAAGAAGACTCACAGATAAGCTGCTTCCTTCATGGCTTCTGAAAGTAGATCATCTTGGCAAGTGAATCTCTCTCACAATACTACTCATAGTACAACTCATAGTTTGGGGGTGGTGTGTGTGTGTGTGTGTGTGTGTGTGTGTGTGTGTGTGTGTGTGTGTGTGTGTGTGTGTGTGTGTGTGTGTGTGTGTGTGTGTTGGTATGAATCTGCTCTCCTATCTGTCCTGTTACAATTACTCTTTTTTAAAGAGAAATGCCTGCAAACAAATGTTTTGTGCTACAAAAACCAAAAATCACATAGCAGCACAGGCCAAGTCCTGCTATTCATGCTAACACTATGACATAACGGCTGAGGAATCTGGGTTCATGGTGCACAATGCATATTCTGGGTGCAGGCCATAGTTAAATAGCAGACTCAGGATTCAAATTCCCCTATTCACCATTTGTACCTAATGGCAGAACAGCTACAGCAAATCTATGGAACACATTAAGCTTAGAACCAAAATATTATTAAACAGTAATATTAAATAATAAAATTTTAATATATTACTTTTGTTGTACAAGTGCTGCATTTGTATCTTCAAATCAGTGGTTTGCTTCACAGAGGAAGTCTGTTTCCATGTGAAGTGCATATGCAAAAACCTTTAAATCACCTTTATGCAAACTGAGTATTAGCAAATACAGATACAAATTCAACTTCAGGGCCATCATTTATCAATATTGCATAGAAAAGGGACTAAACTGTTTATAAATAAATTTGGAATTCATCAACCAGCATATGCAGGTCAAATGCAAGTGTACACAATGAATAAATACCAATATAAATACCAATATACCAATAATACTAATACCAATATAATACAATACAATAAATACCAATTGTTAATATTGCAATGCACATGCGTGTGACTGCGCATTCAAATAGCATTAACAAATGAGCATTGCACGTCGTTCATGGAATAGAAACCTGTTTGGATTTATATAACTGAAATCATTTTATGATGGTGCTTTAACTGCAACAAGAATACAGTAAAGATAATGATGTTGGGAAAGCCAATGATTGTGTCCTGCGCCTGTTGCACATTTGTGTAGGGAAACTGGATAAATATCAGGCCAAGAGTGTTATGGTATCCAACACTGCAGGCATAAACCTACTCAGTATGGAATGGGAAATACACTTACAGAGAGAAACATTTCCAGTTTCTCTCTGACATGTTCCTGTAGCCAAAAGTCACATGGTTGAATGGATTTGGACATGCACATGTTGAGAATTTGTGCATGTAATTTCCCTTGCCAGCGTCCCAGCAGGTAGCACAAATTTATCAGTATTGTTTTGAGAATCAGATTCTGCTGATATGCAAATTGCTGCTTTCAGCAACAACAAAAAATGGTCAGAATGACACAATTCCATTCTCCAACAAAGTGAGATAAGCCATGTTACAGCTGCCACTTGAAGCATTCGTTGCATTGAACTATTTCAATTGCTTTTGTTTGATTTGTTCATTGCAAACAGCTGAAAGTCTGTAAATTTTGACAATAAACCTGATTTGCAATGGGGGTTGAATAATTTTGATTGCAACTGTATATTCATTAATACTCAGACTCTGTTAGCCTTTATAGAATTTGAGCGTAACCAGAAACATGTTTGCAGTTAACACTAATTACCTTTATAGGAGATTCATTGTATTAGCAGTCCAGCCCCATGATTTAACATCAATACATGAATTGCGCCTGACTAAATCCAATTTTGTTTGCATACTCAGTAAATATACTACATTTTGTAATACATTATACATTCATTTTTGATAAAGCTCACACGTTTTGTGTTGAAATGTTTGTACACACAATTTGCAAACAGATTTGTGTAAATGCACCAATGATAAATGAGGGCACCAAAGTTTTTTGGCAACTTCGTGAAAATACAGTATATAATATACAGTGAGGGAAAAAATGTATTTGATCCCCTGCTGATTTTGTACATTTGTCCACTGACAAAGAAATGATCAGTCTATAATTTTAATGGTAGGTGTATTTTAACAGTGAGAGACAGAATAACACCAAAAAAATCCAGAAAAACGCATTTCAAAAAAGTTATAATTTGATTTGCATTTTAATGAGTGAAATAAGTATTTGATCCCCTATCAATCAGCAAAATTTCTGGCTCCCAGGTGTCTTTTACACAGGTAATGAGCTGAGATTAGGAGCACTCTCTTAAAGGGAGTGCTCCTAATCTCAGTTTGTTACCTGTAAAAAGGTTACCTTTACCTGTCCACAGAAGCAATCAATCAATCAGATTCCAAACTCTCCACCATGGCCAAGACCAAAGAGCTGTCCAAGGATGTCAGGGACAAGATTGTAGACCTACACAAGGCTGGAATGGGCTACAAGACCATCGTCAAGCAGCTTGGTGAGAAGGTGACAACAGTTGGTGCGATTATTCGCAAATGGAAGAAACACAAAATAACTGTCAGTCTCCCTCGGGCTGGGCCTCCATGCAAGATCTCACCTCGTGGAGATCCAATGATCATGAGAACGGTGAGGAATCAGCCCAGAACTACACGAGAGGATCTTGTTAATGATCTCAAGGCAGCTGGGACCATAGTCACCAAGAAAACAATTGGTAACACACTATGCTGTGAAGGACTGGAATCCTGCAGCGCCCGCAAGGTCCCCCTGCTCAAGAAAGCACATGTACAGGCCCGTCTGAAGTTTGCCAGTGAAAATCTGAATGATTCAGAGGAGAACTGGGTGAAAGTGTTGTGGTCAGATGAGACCAAAATCGAGCTCTTTGGCATCAACTCAACTCGCCGTGTTTGGAGGAGGAGGAATGCTGCCTATGACCCCAAGAACACCATCCCCACCATCAAACATGGAAGTGGGAACATTATGTTTTGGGGGTGTTTTTCTGCTAAGGGGACAGGACAACTGCACCGCATCAAAGGGACGATGGACGGGGCCACGTACCGTCAAATCTTGGGTTTGAACCCCCTTCCCTCAGCCAGGGCATTGAAAATGGGTCGTGGATGGGTATTCCAGCATGACAATGACCCAAAACACACAGCCAAGGCAACAAAGGAGTGGCTCAAGAAGAAGCACATTAAAGTCCTGGAGTGGCCTAGCCAGTCTCCAGACCTTAATCCCATAGAAAATCTGTGGAGGGAGCTGAAGGTTCGAGTTGCCAAACATCAGCCTCGAGACCTTAATGACTTGGAGAGGATCTGCAAAGAGGAGTGGGACAAAATCCCTCCTGAGATGTGTGCAAACCTGGTGGCCAACTACAAGAAACGTCTGACCTCTGTGATTGCCAACAAGGGTTTTGCCACCAAGTACTAAGTCGAAGGGGTCAAATACTTATTTCCCTCATTAAAATGCAAATCAGTTTATAACTTTTTTGAAATGCGTTTTTCTGGATTTTTTTGGTGTTATTCTGTCTCTCACTGTTAAAATACACCTACCATTAAAATTATAGACTGATCATTTCTTTGTCAGTGGGCAAACGTACAAAATCAGCAGGGGATCAAATAATTTTTCCCCTCACTGTAGTATATTCGTCAAAATGAATAACACATGCATTTAGTATTATTTTTAAAATATATTTTTTTAAAAAGTCTACACACCCCTGTTAAAAAGGAAGAGTGTTAATATTCTTCCTTGCAAAAATTAATTCAGATCTGTTTAGGGGTCTCCTGTTTACAGCCTTCCTCAGGTCATTCTACATGTTTTCAATAAGATTTAGATCTGGGTACTGAGTGGACCATTCCAAAACTTTGATCTTCATTCCTTTATTGATTTGTTCTTTGGGTCATTATTGTTTTGGAAGGTGTGATTTTTCTTCATCTTCAGCAGAGGCCTGGAGTTTTTTTGTACCAAATTAGACTGGTATTTGGAGCTATCCATGATTCCTTTTAACTTGACTAGAGCTCCAGTCTGGGCTGAAGAGAAGCAGCCCCATAGCATGATGCTGCCACCACCATGCTTCACCATGGGTATGGTGTTGTTTGGGAGATAAGCTGTTTTGGTTTTGCACCAAACATATCTTTTAGTCATGATTTATCATTTTCTACAGCACAAAAACCTGCCAGTTTACCAAGTGTGTGTAGACTTTTAAAATATATAGTAGATGTTATGTAATTTCATCTCACAATAAAAAAAAACAACAACACTTGGTTCAGAAATGCTGAATTGCAGTAAATTAGCATTATTCTAATTATATTAGAATATTATGTTAGGACAGGAGCACTGTGTACTGCTGGCACTCAGGATAAATGAAAACATGCCACCTAACTCGGAATGTGAAAGATTACTCACTAAGAATTGTACAAGACAACAACAAGAAGAAAAGTGGAATAAATTTATAAGCTTCTGAATACACAGGACATGCATCAAGGGATAAAACATATTTATTTTGGTATATCATGCTCCAAATGTTAATGATCCCTTTAAAACTTTAGCCTTGTCAGATGCTTTGCTTCATTAAGGAGTTAAATGATCAGCTGGAATATATTTTGTCTTTGAAGCAGGTGAGTAATAGAGAAGCTGCTTTTTTTTCTCAGCATCTGTATGGTTATAGTTTATAATGTGGGGGTGCAAGATTTTTCTGTCACAGAATGAAGCATAGTGCAATGTCTGTCTCCCTCTGGCCATATTTCTCTGTTCAATTCTCTCTGTCTCTTTCTTCTCGTGCTGATCCAGTGCCAGTGTGTCCTCGGTTCACCTATGTGCCGTACTGCACCACTCAGTCTTAAATGATCACTGAACGTCTGGATTTGTGATTATCAAGATGCTTTTCAAATGCAGGCATGCTCCCCTGCCACCCACGCACTTCAGAGTTGGCAGCAGCTACAATGCCCTCCACTAATATTGGTACCCTTTGTAAATATGAGCAAAGAAGGCTGTGAAAAATTGTCTTTATTGTTTAACCTTTTGATCTTTTGTTTAAAAAAAAATCACAAAAATACTCTGCTCTCATGGATATCAAACAATTGCAAACACAACACAGGTGTATCAAAAATATATATATTTGTTAAATATAGGTGTGCAACAATTTATTGGCACCCCTATGAATTCATATGAGAAAAATATATTTGAAGTATATTCCCAACGATATTTTACATTTTTTAGTACACCTGGGTGACTAGGAACAGGAAATTGTTCAACCATGACTTCCTGTTTCACAGGGGTATAAATATGAGGTAAAACATAGGCCAAATTATCTTAGTCATTCATAACAAAGGGTAAGACCAAGGAATATAGCTGTAATCGTCATGTGTGCGTCAAAAGGTTTTTGAGCTTCACAAAACGGGAAGTGGCTATAAGAAAATAGCACAAGCATTGAAAATGCTCATTTCAACTATCAGGGCAATAATTAAGTAGTTGTTATGAATGTTATGAATCAACCTGGAATTGGACGTGTGTCTATATTGTCTCAACACACTGTGAAGAGGATGGTTCGAGTGGCCAAAAAAGGATCACAGCTGGAGAATTCCAGAAGTTAGTTGCGTCTTGGGTTCATAAAATCTCCAAAACTACAATCCGAGGTCACCTACATCACCACAAGTTGTTTGGAAGGGTTTCAAGAAAAAAGCCTCTACTCTCATCCAAAAACAAACTCAAGCGTTTTCAGTTTGCCAGACACTACTGGAACTTCAAATGGGATCGGGTTCTATGGTCAGATGAAACCAAAATAGAGCTTTTTGGCAATAAACACCAGAGGTGGTTTTGGCGCACACAGAGAGGTAGCCATATGGAAAAATACCTCATGCCCACGGTTAAATATGGTGGTGGCTCTTTAATGTTTTGAGGCTTGCCGTGGCCATCCCAGTCCCCTGACTTGAAACCCATAGAAAACCTGTGGGGTGAACTGAAGAGGAGAGTCCACCAGTGTAGACCTCGAAATTTGAAGGATCTGGAGAGATTCTGTATGGAGGAATGGTCTCAGATCCCTTGCTATGTATTCTCCAACCTCATCAGGCATTATAGGAGAAGACTCAGAGCTGTTATATTGGCAAAGGGAGGCAGCACAAAGTATTGAGTAAAAGAGTGCCAATAATTGTTGCACACATATATTTAACAAAGATATTTTTTTGGATAAACCTGTGGTGTGTTTGTAATTGTTTGATATCCATGAGAGCAGAGTATTTTTGTGAATTTTTTTAACAAAAGTTCAAAAGGTTAAACAATAAAGACAATTTTTCACAGCCTTCTTTGCTCATATTTACCAAGGGTGCCAAAATTAGTGGAGGGCACTGTATATCTTCAATGATAGCAAGGCTGTTATAATAAGCAGCCAATTCATTTGCATGCGTAATTGTTAGTGTAGGTAATTTAGCAAATTTGTGTGCAATTAATGTGAATATAATGAATGCCTGATCACCACTGACATCTGACATGTGTACCTTAAACTGGCATTATCATGGCCTTTTTTTGTGGCATATGGATACAAGAAAAATCATTCAGCAATAACTGCATTTGTCTTTCTCAGCTAAAAAGACATTTTAAAAGGGTGAAATTTTACTCTGGTATCTTTTAAAATCAACAACAACAACAACAACAACAACAACAACAACAACAACAATAATAATAATAATAATAATAACAATAATAATAATAAATTCATTAAACCCCCAGGCTCACTGTACTGTCCCTCGAGGTAGAAGAATTGTGTGTGTGTGTGTGTGTGTGTGTGTGTGTGTGGGTGGGTGTGTAAATGCTGTGGAATGAGTTAACGGAGTGCCTGGGTGGCGCTGCAGGAACTGCATTCCCCATAAACACAATGCACTCGCTGACCCATTCTCTGCCACGCCTTCTTTCCAGACTAGACACTCACACACACTGCAGAGGTCCCCTGCTGGGCAAATGTGGAGCTATGTCTATCTACTCTTTTTATTGCAATCTCATATGCTTCTCATAATGATATTTCCATAAGGCTTTAAAAAGTATGTGATCTTCTCTGAATTCTTTTCAATGACTGCTGAACCGATCTCAAAAGGGGGGATACTTTTCCATTTGTTTATCCACATGTTCAGTAAATGCTGACATAACTTATTTTAATCTGGAAAATTCAAGCTTGCAAGCTTCCCTTATAGTAGTTCTGCTAGAAACGCTGAACCTGCTGCCCAATTTGTAGACTACACAATGTAAAAGTGAGAGCCATATTGTTTATTAGCTTATATTTTTTTCCCAGACTTTGTAGGTATGTATAATTGTCAACCATCCTCTACCATTCTCAGCACAGCAGTAACAGTGTAATGTAAGAGTTGTGAATAATCCACAGACCAATAATATCCAGTTAAGAGAAGTCCTGTGATCAGAAACTAACACCAACAAAGCACCAGAGCACGATTAACATAAATTGAGCATGAAAGAATGGTCTAGTCTCTAACTGTATACATACTGTATGTGGTGGACTAACCAGATAGGGTCAACTGGATCTGAAATTCCACATCTGTACATAGTCGGTGCTGCCCATAGCCCCCGTGTGGCTCCTACTGAAAATAAATGACTTCCAGTCTATCGTCTGTCATTTGTTGGAAGTATTGAGAAGGCGGCATAAGAATTTATGATGCACAAAGGAATTCCCTTTGAGGACATATTGGGCCTCATTTATTAGTCTTTTCGTTAAGCTGTGTGTAAATGTTTGTTTAAGCCAAACCGAACTAAAAAATTTCTGCTGGATTTGCAAAAGTTTCAGAAATGCTGATTTTCTTCGTACTCGTGTGCATATGAATAATGCCAGTCGCCTGTAAATTACCAAGCGTGTACACAGCACAGGTGATTTGCATTTGGAGACGCCCACAAAATTCCATAAAAGTCAACGCTCACAGCACTGAAATGATGACTAAATGCCAAAAAAAGTATTTCTCATAGGAAGAAATGGAAGTTATTTTGAGTCACATCTATGTTAATAAAAGTATAACAGTAACAGGGAATTGGTTGTTACGTCAAGATATACTCACTGATTTAGTCTAATGTTAGCTTAGATTTGCCTTATAGAAAATCAGAATTTACACAAATACAACCCATCCCTTCAGTGTTCTGATTAAAGCCTAGGGTAGAAAACCTGAATATTAATACAAGAGGAGAAGCTTTGTGAATTATTAGGTAGCATGACTGGCAGGCAAGTATGGATGCCCCTTATCCTGATTGCTTGGATGTTGGTGGTCCACATTATTTGTTTTTTCTGCTGCTTACAGAGCCTGCAGTACCACAAAGACCACACTTTTCCCTCTGGGCAGATATTTTATTGATACCTGCTTAAACTTAAAAACCACTGACCCCACATTTAAGCACAGGCTGAACACAGAGCATTTGGCTAGCTTTATCAATAGATTGTAGAATAACAAAATGTGACTGTATGAATCCAGTGATTAGTCTGTGCACTAATAAATCTGAAAATATATTTCAGATATGACTATATTTTTAAACATCCCACTACAAAAATGACAGTACAGTCTACGTTAATGCCAGTGCACCTTTCCAGTACACAATGTCCCCTGCTTTAAAAGGAGACACAATAGGGAAAGGGCCTTGCTTTAATCCAGTGTTGTCCCTGTGTATGTGTGTGTGGCAGTAGTATTTAACATGGATTCACAGGGTCTGTATCTTTAGTAATATGCTTACATCTAGTGAGAAGATGCAAATCTAGTCAGATGTCTAGTTAGAGCATTACTCACAAATCCATAGTGCAGGGGCTGCAGATGGCAAAGCAGTGTACAGCAAGTCTCAAGGGGCTGGCAAAGTTCTGCTTGTTCTGCTTTAACATGTTGCCAAACTATTTGGAGAAAGAGATGATTTATTTATTCTTATGTCTATTAAATTTGACTGTTTTAACATAGATTTCTGTGCAGTTAACTGTTTATGTGTATATCTGATAGTTTAGATCATGATTCTTTAGTGTCTGTCCAATTATTAAAAACTGTGGTTGTATAAGTATATGTCTGTCTGTGTGTGTATACTCATGGATTCTTCTCTCCACTTAAGCTTATTTAAGCGATCATTCTCCTTTTTGACATGTAAGCTCACAATATTTTATCTCTGAAAAAAGAGGCTTTTTTTGCTAGTGGCATGGCGCCTTAATGCATATGCTGTACTTCACTCAATAATATAGAAGTTTCTGAAGAACATTAGCTCACAGAGTTTGCCATCAATCGGCTCTCAGGAGACACTGCCTCCTCAGAACTCATTAGAAAAAGTGGGCACACACTAGCAAACCCGCAAGTATCTCCATAGCAACAGCTGGATCTTATTTTGCTGTTGAATCCTAGATGGATGAGCTGAAATATTCACACGCTTCAACACAAGAGGAATGCCTCTTTCACAGATATCTTACTGGTGGCATCCATATGGAGGAAAAAAAAAAAACCACACACACACACACACACACACACACACACACACACACACACACACGCATTACAGCTAAGCTCTTATACACATTGACATCTGCACGCTTTTTTCACCCACAAATGCATGTCACGTATTACTGTTATTACACAGCTCCCAGTGTGTGAATGATTATCATTATAACAAATTTAAACCAATGCAAACAGCCAGATTCTGCATACTGCACTGTACACTTCACAGTAATTTCAGTGAAAGCTAAAGTATAATGAAATACTCTCATAACCTAAATGAAATCTGTCATGATGGCAGTTGAATCCTTCCTTTTCTCCTTCTGCTCTTCTCATCCTCTCCTGCATTCCAGCACACTTAGTCACGAGATCTGCACTCTCTCTGAGAAGAGCCTAATGCTTACCAGCATCTTCCGTGACATTTAGCTCATGTATGCAGCCACATGTTCAGCCCCTCACAACCCTAAAAAGGGCATGTGTCCTCTCTCTGTGCCCCAAACAGAGATGGTACACATTGACTTGTGGTGGAGCAGTCAGTGTGAAGCAACAGCTGACCATGTAGGGATTTGGCATGATAAGGATGCCCACCCGTGGCCAGATGCTGCAGATGTGACTTATTATGATCTGTGGATATTATATTGACCTCCCAAGTCATCCACCCACCACACACACAGATTCAGTCTGTCCAAACACATCTGGGGATGTGGATGGGGTAAAATTTCCCTGCAAGGCAGACACCATTGAGTCAGGAACAGCTGGGCTGCAGTGCTCACAGCCGTATGTGCTAATAGAGTAATGAAGCCATTTGCTTTCCTTTCAAGTAGACACACTTGTCATGCCAGAATATGAATTTATAAACTGATATTATGATTAACCTTGTTTTAGCCAGCAGTGGCTTGTGATCATAGATTTTGGTGGAGCAGGAAGACATTAATATAGACTCAATCAAACAACATTTGAAGTTGAGACTCTATCACTTACACTTTGACCTTTTGCGTAATTGTATTAGACTTAATTAAATTGTTTGGTATAAATCATTGGTGGCCTTGGAGTATTTTTAAACTAACAACCCTGTCACTTTCCATGCTAACTGTTCTTTCCACTGCCTCTCCTCCACTGAAAACGTTCATAGAGCGAGCATGGGGCAGAGAAAATCTTTCCCCAATGGATCTCCATTAGCGCTTGTTGCAGTTCCAATTTCTGACCACTAGGTGCAACAATAACTCTATGGAAGCTAAGAACTCTATGGAAGCAATTGCACAACATCTAGAAACACAAGCAAATTGGCGTATATCTGTCAAATAGCGACACTTTTTAAAATTGTTGGCCACTCAAAAGTAAACTCCATAAAATGTATGGAGTTGTGAATGAGGAGTATGAAGATTAATATTTATCGATGTTACGGGGGACAAAGGGAGGCTGGATGCAAGCGCTGGGGAAACAGTTAGTTTATTAAGAAAAACCAAAAATATATGGACAGGGGAAAATGCAAAACAACAGCAGGATCAAAAAATAAACAATAATCCACAAAATAACAAGGTATTAATCCACAAAAGAACGAGGCAAAAGTCCAAGGTCCAGGAAACACGAGGGCAGTGAAAAAACAACAAACATACATACACTTAGTTCAATCTAATACAATTCAATACTCCGTGCCGAGGCGGAGAAATGAAGGCGTTTATATATGTGTGAGAAACAAGACCAAATACAAAACAGCTGAAACTAATAATGAAACAATGAACGGAAAACCAATGAACGAACATGGGCGGAGACATGACGTAAACTAAAACCAAAGGACCAATAAGCAAACAGGGGCAGAGACATGACGTAACCAAAAACAAAAGAGCACATGGTGAAGTAAACAAAACTAGAGTCTATGAATGAGCTGAGGGGAATGCGAAAGTGTGCTGTCCTCAACAGCTGTCCTCAACAGCCGCGCAGAGAAGGGAATGCCGAAGCATGCTACTCGCTAGCCTTCGCGAGCAGTGTAGTGAGAGGGAGACTCTAACAATCGAATGGCTGATATAAATGGTGGGTCTCTGCCCCACCTGGCCTTATGGATGAGCCTCCAGTGGTGTGAGTGTACTGGTCAATGAATTTAAATTTGGATATTGTATTGCAAAGTGGATTTTCAAACTTTTGTCAATTGGGTTAGGTGCAGTGGGTATAGAAAAGATTCACACCCCTTTAAAATAATCACATTTTGTTGCTTTTCAGCCTGAAATGAAGACAGACACAGTTTTGTTTTATCCAGCTGTATTTGCTCAGTGCAACCTATAACATCCAAGTGAAAGATATAACTCCAACATGTCAGAAGAAAATTAAAAAATTAGTTTGGAAAAAAGTTACCCCCCATTTTTTGAACCACCTTTTGCTTTAATTACAGCCTTTAGTCTGTTGGGATATGTCTCTACTAACTTTGCACATCTAGACTTTGCGATATTTGCCCACTCTTCTTTGCAGAACTGCTCAAGTTCAGTTAAATTTGATGATGACCGATTGTGGACTGCAGTCTTCAAGTCTTTCCACAGATTTTCAATGGGATTTAAGTCTGGGCTCTGACTAGGCCATGCAAGGACATTCACATATTTCTCCTTCAACCACTGTGTGGTCAGTTTTGCTGTATGCTTCCCACTGTCAACTTTCTGGCAGAGGGCAGCAGATTTTCCTCAAGAATTTGGCAGTATTTTCCCCCATCCATTTTTCCATCTATCCTGACAAGTGCTCCAGTCCCTGCTGAGAGAAACACCCCCATAACAGGATATTACCACCTCCACCACCATTCTTGAGGAGTGGCTTTTTTCTTGCAACCCTCGCATACAAGCCACATTTTAGAGAATTTGTGTTATTGTTGTCACATGCACACAATGACCACTCTTTGTTATAAATTCTTTAAACTCTTTGAATTTTTTTTGTATCCATCTCCTGACTTGTGCCTGTCCACAACTTTATCCCGGAGATCTTTCGACAGTGCCTTGCCACCCATAGTTGATTGTTTGCTTCAGTTGTACTACCAAGGACTGAAAAATGCTCCAGGAAAGCTCTTTTCATGCTGAGCTAATCAAAATGACCACAGCTGATCACAGTTGAAAGTCAAATGTCTTTGTGTGCCATTGAGAAGGTGATTAGCTACACCTTATTGAGTTTACAAGTCATTTTTAGGAGGGGGGGTGATCCTTTTGCAACTCAGTGATTCTGTTTTTTATTTTATTTTTATTTTTTTCTGACATGTTGGTGTTATATCTTTCACTTGGATGTTATAAGTTGCACTGAGTAAATACAGCTGGATAAAACAAAAACTGTGTCTGTCTTCATTTCAGGCTAAAAAGCAACAAAATGTGATTATTTTAAAGGGGGTGATTATTTTCTATACCCACTGTATGTTATGGGCTTCTGTGATGATTTTTTTAAACCAAACACAGGAGTGAGAGTTTAAGGGTACAAAACATGCTAAGATTATTGCAAACACACCACTAAGGTGACAGTTTTTGGAGGTTGGGAGCAGTGATTTCATACATACAGTCAAGACGAATTCGAACACAACTTTACATAATACAGCTGTCTTTAAAAAGTAAATGTAGCACCCTTTTACCATTTTTGAAAAGATATTTATAGTACTATAATGTCTATACAGTCTATAACGTCAATAATGTCTATACTTGAGCATTCCATCCAGCATTTATTATAATTTGTGACAAAAATTACCATTCCAGTTTTTCAATACAGTCTCGCTCACTACTTGACAAAGTCTGAAATAGTCTCCCACAAGCAGATGCATAGGCACAATCAGAAGAGATAGAATATCTCTATTCCTTAATTCTGTCACATAGAGCTTAATTCATAATGAGGAAGGACATTTTCAGCACTGGTCCACTGGGTGGCTAATTAATAAATTTAACAGTTTGAACCCATGGCACTTATCTTCATTACCATTATGATTTCAGTCTCACAGTGTTCAGAGACTGCAGACATGACTGCAGACAGTGGTCATCATATTATTTTGAGGTATTCCAAAATACAGTCTTGGATAGCACTGATACACTGAGATGTACAAAGTCTTAAAACCCATTTATGTAATATAGATAAGTGTAACAAACTGTATGATAAAAACAAGTTAGTTGTTGAGAAATATATTGCTGGAGTATCTGGATATGGAGTATATGGAGTAACTTTCTCATATACATAATGGCTTTTGTAAAAGTATGGCCCCCTTTAAGATCTAAACATGCTGTTGGGACCCAAGCAGCCATCACCAAACTTTCTTATCAGTATGCCAGCAGCATTGGGCATGTGTTGTTTGTCTTTTGTTGCCCTTTGTTTTTACGACACAGGTTGTCTGGAGATCTTGCTGTCCTCTTTGATAAGATCTGAGATAGCAAAAGTGGAGTTGTTCCAGCCCCATACTTTCTCCTTCAGTGTTTGCTTCAGTACAACGAGCAGCACCTGTTAGAATGTATTGTAGTTAAAAGCATGTAACAAGTATATCTTAGAGTAATGATGAACTCTGTTATAATAACATTGATTCCCTTTAATTCTTTAATTTAATGTTATATTTGGCAGATGCTTTTGAATGATTTACTGTTTTTATTTAAAATGACTAATTAGGCAGAATACATTGGTTTGCATTTATACTCAACATTCTCCTCACTTGTTCTTCTCATTTAAGGAAGGATGAAGAAGCTGAAATGAATGGAGATAAAGGAAGATGTTTTTTTGGGAGGTGGAACATGAGTGGGGGTGTTTTGCCAGGGACCATGTGCTCAGATCTCTTAGCAAAAGGTCCCAAAGGAACCTCCTCACCCTTTCAGAAAAAGGAGTCAAAGGGGTCACTAGATAGGGGCGTTTCTCCTGGTCTTTTACAATAAACCTTTTCAGATTTGACAGGTCAAAAAACAAAGCAATATTGCATACAACAAAGCAAAGTGTAATCAAATTTGCTTGTATATAACATATGCATAATGTATTTAGTCTGTAGTAGCAAAGCCAATAACAGTCACATTTCTTGAAGCAGAGATGCTGTATAGGGGGAAAGCACTCCCCCCCGCCCCCCCCCCCCCCCGGTAACAGGTGTCCTTTCTATTGTCCTCTTTGTTTAGAAAAGAGACAATGGCTGATCTCCAATGCATAGCGAAACAATGCTATGAATGGTCGTCATGAATGTTTGAGACGTGGAGTCTCTGAAACATGCCTATTTTCATATGTGCTTCATGCATTCATTATTGCATTAACTCATCTATTTATCAATGACTGATTAAATGGGGGGGATTAAGTATAATCATTTACTGGGTTATAAATAAAAAAAAATCTATGTTTTAATTAATAAATCGATGTTGTAAATCAATATCTAAAAAAAAGGAATTTTTTGTGTTTTTGTTCGCTCGTTTCCTTCATCCTCTACATTTTTTAAGTGTGCTTTCTGGAAAATATCATTGTTTCCATTTGGAATGAAAAGCTCCTTCTTAACCCTAAAATGCATAAAAGGGGGTCAATTTGATTTTTGGAATATTTAATCAGTATAAAAAAAATGTTATTTTAATCTGTGAAATTCCATGTATTCCTCAAAAATCTTGTTTGTGAGTCTCAACAGTGTCACTTCTTGATCAACCACTTCTTGGTTCTGAAAAAATAACTTTTTGTTTCACTACCCCAGGTCTAAGAGTGTACCCCCAGGTAAAGGAGTGACAAAATGACCCCTGTGCATTTCCTGTGGAATTTTGACATGGAATTTTATTTTTGATAAGTTTTGTCACTAAGTTTTGTATTTTCTTTTAAACATTATATATATATATATATATATATATATATATATATATATATATATATATATATATATATATATATATATATATATATATATATATATATATATGTGTGTGTGTGTGTGTGTGTGTGTGTGTGTGTGTGTGTGTGTGTGTTAAATATTTGACAGATTTTGAAATAATGATAATCAGATATTCTAAATGCTAGCTAGCAAACTACTAGAGCTAATAGTTTACTTTTATACATTTTCTAATCTTCAGCTGTCCAATTATGGTGAGCCTGTACCCAGTGTAGCCTCAGATTCCTGTTTTTGGCTGGCAGGAGTGGAACCTGATGTGGTCTCCTGCTGTTGTAACCATTTTCCTCTGACCTATTTCATCAGTAAGGTGTTTCCACCCACAGATCTGCCACTCACTGGGTGTATTTGTTTTTTGCACCATTCCATGTCAACAGTTTCTGAAGTTTATTCAAACAAGCCTGTCTGCCACCAACAACCATGCCATGGTCAAAGTAACTGAGATCACATTCTGATGTTTGATGTAAACATTACCTGAAGCTCTTGATCTGTATCTGCATAATTTCATGCATAGCGCTGCTGCCACATGATTTGCTGATCGGAGAATTGCGTGAATGATTAGGGGTGCTGGTGTTCCTATTAAATTGGCGAGTGAATGTATATGTACATGGGAAGTGAACACATTAAAATGACTGAATCATTAAAACATTTGTACATCATCAAATTCTTAAATCATTGCAGTAAGTTGAAGATAAAGATAAAAACAGGATACCTTTTCTTTGAAGAAAACCATTGATTCCAGTATGTCATTTTGACCACATTTATGTATTTGTGTAGGTTTTTTGGGGTCATGCTTTCTAGGTATAAGAGTTCTAAAAGGTAAAATTCACACATGAGTAGCTAATTATAAACCTAAACAGAGGACAATTATAATCAACAACTGCAGTAAGGGATTTAGTGACATGAAGCATCACTTTCCAGTACCCAAAGATCAGCCGTCATTAGCAACCACAGGCTCCTCTAGGAGTACTGACTCACTTTCTAGGAAATTCTCTGTGGAGACACCATGTCCTAGAATTGTTTAGTTCCATTTGGCAAATCGCAAGTTATGACCAGCATGTGTCTTAACATACTTTTGGCACAGCTGAATGAAATGGAACTTTCAAATACTACATCATCTCTGTGTTCAATATTTATAATTAACTGATGGTATACACTCGTGTAAAGTATGATAACAAATGATCATTAATATCACAGCATTGCGGTGCTGCACGTCTCCCTGTAACTGTGCTCTGTCTCTTGGGAATACTGATAAACTATCATCATTATGATATTGTATCATGTTATTACACAAGGCTTTTGTTGTTGTTGTTAGCAATACTCTTCATGTTGCCAGTGTCATTCTATGCCCTTTTGTGTTTTATATTTGGGCTCAACTGTTTCAACATTTAATATCATACATTCTCTTTTCTCTAAATGCATCAGAAGAGTTATAGCGAATAAGTGTAGTTGATCTTAATGACAGTTGGATCGTGTGATCTATATGATGAATTTGCTAATATTAAAAAAATCAGAAGATGACTAGGACAATTCATTCTTAACTGCAATATAAAACCTCCTGTGTAAACTTCCAACAAAATGCTGTAATTTCACAGTACAACTACAATAATCTTGTCAAAACAGATTACTTTTATTTTACAATGGACTGAGATGCCCATGTTGCCTTCACCATTATTGTATCTGACCTTTTACACATCAACTCAGCTGACCACTGCCCTGTCCACCCAGGAGGTTAAAGGACAGCAGATGGGGAAGTCTAGACATTTAGTAGACAGGTCAATGTGTCTGCAGGTGGCATATATTGTGGGTCTCTAAAGTGGGCACTCGTGGCAATTGAACTCCAAAGAAGGGATCATTATGGTTCAGAAAGTACATCAGTTTGGATTGAATTGTATGAAATGGCAGTGTTTGGGTCAGCGGACACAGCACTGCCCATTATGAAGGAGGTGTGTGGGAGGCGTGTAGAGCAGACACATGGAGATCCGTTGAGGAAAACTTCTGCCTCACAGCTGAATCCTGAAGACAGTGAGGTCATTTGTCCAATTACTCACACATGGCTCACTTTCACAGTGTTTACCACACCCCAAAACCTAATCCATATCTCATACACATTTTAACACACTCTATGCCTGTGTTTCATGGACTTGTGAACCTTTTACTGTACTCTATGAATGTTACTGAAAAAAACTTGTTTTTTATTTTTTTATTATTATTATTATTTTTTAATACAGACATTTTAATGTAAGCAGGACTGCTTATTTCACACTTTTTGCATTTCCTGCTTAGCAGAATGGGACAAGCATACATAAGCTCACTGATTTTACTCCCTTCTGTGTCTGCATGACATTTCTGTTTTAAGTGCCACTGTGTGGTTTGACTCCATCTTTCAAGAATGTTTCCATCAGTAGAGTCATGGCCATAACTAGCTATGAGGACACAGAGGTCTGGACCTTAGTAGTTTTGGAAGGTTTTGTTTTTAAGACCTCTCGCGTAGCATATCCAGCTGTGAAATTCAATATGGAAATGGTGATGTCCTGGTAATGTTGTGGCAGAGTGCAGCCTACTATGTGGAAAAACTTGCATTCCAAGACCCGGCCAGCAATGATGATTAGTTCCCAACTGTATTCAGAGCAGCCGGGGGGGGGGGGGGGACACTGACAAACCGAGGGCTTTTGTCAGTAGACTTAATCGTCCACTATGTTTAGCATGGCATCAAAACCACAGTTTACACAAAACCTTCAGCCAAAACAGTAATAGGACTAATGAATAGAAATATGACTTAAGCGGCCCGTTCACACCATAACTATAACGATAATGATGAAGATATAGTTCTAAAAATCGTTCTAAATATAAAAGAATAGCAGAATCCACACCACAACTATAAAGATAACAGCACAGAGAAACGATATCGTTGGAATCACTTTCAGAACGACTTTTTCCAGCTGATGAACGATAAAAACATTGACAGCCAATCGGAATCCACCCTGCTTTAAAGAGCTCGCGCATTTAAAGTGGCATACGACATAACTGCAGCGCGCGCTTAGAGTGATATCGTGCGTTGATGTGGACACCAATATAGTTATCGTTATAGTTATCTTTATAGCTATCATTCTTGGTGTGAACGGGCCTTTATACAGTCCACATATATCCACTTACTAACCACCCAATTTTGACCTCGTTTTAGTTACTGCAATAGAAACACATTCAAGGAGCACATAAGATGCTGATGGCACAAATACTGCACCACTGCCCTCTGCTGTGCTCTCATTGTAACAATTAGTAGAATAAAAGTGAAGAAAATGCAGTACCATTTTAAAAAATTGGCTCGGTATGTACATGTAGATTATTTAATGTAAAGTGTATACAGGTGCATCTCAATAAATTAGAATGTCGTGGAAAAGTTCATTTATTTCAGTAATTCAACTCAAATTGTGAAACTCGTTTATTAAATAAATTCAATGCACACAGACTGAAGTAGTTTAAGTCTTTGGTTCTTTTAATTGTGATGATTTTGGCTCACATTTAACAAAAACCCACCAATTCACTATCTCAACAAATTAGAATACTTTATAAGACCAATAAAAAAAACATTTTAGTGAATTGTTGGCCTTCTGGAAAGGATGTTCATTTACTGTACATGTACTCAATACTTGGTAGGGGCTCCTTTTGCTTTAATTACTGCCTCAATTCGGCGTGGCATGGAGGTGATCAGTTTGTGGCACTGCTGAGGTGGTATGGAAGCCCAGGTTTCTTTGACAGTGGCCTTCAGCTCATCTGCATTTTTTGGTCTCTTGTTTCTCATTTTCCTCTTGACAATACCCCATAGATTCTCTATGGGGTTCAGGTCTGGTGAATTTGCTGGCCAGTCAAGCACACCAACACCATGGTCATTTAACCAACTTTTGGTGCTTTTGGCAGTGTGGGCAGGTGCCAAATCCTGCTGGAAAATGAAATCAGCATCTTTAAAAAGCTGGTCAGCAGAAGGAAGCATGAAGTGCTCCAAAATTTCTTGGTAAACAGGTGCAGTGACTTTGGTTTTCAAAAAACACAATGGACCAACACCAGCAGATGACATTGCACCCCAAATCATCAGAGACTGTGGAAACTTAACACTGGACTTCAAGCAATTTGGGCTATGAGCTTCTCCACCCTTCCTCCAGACTCTAGGACCTTGGTTTCCAAATGAAATACAAAACTTGCTCTCATCTGAAAAGAGGATATTGGACCACTGGGCAACAGTCCAGTTCTTCTTCTCCTTAGCCCAGGTAAGACGCCTCTGACGTTGTCTGGGGTTCAGGAGTGGCTTAACAAGAGGAATACGACAACTGTAGCCAAATTCCTTGGCACGTCTGTGTGTGGTGGCTCTTGATGCCTTGACCCCAGCCTCAGTCCATTCCTTGTGAAGTTCACTCAAATTCTTGAATCGATTTTGCTTCACAATCCTCATAAGGCTGCGGTTCTCTCGGTTGGTTGTGCATCTTTTTCTTCCACACTTTTTCCTTCCACTCAACTTTCTGTTAACATGCTTGGATACAGCACTCTGTGAACAGCCAGCTTCTTTGGCAATGAATGTTTGTGGCTTACCTAGTGAGCCAAACTGAGAGACCATTTTGAAGGCTCAGGAAACCTTTGCAGGTGTTTTGAGTTGATTAGCTGATTGGCATGTCACCATATTCTAATTTGTTGAGATAGTGAATTGGTGGGTTTTTGTTAAATGTGAGCCAAAATCATCACAATTAAAAGAACCAAAGACTTAAACTACTTCAGTCTGTGTGCACTGAATTTATTTAATACACGAGTTTCACAATTTGAGTTGAATTACTGAAATAAATGAACTTTTCCACGACATTCTAATTTATTGAGATGCACCTGTAAATGTTTATACACTCTGCATTAATTAATTCCTAATATTATCCCAAAATGAACCCACAGACATACAATTGTTTCTTCTCCAAAAGTTATAATAAAAAAAAAACTTGCAAAAACACAAGACTGCATAGTCCAATGATTAAAAAATATATTATCCATAAATGTTTCTTTTATATTTAAACATAACTGTTTAAAAAAAAAAAAAAAAAACCTCCAGTGAACTCAAGCCAGTCCAAGACAAATAGTCTTTAGATCCTCCTTAATAGTCTTTTCTTACAGGCAAACTATAAAAACCAATAGCCTAAGGCGAGCTGGGCCTTGTCTAGGCCTGCAACAAAAAAATTAGAATTTTAGATTTTAGGTCTCCTTTTTTTCTTTTTATTTATTTATTTATTTATTTATTTTAAGCATTTCTGTTAGCGATGCATCAAATCAAGGTACACCATAGTTCTGGTGCCACAAAAGCCAGTCTACCTTTAAGCTGTAATACATTGCTTTATTTATATATAAAAAGAATTAACTAAAAAAAATAAATAAACATAGAATGATTCAATCATTAGAGAAAAAACATGGTGCTCTGGCTGGAGGAGCTGTGAGCTCATATTTGGTATGAATTCTTCCTTCATACATGTATCATCAGGGATTGACACCACTAACTTAGATAAATACTATTTCTATTGACTTTACTCCTCGCAACCATCAGATTAATCCACAGAGACAATTTCACAAGTTGTTTGCAATGACATAGGCCAGATAGGTCTCCATACTGCAGCTGTAAAATAATACTATGTAAATTATATACTGTATGATTTCCTAAAATGTGTCATGTGTCTAGTGGTAAATTAATCTTTACATTTGTTTAGTAATGACAACACTGAGAACTTGTCACTAAATACTGACTTTCCTCTTGCTACTTTCCAGCTGAATCTTCGGGTCCTATTCATCCTCATATTCTGTTACACTCAGGCTCATATTCCATGCATTTTCTGCCATTCACTTCTCAGGTTCGTTTGTGACAGTTTGAACATGACTTTGTGACATTTTATTTTGGTGTGTTTTTCCTCAATGACAATATTCTTGTCAGTAACTACAGTGTCATTCCTGTTAATGTGCCAAGGTTTTAGTTTAGTCATTTCCAAGCCTCTCTTTTCAAACCATTCCAACGTCCTCAAGGCAACAGATCTCTGCAACTGACATCTAAGACACTAATGTATTTGCTAAATTCCACCACTACTTATTTTTTGTATTTTTTAAATTTAAAAAATCTTTATTGAGTGTTTTTATAATCTTTGCTGTTTTTTATTGTTATTTCTGTTGTTGTTTTTGTCATTGCTGTTGTTGCTGTTGTTGTGTCATTGGGTAGCTGTAGAGGTGCTTTCATTCATTCATTCATTCATTCATTATTTCATTCATCCATCCATCCATCCATCCATCCATTCATTCATTCATTCATTTATTCATTCATCTTCTGTAAGACGGATGCTATTTGGATGCTATTTGGATGCTATTCTGTTATTTGGATGCCAATGCATCGCAGGACAAAAGTTGGTATTATTATTATTATTTATTTATTTATTTAGTTAGTTATTTAGTTATTTAGTTATATTATTTATTTATTTATTTTTGGTCATTTGTTATGTGTAGGTAAACTACAAAACAACTTTTAACTTAGGTATTCTTTCACTAAAAATGTTGATATACCTCAGAACAATAAAATAAAATAAAATAAAAACAAGTATCTTAATTTCATTCTTCATGAGCAGCCAAGAACAAAGAAACAAGGCTGTCTGGTGTTCAGTTTTGCAAATAACTGATGAGAAGCACTGTCTGTGGGAAAATTATTTAATTAATTGCCATTGCAAGCTTTGCACATCTTTATCACGAACAGCTTCCTCAGTTCAACCTCAAGGTAGCAGTGCCATCTAGTGCATTTCTATGTGTAGTTCTCAGAGAACAGGCTACTACAATGTCCGATGTAGGACTGTGTTGAAGATCCTCTTATAATGATAACATAATTTATTCATTTGTTTGTGGTTGCATTATTGAGAGGTGTCTACGTCTGTTGTACAATTAGGAAGGGTAATACTCACATTTAAAAAAAAAAATCCTTCAGTAAATGAATTGATTTGTATATGATTCTGACATCAACAAGATGTGGTGGAGTTATTCTGTGTTTGCACTGGAAAGACCAGGGTTGTAATGATTGGAGCGGGAGTAAATGAGTAAGTGATAACAATTGTGTTTGAGTGAGTGAGTGATGATTAAATGAGTGAGTGAGTGAGTGAGTGAGTGAGTGAGTGAGTGATGATTAAATGAGTGAGTGAATGTGTGATTATGCAAATGATGGTGATTGAGTGAGTGAGTGAGTGAGTGATGATTAAATGAGTGAGTGAGTGAGTGAATGAGTGAGTGAGTGAGTGAGTGAGTGATGATTAAATGAGTGAGTGAGTGAGTGAGTGAGTGAGTGAGTGAGTGAGTGAGTGATGATTAAATGAGTGAGTGTGTGATTATGAAAATGATGGTGATTGAGTGAGTGAGTGAGTGAGTGATGATTAAATGAGTGAGTGAGTGAGTGATGATTAAATGAGTGAGTGAGTAAGTGAGTGAGTGAGTGAGTGAGTGAGTGATGATTAAATGAGTAAGTGAGTGAGTGGGTGTGTGATTATGCAAATGATGGTGATTGAGTGAGTGAGTATGTAAATGATAGTAATTAAGTGAGTGTGTGATTGAGTGAGTATGTAAATGAGTGATTAAGTGAGTGAGTCAGTAAATGAGTGAGTATGTAAATGATAGTGATTGAGTATGTAAATGATAGTGATTAAGTGAGTGTGTGATTGAGTGAGTATGTAAATGATAGTGATTAAGTGAGTGTGTGATTGAGTGAGCATGTAAATGATAGTGATTGAGTGAGTGTGAGTGAATGAGTGAGTATGTAAATGATAGTGAGTGAGTGAGTGAGTGAGTGAGTGAGTGAGCATGTACTAACTCCATTTCCATAAAAGTTGGGATTTTTTCTAAAATGCAATAGAAACAAAGATCTGTGATTTATCAAGTCTCTTGAAACTTTAATTAACTGACAAAAGTACAAAGAAAAGATACTCAATGTTTTCACTGACCAACTTAATTGTATTTTGTAAATATAAACAAATGTAGAATTTGATGCCTTCAACACACACAAAAAAAAGTTGGGACAGAGGCATGTTTACCACTGTGTTACATCACCCTTCCTTTTAATTACACTTTTTAATCGTTTGGGAACTGAGGATACTAATTGTTGCAGTTTTGCAAGTGGAATTTTTGCCCATTCTTGCTTGATAGAAGACTTTAGCGGCTCAACAGTCCTTGGTCGCCATTGTCTGATTCTCCTCTTCATGATGTGCCATATGAGACAGATGTGGACTGCTGGCAGGCCAGTCAAGCACACGCACTCTGTGTCTATGAAGCCATGCTGTTGTAGCACGTGTAGAATGATGCCTGGCATTGTCCTGCTGAAATAACCATGGACTTCCTGGGAAAAGACGTTGCCTTGATGGCAGCATATGTCTCTCTAAAATCCCAATATATGCCTCCATGTCAATGGTATCTTCACACATATGCAAGTGACCCATACAGTGGGCACTGATGCACCCCCATACCATCACAGATGCTGGCTTTTGCACCTTTCACTCATAACTATCTGGTTGATCTTTTTCATCTTTGGCACGGAGAACTCGACATCCGTTTTTCCAGAAAACAAGCTGAAACGTGGACTCATCTGACCACAGCACACGTTTCCACTGCCTTTCAGTCCATCTGAGATGAGCTCGGGCCCAGAGAACTCGGTGGCATTTCTGCATAGGGTCGATGTGTGGCTTCCTCCTTGCGTAATAAAGTTTCAGGTTGCATTTCTGGATGCAGCGGCGGACTGTGTTAAGTGACAACGGTTTTCCAAAGTACTCCCGAGCCCATGTGGTTATATTTATCACAGTAGCATGACGGTTTCTAAGGCAATGCCGCCTGAGGGCTCGAAGGTCACGCACATTCAACAGTGGTTTCCGGCCTTGCCCTTTACACAATAAGATTTCTCAAGATTCACTGAATCTTTTCACAATATTATGCACTGTAGATGGTGAAAGACCTACATTCTTCGCAATCTTGCGTTGAGCAATGTTCTTTTTGAATTGACTGACAATTCTCTCACGAAGTTTGGCACAAAGTGGTGAGCCACGACCCATCCTTGCTTGCAAAGACTGAGCTTTTGGTGGATGCTCCATTTATGCCCAATCCTGATACCCTCCCCTGTTACCAATTAACCTGATCCTCCAAAATGGTGTTACTTGAATATTCTATAAACTTTTCAGTGTTATTTCGCCTCTGTCCCACCTTTTTTTGAGTGTGTTGAAGGCACCAAATTCTAAATTTGTTTATATTTACAAAATACAATTAAGTTGGTCAGTGAAAACATTGAATGTCTTTTATTTGTACCTTTGTCAGTTAATTAAAGTTAAATAGATTTTTGTTTTTATTGCATTTTAGAAAAAATCCCAACTTTTATGGAAATGGGGTTAGTAAATGATAGTGATTGAGTGAGTGAGCGAGTGAGTATGTAAATGAGTGAGTAAATGAGTGTGTGATTGAGTGAGTATGTACTGTAAATGATAGTGATTAAGTGAATGAGTGATTGAGTATGTAAATGAGAGTGATTGAATAAATGTGTGAGAGTGATTATGTAAATGAGAGTGATTGAATAAATGTGTGAGAGTGATTGAGTATGTAAATGAGAGTGATTGAGTAAATGAGTGTGTGAGTGATTGAGTATGTAAATGAGAGTGAGTAAATGAGTGTGTGAGTGATTGAGTATGTAAATGAGAGTGATTGAGTAAATGAGTGTGTGAGTGAGTGATTATGTAAATGATAGTGAGTTAGTGAGCACTGGGCAGGTCAGGGACTACATAGGTTACAATTCGGAGTAGACGTTTACTAGAAACGCACACATAAACTCTCTCACAGTTTATGAGAATGTTATTTTCATCCTCCGTGCTCCTACAATTAAAGCAGTCGATATTAGAAGTGAGCTATTCTCTCTCTCTCTCTCTCTCTCTCTCTCTCTCTCTCTCTCTCTCTCTCTCTCTCCACCCCCTCTTTTGTTACTCGGTGCAAAAACAGAAGCACTATCTCAGAGCGGTGCTAGTTATTAGCTAGCAGGCTAGCTGCTCGCCCGCTTCCCCTGCGGCCTGGCTGGAGATGAGTGGAAGATGTCCGTGTCGGGGCTCAAGGCTGAATTAAAGTTTTTAGTGTCAATTTTTGACCCCAATCACGAGCGTTTCAGAATTATCGACTGGAAACCCGATGAGCTTAGCTGTCAGTTTAATGTGACTGGTGAAAAGCTACTGATCATCCACTGCAATATTACGGTAAGAGCAGATGCGGGAAGACGCAACTAGCTAGTTAGCCTAATCGTTCCTCAACACCTAGACTGTAGTTAGCTGGTTGGCTAAAATAAGCGGCGAAAGCTTCGAATTTATTGTTATTGTTATTATTATTTTTACGAGTACAGTGACTATGTTGTCACTAAACGAACTCTAGTAAATATTTTCTCTTGTGCGCTGCTATTAATTTCAACCCATTAATTTTACTGTATTATACCCAAGGAGCTCATTCGGTTGGTTTTGAATTAAACAAGTTCTAACAAGTAATTAAAGTTGGCCTGATGCCTATTTGGTCCGCTAGCTAGCGAGTTTAGAAAAAAATCTACAGTGAGGTTGTTGGTTATCGCTCTAAAGTTGGCAAGTAACTCATTTTAAATGCGTCGCAACCCATCTGTGTATCCGGCTAATGTACTGCTACAAGTTAGCTACTTAATACCGTTCGCTTGTAGTGAACTATTAGCAATAGCAATCTGCGCATAAAATTAAGACGTAGTTAGCTGACATGCGATTCCCAGTAAGTGATGGCAACCGAGTGTTAATGATCTACTAGGCCCTGTGTCAGGTAGTTGATGGTTTCGAGGCATGTTACTATTAATTCATGATGATCTGCAACACTTTAGCCAGCTAACTACCAGATTGGTGACTACTTGCCTAGGTAGCTAGTCTTTCTCTTTAAAATTGAATGGCGCAAAAGGTAACTACAGACGACCAGCTGGCTAAATGTCTAGCTAGAATACTATTCGTAGTTGCGGGATTCAGATATTAAAACCTAAAATCACCAATAAAGAGTATGGTAATGCCTGTCAGGTAATGCTAGCTAGCCAGTAAGGTTCTGACGAAGTTGTCAACTCTGTAAACGCCAGTGATACAAGTGAGTGAAAGACACAAATGCTACTCAGTCGGGGGTCTCGTGCTTGTGTTGATGACCACCCATATTAATTGCCCACTAGCTTGGCAACAAGCTACTTTACAGTCAGAGTTAACAGTCAGACAGTCATCTGTTGTGTTAGTTACATGTGTATGTTGTCTAAAAGGTCATGCTAACATGTAAGAAAAACACAAATGAAGCATAATTGAAGCACTTTATTAGGAACACTATACTAGTACTCGGTAGAGACTACCTTTGCTCTCAGAACAGCCTCAATTCTTCATGGCATGGATTGTACACGATGTTGAAAACATTCCTTTGACATTCTGGTCCATGTTGACATGATTGCATCACTCAGTTCCTGCAGATTTCTCAGGTGCACTTTCATGCTGTGAATTTCCTGTTGTACCACATCCCAAAGGTGTTCTATTGGACTCCAGTGACTGGGAAGGCAAAAGGTCTGCAACAATACTCAAATAGACTGTGGCATTCAAGTGATGATTAACTGGTATTAACAGGCCCAAAGTGTGCCAAGAAAACATTCCCCACACCATTACACCACCTCCACCAGCCTGGCCTGTTGTCACAAGGCAGGTTGGGTCCATGGATTCATGCTGTTGGTGCCTAATTCTGATCCTACAATCTGTGTGCCTCAGCAGAAATCAAGATTCATCAGACCAGGCTACATTTTTTAGTCTTCAACAGTTCAGTTTTGGTGAGCCTGTGCCCACTGCAGCCTCAGCTTTCTGTTCTTGGTTGACAGAAGTGGAACCAACGTGGTCTTCTGCTGTTGTGGTCCATCCACATGTTGTGTATTCTGAGATGCTTTTCTGCTCACCACAATTGTACAGAGTGGTTATCTGAGTTACTGTAGCCTTTCTGTAAGCTACAACCAGTCTGGCCGTTCTCTGTGGACCTCTCTCATCAACAAGGTATTTCCGTCTGCAGAACTGCCGCTCACTGGATGTTTTTTCTTTATTGTACCATTCTGAGTAAACTCTAGAGTCTACTGTGAGTGAAAATCACAGATCAGCAGTTATAGAAATATTCAAACCAACCTGTCTGGTACCAATAATCATGCTACAGTCAAAATCATGGGGATCACATTTTTCCCCCATTCTGATGATTGATGTGAACATCACCCGAAGCTGCTGGCCCATATCTGCATGATTTTATGCACAGCACTGCTGGCACACAATGTGTAGGTGTTCCTAATGAAGTGCTCAGTGAGGGCATATGTTTATATTCAACAAACATGCCACGTTGACTAGCTTATTGTGGTCAATACAGTTTGCAAAATTATTTACAAATATAAACACAAAATAAGGCAAGGGTAGCTCTTAGCATAATAGATACTACCACCAACATGCTTCACTGTGAGGATGGTGTTCTTGGGTCAAATGAAATGCTTTGTGCCAAGGCCAGAAAGTTCAGTTTTGGTCTCATCAGACCAGAGAACCTTTTTTCTACCAGTTTGCTGAGTCTTCACCATGCCTTTTGGGAAACACACATGGCATTTTTTTTCCCCTTTTCCCTAAAGCCCAGCTTTGTGGGGTGTACGAGCCATGGTTGTCCTGTGAACAGCTTTCCCCTCTGAGCTGTGAATTCAGAGATACCCCTGCTTTTCTGACTAATTCCTTCATTACCCAGTCACCTACTTTTTTAGGACAGCCTCCGCTAGGCAGAGTAACACTTATTTCCAATTTCAGTTTTCATTATAGGTGCTCGGTGGGATATTAAAATAATATTTGTTTTGTAACCAAACACTGATTTATACTTTTCTAAAATGTCGTCCTATGCCTGTTTGATAGCTCTTTGGTCTTCATGTTGTGGTTTATTTAGATTTTATTTATTTATTTATTTATTTGATCTTCCAGGCACAAGTGTAATTATATTGAAATGATGTGACACTTTAGTTGTTTCATTAAAAAAGTGAATAAGTATGCTTTCATAACATTTAAAAAAAATTTATTTGTGAATGAATATACAAATTATATTGATTTTCCCCTTTACTTCAGTATTAATATTGGGATTCAATATTGGTATTTCTTTGTTTGGAATAAACCACTGGGGACTTGTGAGCTATTGACCATCCACAGCTAATTTTTGCACTTGTAGGCGGGGAAGATTTGGTTGTGTCTAACTTAGAAGAAACGGTTATTTCTTAAGTCTACCCTGCACTGTCTGTATCACAGCCACATCTCAGATTACCTTACTTAGTCTCTGACCTCTATTTATTTAGTTTAATCACAATAGAGTTTTGGTTTTATTTATAACTCAAAGGCAAAGTGCTGGTATATTGTAAAGTCTTGTTCTGCATTTAGGAGGCTTACCCTTCAACTCCCCCTTTATGGTTTGTGGAATCCGACGATCCAAGTCTGTCTGAGGTGTTTGAGCGCCTGGAGGATGTTCGGAAAGGCAGTACCTTGGTAAGAAAGTAGTCTGAAAAGATCTTGTTTCTCATTTCACCATGTGTTCTTTTGGTGTCATCATCCTGATCTAATCACTGCTAATCAGTAGTTCACTGGCGCACTTGGAGAAATTGATTTTGTAGAATTATTCATTTTCTCTCTCTCAGCTCCTCCAGCAGTTGAAAAGACTTATCTGTGAACTTTGTCGACTGTATAACCTGCCCCAGCACCCAGACGTGGAGATGCTGGACCAGCCTCTTCCTGTTGGACCCATCAGTCATGAGAGAAAGGTTAACGAAATCAGTCCTTTTCTGTATGCTAGAAACGAAACATCTCTTTTCTAAATTTAAACGTCACTTTTCTGTTATTCATCAATAGCATGTAACAACAGATGAAGTAACATCTGATGAAGAGGAGGAGGAAGAAATGACTGAGGTTATTTTGTTATAAATGTTTTAAATACAAACTGGTTTTCTTTTTACATGTCCATTCTACAAGTGCCTTACATGATTTGTAACACACTGCGTGATATGTGTATTAGCAGGACATCGAAGATCTTGACCACGATGAGATGAAAGAGGAGGAACCTGTAGATGCCAAGAAGTCAGAAGATGATGGGATAGAAATCGAGAACCTTGCTATTCTAGAAAAAATCCGCAAGAACCACAGGCAGGACCACTTGAACGTAAGTGTTAGTTGAACATTTAAACACAGAAGCTGATTGAATAATTTAATATGTTCATTCACTCATTCAGCATAACTCATTGCCCACATTTTTTTTTGTATATATTTAAGCCCTTTTGTATTCTGACTTCTTTTTCTTTAGTATTTTAATTATTGAAACATTCCTTTGTTTGAACCAGGGTTGCACCATTATTAGAATGGACTAATATTACTGGTGTTACTGCATTTAAGATCCCCTTATGTATTTCAGTACAAGCTCACAGAAATGTCTGTGATTTGTTATAGTGCTGGACCACTTCACTGAGCAGGAACATCTAAAATTGGTCAGCATTCACACAGCACATTTCTGTAGCAATGCTTGATTTTGATGCAGAAGGTGTACTGCTGCAAGAAGTATATTACTGGTCACCACATTGTTCTAAAATCTCAAACTGTACATGTAAAAAAAATTAATGAATTTTCTTGAAAAGCCGATGTTTCATGTTCTTTAGGGTGCAGTGTCTGGCTCTGTTCAAGCCTCAGACCGTCTTATGAAGGAACTCAGGGAGATCTATAGGTCACTGAGTTACAAGACAGGTTGGTGTGCATATAGTTTTTATGTGTTTTATATAAATAACTATAAGATTATTTGCTGGATTTCTCTGCCTTTAAATATTGGCCTGTTTCTATTTGATTTGGTATAAAATGTCATGTATTGTATGTATTTGTTTGCAGGTATCTATTCAGTGGAGCTAGTCAATGACAGTCTTTATGAATGGCATGTGAAGTTGAGAACGTGAGTACAGTCATTTCATCATTTGATATTTCACAGTCTAATTTCTGCTTTGAACATGTAAATCCTAATGTGTTGACTGTTTTTCTGATTTGGTTTTCAACCAATTTCTTGTATTCAAATATGAACTATTTTACAGGGTAGATCCAGATAGTCCATTACATAGTGACTTGCAGGTCTTGAAAGAAAAAGAAGGGGTTGACTATATTCTGCTCAACTTCTCTTATAAAGTGAGTTTATTTCTTAAATGAATTTTATCATTCAAGTTTTCACTTGTGTAACTGTTGACTAGTTTTCACCGATTCTGTTCTGTTTGTCTCGCAGGATAATTTTCCTTTTGATCCTCCCTTTGTACGAGTAGTGTCTCCTGTACTCTCTGGAGGGTCAGTACAAGAACCTTACTCATGCTTTTAGTATATGTTTGTATTTTCTGTCAGCTTTATCCATCTTATTATTCAACTCAAGTGCAACTTACTCAAGATTTCATGGCTATTCACACAGCAAAGCCAGGGGGGTCTGTGTTTTTTTTTTTTTTTTTTTTTAATTTTAGCTAAATGGTGGAAATCAGACCGTACTGGATTTCGAAGAGTTTTTTTGTGATTGTTGTGGCCAAAAAATGCTTGAATTGCAGCGCCTTTTTACAATTCACTTTCCCTCTCTCTTCAGAAAACTACTTGAAATTGGAGAAATTGCAATTACATGAAATTGTTTGGCATGGTCTTTCAAATTGTTTGTTTCCTCTAGTTATGTTCTTGGAGGAGGGGCCTTGTGTATGGAACTTCTAACAAAACAGGTTAGAATTTCTAATGTCTTTGTTACACTTTGACACATGCCATGTCTCAGATTGTGTATGTGCATTCTAATCAGTGTTTCCGTGTGTGTCTCTCTCATATGTACCCTCAGGGCTGGAGCAGTGCCTATTCCATAGAGTCTGTCATTATGCAAATCAATGCCACCCTAGTCAAAGGGAAAGCTAGAGTACAGTTCGGAGCTAATAAGGTTTGTTCCAGGCCTCTTGGCTTTTTCTTGAACTCTTCTTTTTATTTCTAAGTATTTATTTTCCCAGTGTAATATGCAGCTTGATTTTTGCTTTTTCGTTACAGAACCAGTATAATCTTGCCAGGGCACAACAGTCATATAAGTCTTTGGTCCAGATTCATGAAAAGAATGGTAGGAATTGTTAACATCTTGATAAATTGCTGTTTCTTATATTTGTTTTGTATACAACAGTGGTGTCACTCATTTTCGGTTACGGGCCACATTATATTTGGTGCTTGGTGACCAATAACACATCAACAGCTCCTTTTAAATGTGTCAGTTTACTCTGCATTTATCAAAAATATACATGTACATTCTTAATGCACAAATGCATTGAACATGTAGCACCTACAAAACACATGAACAGAATGCACTTAATTTTTTAATAAATAAATAAACCCCAAGTATCGATTTACCATGAATACACAGTGGCTTGCATAAGTAATAGCCCATAATATTGAAGTGGGGCTCTGTATAGTACAAAATTATTTACAAATAAAAAGGTAAAAGTTGTGATTGCATAAGTATTCACCTCTGTCTCTATCAAACCGCTAAATTTGTTCTTTTGGAAAGAGACATGGTTACAGTGTCAGATTTTCAGCATGCCAGTCAAATGATGTTCATTGTTCTGTTTTGCCCCCTAATGAAATCCCATAGCTCTTTTTTTTTTTTTTTTTTTTTTTTTTAAACCTTTCAATTCAAGTCCACAAGACAATTTTAATTTAGAATATGTATTCAAAATTCATTTAATGGTCTGGTTTTGAACCTTTTTTGCATTGGTCCATGCCCACAGGCCATATGTTTGACACCTCTGGTATATGGGCTCAGCTCACCTTGACAAAAGTGTTAAGTAGTCTCTATCTCTTTCTTTCTTTCTTTTTTCTTTTTTTTTGTCCTCTGTAGGCTGGTACACACCTCCTAAAGAAGATGGTTAAGAAGAATGAGACTAATCTTCTTGAACACTGGGAACGTGGGATTTGCATTTTAATTGTTCTAAAATCCCTCTAAATTTCTTCTGTTCAACTGGAGTGTGAGGTCCCACTGGTCTGTTCCCCTTATTTCACTCTGTCTCCTTCTGTCTGTCCACTTTTCTTGATGTCACTCATGTCTGCTCTCATCTCATGTTTTCTCCAATTCGTTACTGGGAAAGGAGGGATGTGTGAGGGGGGCACAGCTTCAGTACTAATGTGTCTCACACAGACCAATTTTTAGAGACCAACTGATTCTTGTTGTTTTGACTGGAGCAACGCATGGCTTTGATGGATTAACACCCGACAGGAATAACGTGTGAAGATTCTGGATTTTATTCCCATGCTTTTTTTTTTTTTAATGTAAGTTATTGTGGCTATCACATCAGACTTTTGGCAGAGGGTTATTGAACTTCAGACAGAAATGGATGCAATAAGAGACCATATGAAGATTTCCTCTCTTATACCTGCTGGTGCTGCTCTCTTCTTTATCTTTTGTATTCTGTTAACATGTGCTGGTACATTTAATGCTGATATTGTTTTTTTTTTTAATTTCTTAAAATATAATTTTCTCTGATGATAAAAGTGAGATTAAGGTAAGGTGGGACTTATTTCGATATTCAACTTGTTAACTGTGGATGAATACCACCCTGTGTCCTGTTTCCTGCTCTTAGCCTGTGGTTAATTTGAGTGGTATTTTGCGATCACAGGCCTTGGAACTGGCAAATAAGAAAATGTCATTGCTCCGTATTTGGACAGAAACCTGCTTGTGTACTCATAAATAGATATGTGGTGCAAGTCATTTTTAATGTGCTGTTGATGTGAAGTCTTGGGCTATGCCACAATATCCAGTCAAGACTTTGATTGTAATATTTAATTGGATGTCTTGAGGATATGTAAAATGAAGAGCACCTAAACGTATGTTTATTCAGGGGCTTTGAAGCTTCTAATTGTGAAGGTGTCAAGTGATCATTCCTTTATCTGTTTTTAAAGGTTGTCCTTCCTTTAATGCTGATACTTATTCACCAATTCATATTTCTGTTTTTTTTTTTTTTTTTCTTTTTTCCATTCAGACACAATCAGGACATAGTATAAAACAGTCACTGATGAGAAGGAATCATTCTGTTTATGCTTTTTTCCCCACGTAGTGCTGCTTTAACATGGTAATTTTGCATTTTCTTTTGTCATTATCCAGAAAACCTTCAGGAAGTCTGTTAAACTGATATTATTACTGTGGTTAATATGCTAAAACCGATGGGTTTGATGTTTTTCATGCCAAAATAACTTTGTATTTTTAGCACTGTCTACACATTATCTGGTTTAATTGAAAGCATATCATATCTACATACTTTACAATCAGGCATTACATGTTGGCTTACTCTAATGAAGAATATGTCTCTCTGTTGGTTCTGTTTCGTTTTTAACCAAAGCGCTCATCACTTTTCAGCATGTTTTGTGGTCAGCATCTGTAAAGAGGAGACAATAGCTAGAATTATGGCTTCATTATGGATATTTGTTGTAGTTTCCTTCCCAACTTCATCAGGTCTTCTACCATGATAACTTCTGTCTTAGGAAATGGCCCAAGATGTAACTGCTTTTTGCACAGAGTATTAAAAATGTGCCTCGTAAATAACCATAAAGGGTTAGTTATGTCCTGACTCTAAGCCAATCACAATTACAGAAAAGCCATATCTAACACTGGCTTGCTGATCTATAAATCTGTGACATAAAAGCAACCTGTCATATGTAAATGTAGGTCAACAGAAGAATGAAGTATATGATGGTGTTTGCACTCTAAGAGTAGCACAGCTGAGCACAGTTCAGTCTTTAAATTGATGCTGTTCTCCAGGCTTTAGTGTTCATTGCAGCATAGTCAAACCAGGCTTGCTGTTTGATTAAGTTTAGAATTTAACACATCTGCACCTCTTAATCAGGATGTGCCTGGTTTGATGTAATCTTCTGTTGGTAACATTATGTTCATTGTGCTACCATGACTGGATAGTGATAGCTTATTTTTTATTGAAATACTGACCTCAGCTTAACTAATGACGATGTTCTTTTTGGTACCATCTCATGGTATAATCTTTCTTTTGGCATGCATTCAGGTTGTTCTTTTCCATTGCAAGAGAACTTTGATCATGTACAGTAAATTTTGTAAACTTGCATCAAGTTTATGAATAAAGAATTTTACAAGGGTTGGTGATGTGTGTAATTGGATTGCAGTTATAGTTTTAGCTGGCCTGCAAATATGCTAATGAACTACCCAGTTTTGAGGTTCTCATGCAATTACTTATTTAAAAAGTCAACTGTGTGTTTAACATACGTTTGTGTAGGTACTGTTGAGAAATACACTCGCCAGTCACTTTAATAGGAACACCTGTTAATTTATGCAGTTATCCAATCAGCCAATCAAGTGGCAGTAGCACAATCCATGAAATCATGCAGATACAAAAACGTTCTGCTTACCATAATTCTATGTTGATGAACCACCCCAGCCCTGCACCTTTACCTAAGAGAAATGCTATTTAACCTGACTAAACAAACAGTTTTTCAACTTAAAGACTGTGCAGCATGCATCCAATTGTTTTGCTTCAGTTACTGTCCATAAGACAATTTAAATTTAGAACACAGATTTAAAGTTCATTCAGTGGGCCCAACTGAAGCATTTATCAGACTGCTCCCACCCCACAAGCCATACAGTGGGTATAGAAAAGAATCACCCCCTTTAAAATAATCACATTTTGTTGCTTTTCAGCCTGAAATGAAGACGGACAGCTTTTATCCAGCTGTATATCCATTTGTACTCAGTGCAATTTATAACATCCAAGTGAAAAATATAACACCAACATGTCAGAAAAAAATTAAAAACCAGAATCACTGAGTTGGAAAAAGGATCACCCCCTCCTAAAAATGACTTATAAACTCAATCAGGTGTAGCTAATCACCTTCTCAATGGCACACAAAGCCATTTGAATTTCAACTGTGATCAGCTGTGGTCATTTTGATTAGCTCAGCATGAAAAGAGCTTTCCTGGAGCATTTTTTCAGTCCTTGTTAGCTCAACTGAAGCAAACAATCAACTATGGGTGGCAAGGTAGTGTCAAAAGACCTCCAGGATAAAGTTGTGGACACGCACAAGTCAGGAGATGGATACAAAAAATTTTTAAAGGCTTTATCAATGCCTAGAAGCACAGTGAAGTCTATTATTAAGAAGTGGAAGGTATTTAGTACAACACAGACCCTCCCTGGATCAGGATGTCGCTCCAAACTGGATGACAGAGCCAGGAGGAAATTGGTCAGAGAGGCTACCAAGAGGCCTACAGCAACTCTGAAGCAGTTGCAGGAATTTATGACAAAGAGTGGTCATTGTGTGCATGCGACAACAATATCACAAATTCTCCAAAAATGTGGCTTGTATGGGAGGGTTGCAAGAAAAAAGCCACCCATGACTGAGCTTTGCCAAAATGCACCTTGAAGATTCTGAGGCCACGTGGAAAAAGGTGTTATGGTCAGATAAGTCTAAAATTGAATTATTTGGCCTCACCATCCAAATAACACCATTCCTACAGTAAAGCATGGAGGTGGTAATATCCTGGGTGTGTATAATTAATATTATACTATTATATAATGTAATATTATGTGGGTGTTTCTCTGCAGCAGGGACTAGAGCACTTGTCAGGATAGAAGGAAAATGGATGGGGCAAAATACCATCAAATTCTTGAGGAAAATCTGCTGCCCTCTGCCAGAATGTCCTTGCATGGCCTAGTCAGAGCCCAGACTTAAACCCCATTGAAAATCTGTGGAAAGACTTGAAGACTGCAGTCCACAAACGGTCACCATCAAATTTAACTGAACTTGAGCAGTTCTGCAAAGAAGAGTGGGCAAATATTGCAAAGTCTAGATGTGCAAAGTTAGTAGAGACATATCCCAACAGAATAAAGGCTGTAATTAAAGCAAAAAGTGGTTCAGCAAAATACTGACACAAGGGGGTGATCCTTTTTTCCAACTCAGTGATTCTGTTTTTTAATTATTTTTTTTTTAAATTTTCTGACATGTTGGTGTTCTATCTTTCACTTGGATGTTCTATCTTTCACTTGGATGTTGAAGTTGCACTGAGTAAATACAGCTGGACAAAACAAAAACTATGTCAGTCTTCATTTCAGGCTAAAAAGCAACAAAATGTGATTATTTTAAAGGGGGGTGATTCTTTTCTATACCCACTGTATGTGTGGCATTGCTCAAGCTTTGACCTAGGTGGGCAGCAGCAGCTTTGGCGATAACATTACATCACTCCTTTCTCCAGTACACCTGATATCACCATTTATTTTCGATGCCAATCTGGAATGTATTTGATGTGGGTGGGATTGTTTGATAAGTAACTTGAGCTCACAGCTTTGAAAGTCTGGCTTAAACACCACCACAAGCCAGGCAGGTTCGTAGTGTTATTGGCATCATCATAATATAATCATAGTTTAGATGTTTGAACAAATATATTATTTGAATGAATGTTGTGTAGCAAATTTTTAAGAAATACATTACCATTTACATAACAGAATGACTTTAATAGCTTTATAACTGTAGAGCGTATCACCCTTCCAAGCAGCAGAACATGATCTTTGAACATGATCTTTTGGACATTATGGTCAGAGGCACAGTTTATACTTCTTTTCAAGGTCTAATTGTCGCTGATAGGCTCTCACGCTGCACGTGCATTCGCATGGTCTTTTCACCTACATACATACATATGTATCCATTTCCTGAAGGATTTCCACATAATACTGAACTTCTAAGCAACCAGCAAGATTTGCTTTTACTTTGGTGAGTATCTGTAACTCTCTTAGTTGTTCTTTCTGTAGTAAAAACATCCAATAAAGTGAATTTGTACTGTATTATAGTAATAACCATGAAGAAGTAGTTACGGTGGAAGACAATTAAATTGCTAGAACTAGAACCAGCAGCCAATGTCATTTTTACTAGGTATAAAATTTTCAACAAAAAATTTTCCTTGCTGTACAAAATTATAAGTGGCTGAATAATTATTGTAGTTATTAATTAAGCTACATTGCAGCAAGCAAAAGATTCACAATATAAACATTATAGGTATATTAATACAGTAGTAGGTTTAGCATTTTTGCGACTGATTGATTCAGTACCAATGTTTTTGATACTTTAAAAAAAACAAAAAAAAACATTAACAATTGCTTTTTCCACATTATATACCCATTTTATCTGCATGTCACATTATCATACACTATTGTGGATGACGAGAGATGGGGTTTATATATTTACTTATATACTATATACAGTACTGTACAAAAGTCTTGGGCATCCTTTTTTTAAAATACAAATTTGCTGTGTTTTACTTGCAAAAACAGAAGGACGTGTGACAGTCAGGGTCTCCAGAAGAACTGTGGCAGATACTCCAATATGCTCAGTAAAACTTACCAGCCATTTTATTACGATCTCGCGCCTGTAGATTTCCTACAGCATTATACTGTATTCTCAAAACATCCCAAAAATTGGAGAATCTGCCATAGTTCTTCTTGAGACTCTGTCACACGTCCTTCTGTTTTTGCAGGCAAAACCAGCAAAATTGTATTCTAAAAAATGGTTGGAATGAAGACACGTGTATGATAAAGAAATATATGCGAATAAATCTACAAACGATTCAGTATCTAGTTATGTCACAACTACGATAGTTTCCCTGCTGCTGAGCACATGGAAACATGCTGTTTCTTCCGCCATATCAGAGGACACCCTGCCTGTAATTTGATGGGTGTAGCCACGTTTCAGAGCACCTCCCACTCCAAAATCAGTTGACCAATAGAAACGCCTTCTTCTTAGACCCACCCCTGTAGAAATGTGCCAAAATTCAGAAGCCAAAAAAGATTGCAGAAGGAAAAAAAAAAAAAAAAAAAAACCTGTATCAGCAAAATCCACAAATAGAAAAAAATGAAAGCTTTTTCTTTTTGGATTTTTTATTTTTTTTTTAAATTAGATTTGATTCTCATTATTTGCATTTACAATTTTTTTTTTTTTTTTTTGCTTTTTTATTTTATCTGAAACTTTTGACATGAAATTAACTCCATACACTTATAAATCTCCTTATAAATCTGAACAAAATGTACCTGAGGCTAATGATGCATTTTATAAAGCAGAGTTGTCATACCAAATATTGACTTTGTTTAGTTTATTAGCGTTTACTACTCTTTATAGTATATTTTATATAGAAACATTAATGTTCATTATTTTTCTTTACATGTGCAAAGACTTGCAAAACTTTATATTTTCATTTTAAATAACAAGGTATAACAATAAAGCATATTGATCTTTTGTTCTATCTTTAGGTTGTGAAAGGAGATGTATCACTCAGCCCTTCTCACAATTTTGTCCCTGTTATCTGTTCTATGTGGGGTCTATTCTGGTCAAATTTTGGTATATCCAGTTGATGGAAGCCACTGGATTAATATGAAAGTTCTCATTGTGGATTTACATTCAAAAGGCCACAACATCACAGTGATTCGAGGTTCAAACAGTATGTATATTAAAAAGGAGTCACCCTACTACAGTTCCATCACTGTTGATATGGGGGCATATAATGATGAATTTTTTACCACTTTTTTGTCGCTTTTGCTACAAACACGAAAACACAAACAATCCTCTTGGGATGAAATCATGTTTGGAGTGGAGATATTGAAAAAGTTCTCTGAGATTCATGAGAAAATTTGCAACATGACTGCCATGATGTTTGAAAATGAGACCTTGATGAAATCTTTGCAGCAGGCTAAATTTGATATGGTTTTAGCTGACCCTGCTATGGGAGGTGGTGTGCTACTAGCACACAAACTTGGCCTCCCTCTTGTGTTCAATGTTCGTTGGACTATTCATGGAGAGGGCCATTTTGCCATTGCTCCCTCCCCTCTGTCTTATGTACCTGTTCCTGGAGCAGAGCTAACAGACAAAATGACTTTTATTCAAAGAGTCAAAAATGTGTTGATTTACTTCATCACTTACTATCAACAGTCTAACTATTTTGGCCAACATTACAAGGTCTTTTGTCAGAAATACTTTGGACCCAATGTGGATTACTTTTCCATTTTTCAGAATGCAGATATCTGGCTGATGAGAAATGACTTTACTTTTGAATTTCCACGACCCACAATGCCAAATGTGATCTATATGGGTGGCTTCCAGTGCAAGCCCTCTGATCCACTTCCTGATGATCTAGAAAAGTTTGTGCAGAGTTCAGGGAAACATGGGGTCATCATAATGTCTTTGGGATCTCTTTTTGGAGAACTTCTAGATGACATTACAGATGAGATAGCAGCTGCCTTTGCCCAACTGCCTCAGAAAGTAATTTGGAGACACACTGGACCTCGACCTTCTACCCTTGGCAACAACACGTTACTAGTGGACTGGATACCACAGAATGACCTACTTGGACACACAAAGACTAAGCTCTTTGTAGCCCATGGAGGAACCAATGGTATTCAGGAGGCTATTTATCATGGTGTTCCCATTTTAGGTCTACCTCTAGCATTCGATCAACCCGATAACCTGTCAAGGATGAGAGAAAAGGGAACAGCTAAAGTCCTGGATATTTCTGAGTTGGACAGATCAGTATTTTTAGAGGCATTAAAGGAAGTGCTGGATAATCCATCTTACAGAGAGAACATGCAGAAATTGTCTCGATTGCATCATGACCAGCCCATAAAGCCTCTTGATCGTGCAGTCTTCTGGATTGAATATGTTATAAGGAATGGAGGTGCTCCTCACTTGCGCACACAGTCTTTCAGGATGTCCTGGATTACCTATCACTCTGTAGATGTTATGCTCACACTGCTGGGGGCTGTGTTGATTAGTGGCTGGCTAACATTTTTGGTGCTGAGATATCTTTGTTTTAGAGTAATCTTTAAAAAGAAAATCAAATATGAATGATATATTTGCTTATCATTTGTCGACAGCAGGTGAAAGGTGTAATTATGTGCCTATGTATAGGTTGAAATTGGTATTGGAAAAAATAAGCATAGAAAAATTAGAAACATCTACTAAAGTTTTCAATTCTTTTTAGATCTAGATTATCAAGCAACTGTGTAAACATTATTGTTCTCATACTTCATATAGTGAAAAACTTATAAGTATGCAAAATCTTGTGTAAAATGAGTAGAAATTATAATAATTGGAGGCAATTCCATGACATATCCAACCAAATTGAGCTGGATTCTAATGCTGCATTTGAGGCAAAGTTGCATTTGTAATTCCCTGCCTACAACCAGTAAAAACCACAAAAACTGCCCCCTCAACTTAAAATCTGAACTAGTAGTTTTCTAAATTACCAGTTCCTTCGCTCTTTATGCAGTGACATCAAATCAAGTGCCCCTTCTCTCCTTTTAAAAACAACCCCAATTTCAAAAAAGTTAGGACGCTGTGTAAAATATAAATAAAAACAATGATTTGCAAGTCTCATAAACCCATGTTTTATTCACAATAGACATATCAAATGTTTAAACTGAGGAAATGTACCATTTTAAGGAAAAAATAAGGTAATTTTGAATTTGATGGCAGCAGCACGTCTCAAAAAAGTTGGGACAGGGCCATGTTTACCACTGTGTAGCCTCCCCTCTTCTTTTAACAACAGTCTGTATACGTCTGGGAACTGAGGAGACCAGTTGCTGGAGTTTTAGGAGAGGAATGTTGTCCCATTCATGTCTAATACAGGATTCTAGCTGCTCAGGATTCTAACAAGCCGGATGGTCCCTATCCTCTTTAGTCCAGAGGACGCGGCGTCCATGGTTTCCAAAAAGAATTTCAAATTTCGATTTGTCTGACTACAGAACAGTTTTCCACTTTGCCTCAGTCCATTTTAAATGAGCTTTGGCCCAGAGAAGACGGCAGCTTTTCTGGATCCTGTTCACATATGGCTTCTTCTTTGCATGATAGAGCCTGCATTTGTGGATGGCACGGGCCACTGTGTTCACAGACAATGAGTTCTGGAGGAGTTTGTGAGCCCATGCAGTGATTTCCATTACAGAATCATGCCTGTTTTTAATGCAGTGTCACCTGAGGGCCCGAAGATCACGGGAATGTTTTCTATGTTCTATTGTGAATAAAATATGGGTTTATGAGATTTGCAAATCATTGCATTCTGTTTTAATTTACATTTTACACAGCGTCACAACTTTTTTGGAACAAAAGACACGTTTTAGTGGAGGCATCCATATTTATTCAATGTCATTACACCTTTATGCACAAAGCTAAAAACTGAGAATGTGTCTGCCCTAATGTTTATTTCTTTGGCTAGGCCACCACTGGATCCAACAAAGTATGTAAGAAACTGGCTTCTGAAAAGATGGTCTGCTGATTATTTGGCATGTAAAAAAAGAAGTTATTCTGTCCAAAGTTTTTCCTATGCACCGCTCTGGGAGCTGTTTTAACCCTCCTGTTATCCTCAAATGTACCAACATCTTTTATCCTTGGGGTCAATTTGACCCCAGCAATTTAAACCTCCAGAATATTATTTTTACCCAGGTTTATGTGTCAGGTATTTTATGTTTCTTTGTTGACTACCTAAATAGCCCTTTAAATAAAGCATAACACCCCACTCAACCACCCCCCACCCCGTATACAGTACATCCAGAATACCTTTTGCATGCCTATGGAAAAATATGCAAATCATCATAAAATCTCACTTAATGTTCCTAAAATTGGAAAGAAACATCTTTTTGGTTTTTTAATGGCTTTTTATTATTTCTAAGTACAGATTTTTGTTATTTATAACATTTGGAAAGAAGAGCAATTTCTTCTCAAGGATAGTAACATGTATTATGTTTGGGGTCAGTAGCCTATACAATGTGAAAAAATGATCACATGTAATGTTATGACCATTCAGTCCTTCCACCATGCCTAGTGCCACCCTCATGCCCTGACTTTTTTCAGGTGCTTCCGCAGGGGATTTACCAGTGTACACCTGCATTTTCCAGGCATAGCTGGACTATGCATCACATACGGCCCATATTTTGATACTGTATTTGGCCAGTTTGCTTGGTATGTATTGTCTGAAGGGACAGCACCCACAAAATGCAACCAGACATTGATCCACAGTGACATGGGGGCTTGGATTATAAAGAAAGTCTAATCGCTGGACCTACTTGTACCATACATCCCATATTACTGTGAGTCATGCTCTCGTCGGCCCTGCCTTGTTTCTCTGTCATCAAAGCATATGACACTGGAGAAAACGTGGAATGTCTTTGGAGTCATTGTGGCTGGAAATATTGCCCTTACAGTGTCAGCATTCCAAAGGCTTGCTGTTGCTTCTCCTTTTGACTTGTACACTCCTGCCAAAATTAGGGTGGGTCACATCCAAGTCTTTCCAATTGTCCCCATACACGTGCCTCCCCTCTAGGTTTGTCATCTCAAGTATCTCGCCAATTGATGGTGTTACAAAGAGCTCAAATGGTGATTTTATGTCTTGGACATGGCTGACAGTGTATTTGGTGGGGCCTGGAACCATTTTGATGACATTAGCAGTCTACCCTGTCATTCAAGTGGGGAAAGGGCCCAGAAAACTTTCCATTTTTGGAAGGTAATGTGTCTGCTGGTGGTTGAGAGACAACAGGAGGGTCAACACTAAGAGTCTCATTCTCATCAGAGGAGGATGCCTCATTATCAGGGTCCTTCTCAACATTATCCTCTGTCTCAGACACATTCTCCTCTATGTCATTTTAACTGTCAAAGAACTGTGACATAACTTAATTGACTGAAAACCTTTGGTAGAGGTCATTTTCATAAAGAGAGAACATAGAGAGCCCACAGAGCACCAAGAGAAATGGTTTAACAAGGCTGCTGTGCAAGCTTTTATATGTTCGCTCTTAGCCTATGTTGGGTGAACTATCAATGTCTTCGGGAGAATTATGTTTTCCCATCCCCCACAGCACGGGACATATAAAAGTTCTCATAGGAATTATGTTTTCCCCTCCCTCCTGTCCTGTGAACTCAGTGGTTCTTGCAATACTACAGGTATGGTTATGTTAGATTAGGGCCCTAAAGCAGAGGAAAGTTTTTAGAAGATGATAAAATTGTATATTACAGTGACCTCAGTATCACCCAAAACAAATGTAAAATTTTGTGTAAAAGTGTAAAATTTTGATATTTCTTATGTTTTATACAGCTAAAACAGCCTGGGGTCAAAATGACCCCAAACTGGGTCACCCAGTTGGTTTACCCAGTTGTCTCTATTAAATTAGGAAAAGTAATTAAATAAGAAGCAAAAAAAAAAAAAAAAATCATGTCAATCATGTATTTAGTTAAACACTGAATGGGGTCAAATTGACCCCAAAGATAATAGGAGGGTTGAGGTAAGCTGCCGTGTTAAGGTTAAGGTTAAGGTAAACTACCCTCTCCCCCTTTATGTCAAGAGTTCCCTTACCTGACAAATTCTAATTTAACCCCTGCTTATCCATGTAAACCGATAATGTATGGAGGTTGACAATGTCTGGGCCCCCTCTAGTGGGTAAGAACAAAATGTATTTAGCGATAAGCGGTTCAGGGATTCCGTGCCTACTCTCTGGGAAGCAGCATGCAACCTAATTATGAAGCTAACATTCAGTAAATTAGTCTTAATGGTAGATTGTGGGCTGATGAATATTAAGTCAAAATAACTACATAAATGTCAACATAACGACATGATAACTCAAAATAAGTTATTAAGTCGGACTTACTAGATATTAAGTCAATATAACTACATACTATCTTGAAATAATTACACGAGGTTGTTGACACTGGACGTCGTGTTCACACTGTGCACTACGGTGGCATGTTAAAATCTCACAGTTTTAATCAGTTGCGGTGTGCATTCATCTGCACTGTGATCCCTGTGTAATTTGTTTTAATGAAACAATCATTTGATTATAAATGCTTGTGTGCGATTGATATAGACAGATGGATGGATGGATGATGGATGGTCGGGTAGATAGAAAGAAAGTTAGATAAGCAGAGGATAATTATGTAATGACACTGCAGATATAACAAAGCTCTTTTTTTTTTTTCAATGTATTTATTTTGTTTTTATTTAATTAAATAATTGTTCAAACCAAATCTATGTCCATGGACACAGCAACTGTTTCACAGGGTTTCCATATGAAACGTCTCAAGACAAGTGACTGCCGCCAGTATTCAGCAGGTGGCAGTATAAAGTTTTTAGAAAGAAGACCTTGAGTTCTCCTTGCTTTAATACAGTCCCTATACCTAATAATCATCTAGAGAGCATGAACAGCCCCATGGTTTATAACGCGTATTTAGTGTGTTTACTCTCTTTGACTTACTGTTACTGTTAGATGCCATAAAGTGGAACTGGTGTATAAAATGCCTATAACAGGGTGTACTAAAACTAGAAATATACAATAATGTAAATTAAAAATACAATAATACAACAACATAAAATAATGTATTTTTAAACAAAAAATTTAAAAGGTTAAGCTATTTTTTTCAGTTTCCCAATAAATGACTTCTCCAGTACATTTGTTAGCCTAATAGTATAACCTGTGTCTTTTAAATAGACAGTACATCCTATTTACTTTTAATAATCTATCATTCTGCGTTTATTTATCTAATTAATATTTTATTTTATTATTATTTTTTTTAATATTAACCCCCACCCCAACTGTTTACGAATGGTTTATCCTCGTTTGAATGCCGTTGATCTTTTTTTTTTTTTTTTCGCACCTCAAAAAAAAAATCTGTACCCAGTCCGCGCGAGAAAGTATCGCGGGATTTCGCGAGAGTAGGTTCTGGTGCGCTGCTGCGCTCTCGTGTTTCACAGAGGGTGGATGGAGCAGGTGCTCTCTGCTTACCGCGCGCTATTGCTAGGCGACCAGTGTGCTCAGTGACCCGGTTCAGGCTCCGCCGAGGCTCGCGATCTCATTCTAACGAGCCTGTTTTTATCATCAGCTCCTTGCTAAACCCGACTCAGAGTTCCACACACACGCACACACACAGTGTTAGGTAGCCTACCTGCCAGCCGAGACAGAAGATGGCTGGGAATCAAGTGCTGCTGGTGCTCGGAGTGGCGGTGCTGCATGCGGTGTATGCTATGACCGGTAACGCTGTTTATCACTTATGCAGATTTCTTGTGGCTGCCAGGTTATGTGTTGTTCTGTTTTTGCGCACGGTATCCTTCTGATGCTGCTGATGCTGATGATTATGTGCTGTAGGATAAAGCTATAGAATGCAAAATGTTTTTTTTTTTTTTTTAGTGATACCTAAATGTAAAGTAAAGAGGCAAAGCAGAATAAACCAGCCAGCAGCTATTTTATTTAAGAAGAAATATGTTAATATAGAAGATGCGTCTTTCGGGTTGAAATGAGCGAACATCATGTAGTCTTTAGCTCATTTAATGACAAAATGTTTAGGTGTCAAATCGTAAACAGATCCATATGAAATGAACCGATAAAGACACACCTGTATAAAACAGACCTGTATAACTGTAGGCTATGTTACAGACGGGATATGCGACGGGAAATATCACTGTCAATTTCCATACATCACTTGGGCTTTACAGTAGACCCTTCTCCCACGGCCTTCAGCAAATATAACTGCATTAACGCCCGGAATGTGGAAAATGAAAATGATGTTAAGCTGAGATAAGTACTTTTGCACAGGCACCCTGCAGCACCGAAAATAGCAGCTCGATCTGCTGCATGGTGCTATTTATAGAGAGGCGCTGCCGCAGTTGGAGCATCCTCCTGGTGGCCCTCTTACAGCCTCCAGAGTGGATCATAAAGAAACATCACCAGCACTTCGGTTTTGTTAAACGAGCCGTAAATTAAGGAGCGAATGCATAAACGCAGTAATTAGTAATGTAATGTGTGTCTAGCCGACGAGGCATCTGGTGTTAAACCTGAGGAATGTGCTCGGGTGGCCCTTTTAGAAACAGATCGAGGACCAGCGCCACCTCTTCTATTCATCCTCAGAAAGAAAGCCACTGGTTTCAGATCAGTGGAAAAGCAGCTTGCACCATTACACCAGAACATGGCCGCACAGTGTGAATGCATCATATAGCTGTAGCCTCACTGAGGAGGGCAACATGACTGAATTTTCACTGCTCTACAGCCATACTGCAAGAATACAACCTATGATCATACTGTATGATTCTTGTATAAAAAGAATGTATGTCTTGTATGTCTGGATGAAGAATTGTTTATTCCTTTTTTTTTCTTAGACTTTGAACAGCTACAAAACGATTAAGATGTGTGCAGCTTTTCCGTTGACCTCATTTATGCAACCTGATGCTACCAGATATTTTCCATGAGATCAGGTTGCACCTTCCCTTAGATAGTCTTTTCTTCCATCTTCTCACACACAGTTAGGCGTTGACCTATTTAGCCTATGAGCAAGGTTTTCTTTCCCAACCTGAAGGGGTGTTTCAGAATTCAGTTCCTTCCATGCTGATCTATTAGACCTACTACATGCAACCCCTGCCCACACATACAGCTACCTGACCTGCCTCACACAATTTCACAACCAACGAACATTATTTTCAGGACTTTTGAGCAGATTGCAAGATTTAAACAATGATTGTATGTAATTTGTTAAAGAGAATTTTTATTAAAGTTAATGAATGCACAGCTTCTGGGCTGAAAACAACCCAACTTGGGTAAATAGTGGACAGAACACATGCTGCATTATTTTAACCCAACTAGTTGTGTTGCATAATTTGACCATTGTGCTGGGTTGTCTTCTGATCTATGTTACTAATACTTTTGACACACGTGTGTGTGTGTGTGTGTGTGTGTGTGTGTGTGTGTGTGTGTGTGTGTGTGTGTGTGTGTGTGTGTATAGTTGCAATCAAAATAATTCAACCCCCATTGCAAATCAGGTTTATTGTCAAAATTTACCGACTTTTAGCTGTTTGCAATAAACAAATCAAACAAAAGCAATTGAAATAGTTCAACACAACAAATACTTTAAGTGGTTTCCCAAAATTCAACTGAAAATGCAACTTATAATGACTTCTCCAGTCTCAAAATTATTCAACCCCCTGAATAGAATCCCTCACAACAGCACAAATATGCAAAACAGGTGTTGTCTCAAACACACTTGATGCAACTAATCAAGGGCTTCATTAGTTGCACCAGGTGTGCTTGAGCTGGAACACATGAAATACCTGAACTGGCCAGGGGTTTGTTGAGTGTCACGTTTGACTGCATGTTAGAAATATGGCTAGGTCAAAAGAATGGTCAAAAAAGTTAAGAGAAGAGATCATTGCCCTCACCCTTCACAAACAAGGAACACGATTTTGGGATTCTGTTCTGTGGAGCGATGAAACAAAACTGGAACTTTTCGGCACGATGGATCAGAGGTATGTCTGGAGAAATAAGCTGAAAAGAACACTCTGCCCACAGTCAAGCATGGTGGTGGCTTGGTGATGCTCTGGGGCTGCTATGCATCCTCTGGTACTGGAAACCTGCAGCGTGTGGAAGGCAAGATGGAAGTATCAGGAAATCGTAGGAGAAAACGTCATGCCGTCTGTGAGGAAGCTGAAGCTTGGGCGTCATTGGACCTTCCAACAGGACAATGATCCCAAGCATACCTCAAATTCCACCAAGGTTTGGTTGCAGAAGAAGTCCTGGAAGATTCTACAGTGGCCATCACTGGCCGTCACCTGTCTTGAAGCCCATAGAAAACTTTACTAATTACTAAAGATGCTTGCCATGAAGGTTTTGAATAATTTTGAGACTGGAGAAGTCATTATAAGTTGCATTTTCAGTTGAATTTGGGGAAAACACTTGAAGCATTCATTATGTTGAACTATTTCAATTGCTTTTGTTTGATTTGTTCATTGCAAACAGCTGAAAGTCTGTAAATTTTGACAATAAACCTGCTTTTCAATGGAGGTTGAATCATTTTGATTGTAACTGTATATATACCGATCAGCCATAACATTAAAACCAATATTATGCAGGTCCCTACATATGCCAATATGCCTAATAGTATATAGGTCCCTCTTGTGCTGCCAAAACAGCTCTGACCCATCGAGGCATGGACTCCACAAGACCTCTGAAAGTGTGCTGTGGTATCTGGTACCAAGACGTTAGCAGCAGATCCTTTAAGTCCTGTAAGTTGCGAGGTGGGGCCTCCATGGATCAGACTTGTTTGTCCAGCACATCTCTGCTGAAAGAGGCCACTGCCATTGGGGAATTCCGTTGCCATGAAGGGGTATACTTGGTCTGCAACAATGTTTAGATAGGTGGTACATGTCAAAATAACATCCACGTGAATGCCAGGACCCAAGGTTTCCCAGCAGAACATTGCCCAGAGCATCACGCTGTATCCGCCGGCTTGCCTTTTTCCCATAGTGCATCCTGGTGCCATCTCTTCCCCAGGTAAGTGACGCACACAGACTCGGCCATCCACATGATGTAAAAGAAAACATGATTCATCAGACCAGACCACCTTCTCCCATTGCTCCATGGTCCAGTTTTGATGCTCACATGCCCATTGTACACACCATGGCAGTGGACAGAGGTCAGCCTGGGCACTCTGACTGGTCTATGGTTATGCAGCCCCATAAACAGCAAGCTGCGATGCACTGTGTGTGCTGACACCTTTCTATCATATCCAGCATTAACTTTTTAAGCAATTTGTGCTACAGAAGCTCTTCTGTGGGATCAGACCAGGTGGGCTCGCCTTCGCTCCCCATGCCAATCAATGAGCCTTGGGCACCCATGACCTTGTTGACACTTCATTGGTTGTCCTTCCTTGGTAGGACAACCAATGAAGTGTCAACAAGGTCTAAGGTTAGTACCTTTTGGTAGGTACTAACCACTGCATACCAGGAACATCCCACAAGACCTTCCGTTTTGGAGATGTTCTGACCCAGTCGTCTAGCCATCACAGTTTGGCTCTTGTCAAAGTCGCTCAGATCCTTATGCTTGCCCACCACAACAACTTTGAGAAGTGACTGTTCACTTGCTGCGTAATCTATCCCACCCCTTGACAGGTGCCATTGTAATGAGATAATCAAAGTTATCACTTCACATGTCGGTGGTTTTAATGTTGTGGCTGATTGGTGTATACTTTAAGTACTCAGTAAATCATGATGTTGAGTGTTGAATTTAGATAGCTATTAATCTAGCTAATATTGGTCAGTGAAGGACTTGTAGCTTATTCATGACACTTAATTATGCTTATCATACTGTATGATTCTTGTATAAAAAGAATGTATGTCTTGTATGTCTGGATGAAGAATTGTTTATTCCTTTTTTTTCTTAGACTTTGAACAGCTACAAAACGATTAAGATGTGTGCAGCTTTTCCTTTGACCTCATTTATACAACCTGATGCCACATTTTCCATGAGATCAGGTTGCACCTTCCCTTAGATAGTCTTTTCTTCCATCTTCTCACACACAGTTAGGCATTGACCTGTTTAGCCTATGAGCAAGGTTTTCTTTCCCAACCTGAAGGCAACAGTGTTTCAGAATTCTTATCCTTCCATGTCAGTGGTTTTAATGTTGTGGCTGATTGGTGTATATTTTAAGTACTCAGTAAATCATCATGTGGAGTGTTGAATTTAGATAGCTATTAATCTAGCTAATATTGGTCAGTGAAGGACTTGTAGCTTATTCATGACACTTAATTATGCCAAATTTAATGGTCTCAATAAATGTATATTTCTGTACCTGAGGAAAATAAATGTGTGTGGTAACTAAGTAAAGAAACCCAAGTGCCGGGTAAAAATAATAACCCTGCAGTTGGTTCACACCGCCAATCCAGATGCAAGGTAATGTCGAATTAGAGAAATGAACCCAGCAAAATTAGGCAGCAGGCTCAACACAGTGTTTGGGCAGAAAAAATAACCCAGTGTGTAGATATACTAGTCAGATTTTGAGCAGGAAGCTATATGATCATAATTACATTTATATGAATACAAAGCATAAATGATACAGTCTACAGTTTGTTAATCAATCAGGACATGACTCTGCCACTAATTGTTCAGTATGCATGATGTATTTATGTTAAATGTTAAAGTTAAATGTTAAGTTTCTATTAAATAGAATGCACTTTCACCATTTTGTTAACTATTTTTAATTGTAGTCTTAGTCTTAGTCCTGTGTCAAATGTCCTTGATAGTTTTTAATCATATTTAGTCAACCTTATCCTGTTTTTTTTTTTTTTTAGTTGACTAAAAGTCTGGCCATTTTAGTCTTATCTTAGTCAAAGAAATAATACAAATATTTTAGTCTAGTTTTAGTCAATGAAAACTGCAGATATTTTTAGCCATATTATTATTATTATTATTATTATTATTATTATTATTACCACTGCCTTACTAGTTGTCTTAATATAGCTAAAAATAAATAAATAAATAAATAAATAAATAAATAAAACCCAAAGCAATCATTGCCACCAAGATGTTAACCTACCTCAATTTCTTTGTGGTTAGCCTTCATATACCCCTTGAGGTTTGTTGTATTCCTTCCAGATATTGTGTGTCCACATTGCTTCCCTTCTGATATAACAAGGCTTGTGGGTTGTTGTTTTTTTCACAGGCTCATTATAGAGAAAATCGGCCCAAATATCAGATCTTCTTTTTCTCTCAAGTCCAGCTGTTGCTGTCCTGATTTAACGAATGCTAGCTTGAAAGCTACTCCCCACTGTGCTTGCTTAGTCCTGATAACCACCTACCTGAACATGCACAGGAAACAAAACTGCTGCTCATGCCATCCAATGAACAAGTTGTTTGGATTGTAATTTAGAGAAAAAAACAGTCTATAATGTTTTGTCTCCTCTTTTTTGTCAATGAATATAAAGTTTTTTAAACTACATTTTAGTCTCATCTTTTTCATCACAATATTAAATGTTGATGTAGTCACAGTTAGTGTTTAATGACGTCAGTGTCGTCTCGTCATTGTCTCGTCTTAGTCATGGAAAAAAAGGTCGTCGATGAATAGTTTTTGTCGTACTTTTCATTAACAAAATTAATACTAGCCTTCACAATACTGTATTAAAAGCGTTTCTGTGTAATTCAGAAGTTATAGGTTGGCAATTCTGATTGTTCTTGATACACCATGAAAAAAAAAGTGTGTACACAGTGCAAGATGTGAACATGCATGTATTAAGCAATTAAAGAATTACCTTTAAGTTGCCCGAAAATGTGTTTGTTTAAAAATTCTTGTGTGAGTGGCAGTCACAAAAAATGCTACACTTTTACTGTCATGAGGAAATTCAATGAATTATGTAAATGAGAATTGTACCCAACCCTACACACATCCACCTCTTTCCCTGGTAAAGCAACATTTCATATTTTGTAAGTGAACTAAATGACATAAACTAAAACACTCTTTGATAAGAGTTGCTGAATTGTAGGGAGGAGACAGGGAGGTGGTAGATGGTGAGAGGTGGCAGAACCTTCACTAATTGAACAAAAGAATTCATCGGATGTTAACTAGGAAGAAGGTGGAACTTCTGAACTTCACTTATTTCATAACTGCATATAGTACTCTCCCAGATTTTGCCTGGCCTTTGCATATTGGAACATGGCAGGCTTTGATGCTTTTGATGTAGATTTTCAGTTCTCCAAATGCAACAAAACCACAACAGTCTGCTCACTCAATTAATTTCATTGAAAGCGTATGATTAAAGGATATAACATTAATATCTTCAGAGCTGCAGTGTACATATCCTCTGAGGGTCTTCAAGTATCATCAACAACAACTCCTCAGAGTGTGCTAAAGGTTAACCTTTTGGTCTCTAATATGACTGCTACTCGAGTCCTGCTAAATTTGTTTCCCAGTTAAATCTGCACTAAGACATATTATTTTAACACATTCTGCACATTAATGTTTGCTGCCTTAAGAGCAGTCACTATTTCACTAAGGAATATTGAGTAGATAAGTGGGTGTGTGGAAAGTGTGTGGCTCTTATCCCTCCCTCCCCTGATGACATGGGTCCTAACTGCTCTGTTGCTGTAGGGTGCTACTATGGAAACAGAGGTCATCTTTCAGAGCACACCCACACAAGAATAGGTAGATGTCTCAATGAAACATGGAACATCAAAGTATTCTAGATGCAGAAGCATTATTCAGGGTCATCATGCTTCATCCGTTGACTTGAGTTTTAAGGGCCCTGTATTTAGAAATATTTCGTTTCTCTTCTGTTCATCCATTGCCTTGTTCAAATTTTATTCATGTAATGAATATCTTTTTTTGTGTTTGCTTGATTTGAATATTTTATAATCTTTTTACTTTAAAACCACATTTTTTCTCTTTATGTCCTTTTGCATTATTTCCCACTTCCCACAATTCCTCCATCTTAATAGACATTCTGAAAGCTTTGTTGAAACCTTTGACTCTACTGTGACATTGTGGGTCTAGTAATGTTGTACTTTTTCCAGCTGTGCGATAGAACATACAATATATGTCCGTCAACACAACATTTAAATCTAATCCCATTATTTGTCATCTGCTGTAGTCTTGTGAGCCAGACCTGTAGCTTTCATCTGATATGTTTCTTCAATAGAACATCCTAGACCAGCCAATCACATTTACACTCACAACAGACGATGCTGTAGACAGTCAATCTAGTGACTATATCATCCTCTGAAAATCTTGTTTTTCACAATGTTCAAACGTTTGTTTTCTAGTTGGAAAGCAGCATGTGGAAGTGTGCGTACTTGAAAACTGAGAGACATTCAGATTGCAACCTTCATAATCCTTGAAGCTGGTGGCTAGAAAGATAGATGTTTCGCCTCAGGGAGTCTGATGATGAAACTGCTTGTCATCATGCAATTCACTGCAGAGGGTTCTGGGATTTTTATGAGTGCAGTGACAGTAGAGAACTGTGCTGCTCTGACCTGCAGCAGAATCCATCATCTAACCGGATATGTTGGACCAAGTTGCAGAGGAGGTGCATTAAATGTAGTGCTTGCAGCATTAGTGATGAAGATACAGCATCCTCATGTAGTGAATGTCCAGAGAATAGCGCCAAAAAAGTGAATGCTTTAAAAATGCTTTATAACAGGGGTGTCCAATCTTATCCGCAAAGGACTGGTGTGGGTGCAGGTTTTCATTTCAACAAGCAGGGTCCACAATTAAGTATGTTTAACTTCGTGTTATTACACCATTATTGTTTAAGCATACAACTTACTGTGCATTATGCAATATTTAGAAATAATTCGAACTATGTATTACTTGGAACTCTCAGCCATGAGATTATTCTGCACACTAAATGTCCTTCTGAAAAGTATGTGTGATGTTTTGGTGTGTGCATGTCCATCAACACAATGATCTCATTAAATCAATGGTAATAGGTGCTTTTTTGACAGATGTAAGAAAGTTTTTCACTTCTTGAATTAACTTTAAGTAACCCACAAGCTACACAGCATTATCCCAACTTTTAACATCTTGTAGAGTCACTGGAAATGATCAATTTGAGGAATTGGTTACAGTTACTAAGCATTTTAATGAAAGTTTTGCAAACAGTCTAAGTTCCAAAGAAGTATCAAGCACAGGGTAAAATATTAGAAACACTCCATTGTATTAATCGAAAGGGCAGTAACAGAAAAGCAGACAAAGGTTTGGAAATGAGCACAATTAACATAACAGTGGTTATTGCACACTAAGACAATAACTGGGCTGGGTGGTAGTAAACTTGTAGTGCTGGAGAATTGGGAAAGGACTGGGTGGACTGAGATGGAACAGGATACATGTGTTCTAAAAAAACAAAAAACCTCTGGGGTTTTGAAACTTTTTTCAGGTGAATTATTTTTAACTTGTCCCATACAACATAAACAATGCATCTAACTAAAAAAATAATAACACAAATGGAGATATACTTACTTAATTAGAATGGCAGGCCTATCTACTTAGGACTATCTGGCTCCACTGTGGTTCACAAGAAAAGAGAGCTACATGCTCATCGGGACCAGCGTTCAATCGGCTTAAATGACACAGCAGTCACATTGGCCTAGCTTCTTGATTAGTGGTGGAATAGTTAGTAAAACCAAATTCTAAGAATTCATCCTTATAGAGCCTAGCTCCAGCTTTTTTTCTTGGTTGACTCAGAAGCAAAATCGCTGCTTACTGCTGTCCTCTTTTGTGCTTCTTCCTGCTTGCTCTGATGGATGGCAAACATTTTCAGTTGCTTGTTTCCAGTTCTTAGAATTTCAATGCATTTCAATGCCTCCAGCTGTTGTTGGCCTATTTGTTTTTCAGCACAGCTTTTTTTTTACAATTTACACTATATGGCAAAAATGTATATGTGGACACCTGACCATCACATCCAAATGTGGGCCTTCCCGAAACTGTTGCCACAATGTTGGAAGCACAGAATTGTGTAGAATGTCTTTGTATGCCATAGCATTACAGTTTCCCTTCACTGGAATTAAGAGGGCCAAACCTGTTCCAACAGGACAATGCCACTGTGCACAAAGCGAGGTCCATAATGACATGGTTTGCCAAGCTTGGAGTGGAAGAATTTGAGTGGTCTGCACAGAGGCCTGACCTCAATCCTATTAAACACCTTTGGGATGAACTGGAACACCGACTACATAACAGACCTCATCGCCCAGTATCAGTGCCTAACCTCACTAATGCTCTTGTGGCTGAATGGGCACAATTCCCCACAGCTACACTCCAAAATATAGCGCACAGCCTTCCCAGAAGAATGGAGGCAAAGGGGAGACAAACTCTGCAATGGGATGTTCAACAAGCACATATGATTGTGATGGTTAAGTGTCCACAAACATTTTACCATATAGTGTATAGTGTGTAGGCTAACCAGACATAAACTTGTGTGGATTGCAGCGATGTTATATGTATTACATAACACAAAGCCTGATCAAGGGGGAGGTCATGTGCAGGTTCATTTCATGTTTCCTTTGCCATATCTGAAGATTTGTGTCCGTTAAAAGTTGTTTTGGCTTTTTGTTCTCTGCGATCCATTTTTTTTTGTTGTTGTTGTTTTTTTGCCTAGCTTAATCACTCTAATGGAGGCACTAACGTTTAGACAATTGAATCATTTAATTCTACAGTTGACCATATTTGACTGATTTAGTTATATTGTGATTCTCTGTAATTATCATGTGCTTTGTCTGCTGCTACTTTAATGTTATTGACTTTGGTTTCACATTGGTTTTTAAGGGATGAAGTGGTTTGGCGGTTGTTGCTACTGTTGATGTTTTTCTGGCTGCATATTTAGTAGACTTTTTCTATCCACTGTATGTGATTCTACTAAGTTTCAGAACTGTTTTATAGTGTTTGATATATAAAATAGTTGATGCGTAACATTTATTATCCTAATTTCCTATTTAACCCTGAAATGTTATATACGTTTAATAATAGCCACGGCAATTAGCGCTTTATTATTGCTAGCATTCAGAATGTGACAATGAATTTAACAATACAGCTAACTACAAACTTGTTAATGTTGCTCTTACTGCACATAGTAGCTTTTCAGACTTCCCAGAATCAGTCTGCACAGGCACTCATGTTTTTAAGTGATGCAACACAACATGATTCCCAGGCTGATGCCTTGAACACTGTCATTTAGTGACGATGATTATAACCGTGGTGTTTGGACTGTTTTGTGACACACAGACATTCACAGAATTTGTTCCTGAGGTAGTAAGTTCTACTTCAAAGGACCCAACAAAAAACTCATGCAAGAAAGTGGTTTTAACATTAGTGTAGGAGGGAGAGGTCAGATACAAAGCTCATCAGATGAATAAAGGCCACATTTATGAACACTGGAGCATATTGGAAATAGTGTGGTTCTTGTGATGCATTTACTATGGTTATTTATTAATCATCAGCAAATGCTTTATCCTAGTCAGTGTTGCTGGGGTTTCAATTAATAATTTATATTTTGGGAAACAGAAGCAATTAAGTTCATTAGATAGTATCATAGGCTGATACAAAACAAAAATAAAACCTGCTGGAGAAGGCAGAATTTGTCAGACTTTCGGCAGGTGTCTAGCAACAGCTAGATTCAGGTACACTGTATTGTCAAAAATATGTGGACACCTAATCAGACCCATAAGTTGCCACAAAGTTAGAAGCACACAGTTGTATAGGATGACTTTATATGCTGTAGCTTTGCAATTTCCCTTCACTGGAACTAAGGGGTCAAGCCCAAACCTGTTCCAGCATGACAATGCCCCTGTACACAAAGCACAGTCCATAAAAACATAGTTTGCCAAGGTTTTGGGTGGAAGAACCTGAGTGGTCTGCAGAGAACCCTGACCTCAACCCCACTGAACACCTCTGGGAAGAGCTGGAACACCGACTGCACCCCAGGCCTCCTTGCCTGAGATCAGTGCCTGACCTCATTAATGCTGCATGAACAAATCCCCACAACCATGCTCCAAAATCTAATGGAAACCCTTCCCAGATGAGTGGGATGCTTTTTGGAATGAGATGTTCAAAAAGCGAATATAAATGTGATGGTCAGGTGTCTAAACTTTTGGCAATATACTGTGGCTAGAGGTAGACAGTTGACTTCTTACATAGCTTGAGTTTTTCTTAAAAGTCCATTTCTTTTCATGTTTTCATATTTATTTTTTTTCTGTGCTGCGTTTGAACAACAGTAAACAAAAACTAACATGCCTGATTATAAACCCTGGCTAAATAACAGTAATCACCATCTTAGAGATGCATTAGTAGTTATTTTGTACATATAAACCAAACCAGATTTTTCAGTGTTATTGTATTCACACACACACACACACACACACACACACACACACACACACACACACACACACACACACACACACATATATATATATATATATATATATATATATATATATATATATATATATATATATATATAGTTAATGCTATATTTATACAGTGTAGTTCTCACAAATCCATCTTAAGTTCCATTTGCCATTATCCCAGTACAACTGAACTTTATATTGTCTTACATTTGTTTTCAGAGCCATCAATCAACTCGTCAGACCACCTCACCCTGCCAACAGGTTACCACGGGCCATCGGTCACACTGCAGTGTAACCTGACTGTCTCCCAGCTCAACCAACATGAGAGCTACTGGATGAAGAATGGAGAGGAGATCCAAGGGACGCGGACAGATCTGAAGGCCATCGAGTACACGTAGGCACTGCATACTATGACATGTCACTTAAATAATGACAACATATTTTATGATTGGTGTATTTTGTGCTTTTGACAAAATTATCATACTAAATACAATGTCTTACATTAATTAATTCATTGCACAAATTTAAATTAGATACACACCGAGTTATATTTTGCTAAGATTTTGATCTTGATTACCTCTCTACCTCAGAGAGCATGATACTAGTACTGGACACCTATTAGTGTGAGCCAGGACAACAAGCATGAGGCTTTTCTGGAAACTGCCCACATGCAGTAACACCACCACTTTATGAAACTGTGCTTAAAATACAAATTTGCAAATCCATACTGGAAAAAAAAGACAAAATAGAAAAATATAATCAAGAAAATACAGGTGCATCTCAATAATTTAGAATGTCGTGGAAAAGTTCATTTATTTCAGTAACTCAACTCAAATTGTGAAACTCGTGTATTAAATAAATTCAATGCACACAGACTGAAGTAGTTTAAGTCTTTGGTTCTTTTAATTGTGATGATTTTGGCTCACATTTAACAAAAACCCACCAATTCACTATCTCAACAAATTAGAATACTTCATAAGACCAATAAAAAAAACATTTTTAGTGAATTGTTGGCCTTCTGGAAAGTATGTTCATTTACTGTACATGTACTCAATACTTGGTAGGGGCTCCTTTTGCTTTAATTGCTGCCTCAATTCGGCGTGGCATGGAGGTGATCAGTTTGTGGCACTGCTGAGGTGGTATGGAAGCCCAGGTTTCTTTGACAGTGGCCTTCAGCTCATCTGCATTTTTTGGTCTCTTGTTTCTCATTTTCCTCTTGACAATACCCCATAGATTCTCTATGGGGTTCAGGTCTGGTGAGTTTGCTGGCCAGTCAAGCACACCAACACCATGGTCATTTAACCAACTTTTGGTGCTTTTGGCAGAGTGGGCAGGTGCCAAATCCTGCTGGAAAATGAAATCAGCATCTTCAAAAAGCTGGTCAGCAAAAGGAAGCATGAAGTGCTCCAAAATTTCTTGGTAAACGGGTGCAGTGACTTTGGTTTTCAAAAAACACAATGGACCAACACCAGCAGATGACATTGCACCCCAAATCATCACAGACTGTGGAAACGGAACACTGAACTTCAAGCAACTTGGGCTATGAGCTTCTCCACCCTTCCTCCAGACTCTAGGACCTTCATTTCCAAATGAAATACAAAAATTGCTCCCATCTGAAAAGAGGACTTTGGACCACTGGGCAACAGTCCAGTTCTTCTTCTCCTTAGCCCAGGTAAGACGCCTCTGACGTTGTCTGTGGTTCAGGAGTGGCTTAACAAGAGGAATACGACAACTGTAGCCAAATTCCTTGACACGTCTGTGTGTGGTGGCTCTTGATGCCTTGACCCCAGCCTCAGTCCATTCCTTGTGAAGTTCACTCAAATTCTTGAATCGATTTTGCTTGACAATGCTCATAAGGCTGCGGTTCTCTCGGTTGGTTGTGCATCTTTTTCTTCCACAATTTTTCCTTCCACTCAACTTTCTGTTAACATGCTTGGATACAGCACTCTGTGAACAGCCAGCTTCTTTGGCAATGAATGTTTGTGGTTTACCTAGTGAACCAAACTGAGAGACCATTTTGAAGGCTCAGGAAACCTTTGCAGGTGTTTTGAGTTGATTAGCTGATTGGCATGTCACCATATTCTAATTTGTTGAGATAGTGAATTGGTGGGTTTTTGTTAAATGTGAGCCAAAATCATCACAATTAAAAGAACCAAAGACTTAAACTACTTCAGTCTGTGTGCATTGAATTTATTTAATACACGAGTTTCACAATTTGAGTTGAATTACTGAAATAAATGGACTTTTCCACGACATTCTAATTTATTGAGATGCAACTGTATATAAGACATTGAATATAATAATTGACTCTCAAATGAATTACTTATACAAACAAGAGCAATATTTCTGATTTATTTGTTTATTATTATTTTTCTTTCTTTCAAAACAGGCAATTCCATAAATTCTCTTAGAGAACAGTCGATACTTACCTGGAGTTCTCATATTCATATTTCAAAATATCTATTAGAACCTATCATAACCTGGTCCACAACGTATGCAAGTTTATGGCTAAAATAAAAAATGGAAAAAGAAATCTTTAACATCAATTGGCAGTTCTTGATGACACTGTCATTACACTTGGTTGACTCTCTGAATTTAGGGAAAACTGCTTCTTTGATCACTCAGACATTACCAACAATTTCATTTGAGGGCTTTTGTGGCAAACTTCAGACTCAAAAGGTCTCCCTCTTTTTAAGGTCTCAAGACTGGCTAGTATGGTCCAAGGTCCAACAAAATTCATCTAGTTAACAGAAAAATCTTTTTGTAAATGTAACTTGCAGCTGTTGGGTTATAATCAACTGCACACAAGACAATTTTAGGTCATATTAGGCTCGTGTTAAAATGTGGTATATAGTCAGGTGAGAAAATAAAATTGTGGTGGCTTTGTCATGCTGTTGGGGCATTTCACTAGCATAGTGTGGAACTTTTTGTCTCTCTAAAGGGAACCATCATTGCAAATCAATTCAAAGTTATTCTGACTGATTCCCTATATGCTGAAATGAAGGTTTTCTATCTTGATAGGAGTGGACTGTTCCAGGTTGTCAGTGTCCGTATCCACAGGACACAAGGGCTCAGTGAATGGTTTAATGAGTATGAAAATGCTGTGAAAAAAAAAAAAAAAACAGGTTTAAGGAAGTGGCTATTGAGAACAATGGACCGGTAGTCCATTTTTACTTTTGCATATAGTCTCTACTTTCTCTAATTTATGTCACACTTTTAAAGTTTTCATTTGACTCATGTTGTATTTGACTAATATTAATAATGTCACTGAATGCAGCAACTGCTCCAAACATTATGCCGTCACTGGAAACACCAGCCCACAGAGCTGACAGTTGAGGGCAAGTGGCAGCACCTTACTGTATGTCATTAATAAATCTATTTTTTCTATACAGAATCGCCAAACCAAGGGCAGATGATGCAGGGGAGTATATGTGTGTGTATACATTTGACAATGGCCCTCCTGCCAATGCCACCATTGAAGTGAAAGGTAGGATTTTCTCAAGTTATCTCAATCTTTTAAACAGATTAAGGTTGCTTGTTTATACCCTTTTCAGAACTACAAGTGCATTTAATGATAGATTTCCAGTATACACCTGTCTTTTCAAAGACATAAGCAGACACATACTGATTTTTCTGTATGTTTTCTCCAAGGCTACAAATTAGGCTTATTAATAATTAATAATTGTATAATTGTAGTGCACTTTTATGTGTTTTAAAGAGGTCTATTTTCACATAGGGCATTCTGAGTCAATGTATTTAAATAGGCAACATTCCTGATGTCCTGTTTAACACTGGATGTGCAACCTGGCACCTAAATATAATTTAGGGTTAGTAATCACCCTAATCACATGGTGTTTTTTTTTTTTTTGGCTTTGTATGGCCTAAAGGCAACACTCAGCAACAGCAGCTGAAAATCATGTGACTCTGTCAGTGTACTATGACTGAAGGACAAAGTCATGAAACAAGGTGTTAAAATGGAGGCCAGGATGACTGTGCAGGATTGTTAGCTCTCTCTGTCTCCCACATTTTTCCATCTTGATTGCTGCAAATATTACAGAAGCAATGTTTTGACATAATAGGCTACATGTTGTTGTATATTTTGCTGTACTGTACAAAATATTCTGTCAGAGATAAAAAGCTTAGAATGTGTTTGGAGTTTGTGGTGTTTATGTTGTCTCCTCACTTCTCTCTCTCTTACTGGTTATACTTTATACACATGGTGGCTTGGTCAAGGAGTTGGTGATTAAATGCTCATTTTCCTCATATAAATGGCACTTCATTGTATACCACTATGCAAAATTTTGATGAGAAGTGTGGCATACCTGTTTCTCTTCTGACAAAGCTGAAAGCCTGCTGTTGCTCTGAATGCAGTACTATGATAATAGTTTGTGTAATAGGTTTATACAGTGAGGGCAAAAAGTATTTGATCCCCTGCTGATTTTGTACGTTTGCCCACTGACAAAGAAATGTTCAGTCTATAATTTTAATGGTAGGTGTATTTTAACAGTGAGAGACAGAATATCAACAAAAAAAATCCAGAAAAACGCATTTCAAAAAAGTTATAAATTGATTTGCATTTTAATGAGGGAAATAAGTATTTGACCCCTTCGACTTAGTACTTGGTGGCAAAACCCTTGTTGGCAATCACAGAGATCAGATGTTTCTTGTAGTTGGCCACCAGTTTTTCGCACATCTCAGGAGGGATTTTGTCCCACTCCTCTTTGCAGATCCTCTCCAAGTCATTAAGGTCTCGAGGCTGATGTTTGGCAACTCGAACCTTCAGCTCCCTCCACAGATTTTCTATGGGATTAAGGTCTGGAGACTGGCTAGGCCACTCCAGGACTTTAATGTGCTTCTTCTTGAGCCACTCCTTTGTTGCCTTGGCTGTGTGTTTTGGGTCATTGTCATGCTGGAATACCCATCCACGACCCATTTTCAATGCCCTGGCTGAGGGAAGAAGGTTCTCACCCAAGATTTGACTTTACATGGCCCCGTCCATCGTCCCTTTGATGTGGTGCAGTTGTCCTGTCCCCTTAGCAGAAAAACACCCCAGAGCATAATGTTTCCACCTCCATGTTTGACGGTGGGGATGGTGTTCTTGGGGTCATAGGCAGCATTCCTCCTCCTCCAAACACGGCGAGTTGAGTTGATGCCAAAGAGCTCGATTTTGGTCTCATCTGACCACAACACATGGAGCCCCAGACTGAGGGGCTCACCATTTGCGCACCAACTATTGTCACCTTCTCACCAAGCTGCTTGGCGATGGTCTTGTAGCCCATTCCAGCCTTGTGTAGGTCTACAATCTTGTCCCTGACATCCTTGGACAGCTCTTTGGTCTTGGCCATGGTGTAGAGTTTGGAATCTGATTGATTGATTGATTTCTTCTGTGGACAGGTGTCTTTTATACAGGTAACAAGCTGAGATTAGGAGCACTCCCTTTAAAAGACCTACCATTAAAATTACCACCTACCATTAAAATTATAGACTGATCATTTCTTTGTCAGTGGGCAAACATACAAAATTAGCAGGGGATCAAATACTTTTTCCCCCCACTGTATTCAAGAAGACCTATAGAGGAGTCCAGGAAGTAATTCAGTGGGATATAAAAATAGTGGATGTAGTAAAAGTTGAACATAGTACACAGCTTAGCTGCCTTAAATATCTGATTTCCCTTGAGAAGTTTATTCTGTATGACATTTGGCTTTTAACTTTTGGCTTTGACTTTTAAAGCATCTGTAGTTTGTTACAAAACTAAATTGAATGGCACTGCTAAAATATTTCATACTTTTTTTACTATTTCATACAACTTACAAAAAATTAAAACAGCTGTGCAATAGATTTATTAAAATAAGAATTTTGTGTGGACTGTGCCTTTATGTCCTTTATGTCCTTTATGTCCTTTTGTCTTTCTCCTTCAGCTGCTCCAGACATCACAGGACACAAGCGCAGTGAGAATAAGAATGAGGGAGAGCGCGCTGTCCTCTATTGCAAGTCCGTTGGCTACCCTAATCCTATCTGGTCCTGGCGCAAGTTAGACAACAGTGGCTTTTTTGTATGTTTCATTGTTATTCCAGCAATTTAGCTCTCTTTTGATCAATCTCATAACGGCATTCATTCTTGATTTGTTCAGAATTATACCCTCTTAACCTTGTGGAAAAAGTTGTGAGCAGAAAACCCGCTGCATCATTGAGTTACACCAAACTAGAGTTTATGACTTCTTGTATGTTGTAGTACTGACAGTAAAGACTGATGTCACATGATATCAAATGAACTAAATAACAGGGGCATCATACCTATGCAGAACAGTGATTTTCATTACATGAATGAATTTAATGCTGTTATTTTCATCACATAAACTAAATTATGCAGCAGAATAATCATAACTTTTCTTTAAATTGCCCCCAGCAGGATGTGAACTCTGTTGCTTCTACTCTGTGAAATTAGGCATCAGGTTAACTAGAATCTAACTGGAACATCAATTTGTCAGCATAGACTATTTCATTCAGTCAACAAAAAAGCTGCATTAATTTCTAAGAAATAACTGATGCTCTCTCATTCTGTCTGGTGTGTTGCTCATGCTGCTGTTTGCTATAGAGATTAGTTTTTTTCTGAAATCTTTGTTAGTGATAAACAGAGTCTTTCGCCTCTGGTGTGTCCCACTACTATGAAAGAGTCTTATTTAGATGTGTAAAAAAATATATTTTAAAATATGAGGTGGGGGGGGTTATGCAGGCTTTGTTTTTATGGGTTCCAGTAAGAGAAAATGATAAATCAAATTTTTACAAAATTAAAAATGTTTTTAAAAAAGGACAAACTTGGTGTGATTGGTCTGCCTGCATCTGACACACAAGGTACAAAGCCATAATTACTGACTTAACCCAGTAACTTCCTCTTAAATCACATCGCTCTTAATCATCTTCTTAAATCACCTTGCAGGAGATTGACAACTCCTCCGGCCGCTTTTTCATCAGCAACAAGGACAACTACACAGAGCTGTCAATCATTAACCTGGACATCGATTCTGATCCTGGAGAATACGAGTGCAACGCCACTAATATTGTTGGCACCTCTCGTATGACCTCAGTGCTTCGTGTGCGGAGTCACCTGGCTCCTCTTTGGCCCTTCTTGGGTGTCCTTGCTGAAATCCTCATTTTGATCCTCATCATTGTCATCTATGAGAAACGCAAGAAGCCTGACGACGTTCCAGATGGTGAGTGAATATGTGAAATCAGGCTTACAATCTTGAAACTGTTTTGCACTTTTTGTACATTATGCGGTTATTTTGGATAAAAGTTGAGGTTAGGATATGGTAAATTGTATTTTAAGATCAAACACTGTATATGCATTTCTCTATAAGTAACCTGACATTTTAATAACTAGGTGACTTTCTTGGGACTGATTTGACAGACGTGTGATAATAATCACACCATTGTTTTGCCCATAAAGCCTTTCAGAGTATCCTCTGTGGAACTGATATTGATACACTCTCACACTTAATAATTTACTTAAAGCAGGACCAGGCCATACACACACAGACACACACACACACACACACAAATGAGGTCACTCAAGTGGCTTTAATCCGTTAGGAGACATGTCATTAAATTATTAATTCAGCAGCTGAGGTCCAATCTAAAGACACTTTAAAATGAAGAAGAGCTCCATTTACACCTTAGCTTACTAAATAATTTAAGACTATGTAGAAATGAGAAACATGGGCCTCTTTTGCGTTTGTTTTGACTGCATTTGCATGGGTCTTGCTGCAGTCTTGAAATGTGCTGCACTCTCAGGTGTGCTGCTGAATAGTGCCATCTGGTGTCAAAAAAAAAAAAATCTTAATTTTTTTCATGAAACAATCTAAATATACATAAAGTGGTAGTCCGTAAAGTTTATAGTTTTTTCATAACACGCCTTTCTCTCCCCGATTTGCATAACCTAAAACACTGGGTGGTAAGTGAGAGAACCTGCATGGTGTTTAAGTTTGCTGTCCATCCAGACATCTTCCACTATGCTGCATTATGTTTTGTGGCTTTAATCCTCTGGTTTCTGCTAGATTCTTTATTTGAAATGGAATCTTGCTTGTTTATGTTTTGATTATAAACTGATATCATAGAGAATTAATTTTACTCACTTACATGGTCAAATGTTATATTTATGTTGGCATGAGCATGACATTGCTACATGCTTTACATTCGGCCATCATCGTTCGATTTACGTTTTTGTAAGAGAGCCAAAGAAAATCATTCACACAAAACATTAATGCAGATGTGTCATTACTATCATACCTTTAACAGCATTGTTTGAATGATCTAAAAAAAAATAATAATAATAATAATAAAAAAAAAAAACAGCATTTGTTTTTTTTTGTCTTTTAATGTGAACATGATGTTTTGGTTTTACTAACCTGTAGCCCACATTATTAACCATTCTGAAGATATAATGACTGACTGTGCATGATCGAGTCCAGTGCATTAGAACATATCTGACATGTTCTAATGCATTCAAATCTGTCATAGCCTTTGCTTGTAAGATCCTTGTCTAACATGGTTAATGTTTTATTTCCTAATCTGCTCAAGATGATGAATCAGCTGGGCCAATGTAAGTATCAGACCACCCATTTGCTTTCATATACCAATAGCTAGCGTTATTAATAGTGGGTACTTAACACACCTTGGAAACAATTTTCATATAGCAATAAGGTCCAATGTCTTTTTCTTTTATTTTAAGCACCATATAAGGCATTATTTTATGGTCCTTCATACTCAAAATACACTATTCTGTCCATATCGACTCCTAGCTTAGTTTAAGGCCTTACTGTGTTATATTATGGTTGACAGTTTTTATTGTATTAATATACAGAACACCAGGTTAAGATTGGCATGGAACTTTGTGACTATAATTTTTACTTTATGTGTGAGCCTATTAAACTTGATATCCTTTACACTTCTTCTCAAGACGATTTCAGTAAAAAAATTGTCATAGCATTGTAATACAGCAGTCTTGTGGTGCTGTTTGACCTGCTGAATGATGCTTTGGTGTCTCCCAGGAAAACTAATTCAACTAACAATCACAAAGACAAAAACCTACGTCAAAGGAATACAAATTAAACCAACCACTAGTACAGTAAGTGAAATATTCCCATTTTGTTCGTATAAAGACGAAGTTATTTACAAACATTAAATAATAGAAATAATACTAGCATAATTAATACCTCCTGTTGATATGGCTCAAAATGATGAGCTCATCTTTGTGACCATGTATTTTCTATTCTTTTTTGTTTTGTTTAGATGAAGACATTCATATCATGACCATATGAACGTAACACAAAGGAGTTCATTGTTTAAGAAATCAGATTAAATATATATGAGCACTCAAGGCATGTCTTATGAATGTGCTGGCAAGAGGATGTCTTATGAGAAACATTACTAATAACAGTGTAAATATTATGAACATTTTATTGCATGATTGTGTTGCTTTCAATATTTATCTTTTATTCACAATGCCTTTTCTTTTTCATGTCAAACAATAGGGATGTGTAGTGCATGCAATATATATTAACCTGCTGTTCAAGAAAGATATGAGGTTATGTTTGCGTATTTCAGAGTGACGCCATGTAGATAATATTTATATTTCAAGCAAATCTTCAACTTTGCATTATAAGTCAATCTACATCATGTTTCTGGTATGCGAGTTTTTGTACAGTTTATCATTTCACTGCATACCTAAGGTATGAGGTATGATAAGGTGGCTTATCATTTTATCAATTAACTTTATTTAAGTCATAGGTTTCAATAATGGATAAGGGCTTTACAATGTCCTGTAATGTTTCATTTTTACATATACTGTACATGAATTTATTTATGTATGTATCATGCCACTGGAGATATCCATAGTTATTTGAATGTTATCCATTCTGATGCACTAAGTGTTCAGATGAATTCTGAATTGGTAATGTCATTTTCTAATGCTAAACCTTATCTATATATGACTCAGCTTTTTACATATGCATACTATACAGCATGGCTTTTATCCTATGCAATATTTGTTCATAAATATATATAGTAGAATAAGCATTTTTTACTATTGGCTTTTGGTTGTGTGTTAAAGCTTTAATATGATAGGTTTGCCATTGATAGCAATGTGCACTGTTTAGACTAAGAATAAGCCCTGGAAAAATCCAGCTTCACACAGCACCATTCCATCTGCAAGAGCTCCCTGCCAGTGCAGAGGCCCAACTCTGCACTGCACTGCCCAAGAAAGTCAGACAAAGTGGTTGGTTATAAGGCACTTCCATATCATTTTTAACAATTAAACATTCTAATGTTATCATTCACTGTCTGTTGGGTTTTTTCCTTCTTAACCCATACCTTACTTTTTTCCATTTAAACATCCCTAGAATGTGAACACTGTTATGGGAATTATACTGAACATAAGATTATGTGCAGACTTGATTCTGTAGATTTTGCCTTATATGTCTTATATGATGCACCATTATCTTCAAAGTTCATAGCAAACATACAGAATAGTACATACACCATACACGAAGGATGGGAATAAAAAGTAACCTTAGCCTTGAAACAATATGTTTTGTTTCAGAAACATGCTAATCCAAATGTGCACTTCAGATATACTACATAGCCATTAAGTAATATATAACTAATTATAACAATGCAACTGTTAATATATAATGAATTAATATTTAACTACCCAAATGTCAATATTTATAACTAGACTATTCGTTAATTTGGAGTTATTTAAATCTTTCTCTTTTCCTTTCGGCTGTTCCCTTCAGGGGTCGCCACAGCGAATCATCTGCCTCCATCTATCCCTATCCCCTGCATCCTCTTCTCTCAGACCGATTACCTTCATGTCCTCCTTCACTACATCCATAAATCTCCTCTTTGGTCTTCCTCTCGGCCTCCTGCCTGGCAGCTCTAACCTCAGCATCCTTTTACCGATATATTCACTCTCCCTCCTCTGAACATGTCCAAACCATCTCAACCTGGCCTCTCTAACTTTGTCTCCAAAACATCTCACATGTTCTGTTTCTCTGATGTACTCATTCCTGATCCTATCCATCCTCGTCACTCCCAAAGAGAACCTCAACATCTTCAGCTCTGCTTCCTCTAACTCTTCCTCCTGTCTTTTCCTCAGTGCAACTGTCTCCAAAACATACAACATCGCTGGTCTCACTACTGTCCTGTACACCTTTCCTTTCATTCTTGCTGGTACTCTTATATCACACAACAGACCTGACACTTTTCTCCACCCATTCCAACCTGCCTGCACACGCTTCTTCACCTCTTTTCCACACTCCCCATTGCTCTGGACTGTTGACCCTAAGAACTTAAAATCCTGCACCTTCTTTACCTCTTCTCCCTGTAACCTCACTGTTCCACTTGGATCCCTCTCATTCACACACATGTATTCTGTCTTGCTGCGACTAACCTTCATTCCTCTTCTCTCCAGAGCAAACCTCCACCTCTCTAGAGTTTCCTCCACCTGCTCCCTGCTCTCACTACAGATCACAATGTCATCCGCAAACATCATAGTCCATGGAGATTCCTGTCTGACCTCATCTGTCAGCCTGTCCATCACCACCGCAAACAAGAAGGGGCTCAGAGCCGATCCTTGATGCAGTCCCACCTTCACCGTGAACTCCTCTGTCACACCTACCGCACACCTTACCACTGTCCTACTGCTCTCATACATATCCTGCACCACTCTAACATACTTCTCTGCCACTCCAGACCTCCTCATACAATAAATTTGGAGTTATTTAAATACAGATCTATATGTTGTTGTGATCACAGATATTTAATGGCTGTAGTTGCACTCTGTGGAACAGCAGCAACTCCATCAGCAACTACAGAGGGGGGCATTGCTGGCCAACAGTGAAATTACTCAAAACACTGTACAGCTAAAAATGTAGGATTTCATATAACACACAGTTATTACTGTATAGAATGTTTGTGAGTCAGATGATATTTATATTTTGATTAATACAAGTATTGTTTATTGTCATTGAAAATATTATCTGAACGCTTTACCACTGGTCTGAAATGGCAAAATATTAATGCTAAGAGCTGTGCGACTGGAAATTTAAAGCTCATTTATGCAGTTATCTAATCAGCCATGTGGCGGCAGCACATTACATAAAATCATGCAGATACAGGTCAAGAGCTTCAGTTAACGTTCACATCAAACATCAGAATGGGGGAAAAAGTGTGATCTCTGTGACTTTAACTGTGGCATGGTTGTTGGTACTAGATGGGCTGGTTCGAGTATTTCAGAAACTGCTGATCTCCTGGGAATTTCACACACAACATTCTCTACAGTTTAAACGGAATGGTGCAAAAAAACAAAAAACATCCTGTAAGTGGAGGGTCTGCAGGCTGAAACACCTTGTTGATGAGAGAGATCAGAGGAGAATGACCAGACTGATCTGAGTTCACAGGAAGTCTATAGTAACTCAAATAACCACTCTTTACAGCTGCGGTGAGCAGAAAAGCATCTCAGCATGCATAATACATCAACACTTGAGGTGGATGAGCTACAGCAGCAGAAGAACACATCAGGTTCCACTCCTGTCAGCCAAGAACAAGAATCTGAGGCTATCGTGGGCACAGACTCACTGAAACTGGACAGTTGAAGACTGGAAAAAGACCAGGTGATTTTTTTTAGAAACTTCAACTGTCCAGTTTGGGTGAGCCTGTGACCATTTGATGGTGAGTATATATATGAATATATGAAAATTCCTGACGTTAACTTGATCACTACCCATATGGGTTGTACATGCAGCAATAGACCAAAATAAGTAGCAGGTGAGTCAAATGTAAGTAGTAAGTAAATCTTTATCTTTAAAGTATCAACTTTTCTAAACATTAGTTACAAAGAGATTCACAATACTAAATAAACCATAATCATTCACATGAAACACGTAAAGCAATAAAACTGCCCATAAAGCAAAGCGCAATGGCATGATAAATCATAAGATCATAAAGCATCATCAGTCATTCATTCATTATGTGAGGCCGGAATATACCTTGCATGGCATGCCAGTCCATCACAGAGGACCATGCACACACATTCAGACACTCATTCACATCCAAGGGTAATTTAGTACAGCCAGTCTACCTACTGGCATGTTTTTCGGAGGGGGAAGGAAACAGGAGAACCCGGAGGAAACCCATACAGGCACAGGGAGAATATGAGCCACGATGTGGCAGCCCTACAGGTACCTGCTGCACCAATACTCTGCCCGTATAAGATCATAAAAAGACAAACAGGTACAATTATGACAAGAAAAAGCAGTTTTTCAGGAGCTTCCCTGTGTAATTCCTGGTTCACAAACACCAGCCATTTAAAATGAATCTTAAAATGGAGTTTTAACCAGTGCAGAAGTAAATGTGTAGATGTGGAGATGTTGATACCTAATGACTTATATGACTTTTATATTATTTCTTCACACCATAGTGCATGCAGATATGATATGTCTTTTTATGTTCTACAACATATCGCATATTACATAAGGAGTCAATTTATGAAGAGCTCTCGTACCCTTGGTTTACAAAGCTGATATTATAATTTATGGAGATTTGAATCAAACCAGGACATAACAGTGATAATAACGAGTAACCATTGTGAATAACTACAGTGTTGTGAAAAAGTATTTGCCTCATCCTGATTTCATCTGTTTTTGTGTATATCTCATACTAAATAGATTTAGATCTTCAAACGAAATACAACACAAAACAAAGGCAACCTGAGTAAACACACAATACAGTTTTTTATTTATTTATTTATTTATTTATTGAAGAAGAAAAAAATAAAGTTATCCAACACCTATCACCAATGTGAAAAACTAATTGCCCACTTAAACTTAAAATCTTGTTGTGCCACCTTTAGCAGAAATAACTGCAACCAAATGCTTCCCATAGCTGGAGATCAGTCTTTCACTTACTTCTAGGACTAGGATTTTCTCCTACGCTTTGGATCATTGTCTTGCTGCATAATCCAGTTGCATTGAGTTTCAATTTATGGACTGAAGACCAGATATTCTCCTTTAGGATTTTCTGGTAGAGAGCAGAATTCATGTTTTCCTCAATTACTGCAAGTTGAGCAGGCCCTGAAGCAGCAAAGCATCCCCACACCATCACACTTCCACCACCATGCTTGACCGTAGGTATGATGTTCTTTTTGTGGAATTCTGTGTTTGGTTTACACCAGATGTAATGGGTCCCCTGTTTCACAGGGGTATAAATATGAGGTAACACATAGGCCAAATTCCCATAGTCATTCATAACAATGGGTAAGACCAAGGAATATAGCTGTGATGTGCAGCAAAATGTTGTTGAGTTTCACAAAATGGGAAGTGGCTATAAGGAAATAGCACAAGCATTGAAAATGCCCATTTCATCAGGGCAATAATTGAGAAGTTCCAGTCAACTGGAAATATTATGAATGTTATGAATCAACCTGGAATTGGACGCGTGTCTATATTGTCTCAATGCACTGTGAAGAGGATGGTTGAGTGGCCAAAAAAGTCTCCAAGTTGCGTCTTGGGGTCAGAAAGTCTCCAAAACTACAATCCGAAGTCACCTACATCACCACAAGTTGTTTGGAAGGGTTTCAAGAAAAAAAGCCTCTACTCTCATCCAAAAACAAACTCAAGCAGCTTGCCAGACACTACTGGAACTTCAAATGGGATCGGATTCTATGATCAGATGAAATCAAAATAGAGCTTTTTGGCAATAAACACCAGAGGTGGTTTTGCTGCACACAGAGAGGTAGCCATATAAAAAACGTACCTCTGCCCACGGTTAAATATGGTGGTGGCTCTTTAATGTTTTGGGGCTGTTTTTCTGCCAGAAGACCTGGACATTTTGTTGGGATACATGGCATCATGGACTCTATCACATATCAACAGATATTAAATGAAATCCTGACTGCCTCTGCCAGAAAGCTTCAAATGGGCCAACACAGAAATGGTTTACTGACCACGAAATCAAGGTCCTGCCATGGCCATCCCAGTCCCCTGACTTGAAACCCATAGAAAACCTGTGGGCTGAACTAAAGAGGAGAGTCCACAAGCATGGACCTCGAAATTTGAAGGATCAGGAGAGATTCTGTATGGAGGAATGATCTCAGATCCCTTGCCATGTATTCTCCAACCTCATCAGGTATTATAGGAGAAGACTCAGAGCTGTTATATTGGCAAAGGGATGTAGCAAATATTGGTAAAGGGAAGTATTGACTATTATATTATATTGGTAAAGGGAAGTATTGACTAAAAGGGTGCCAATAATTGTTGCACACCTATATTTAACAAAGATATTTTTTTTGGATAAACCTGTGTTGTCTTTGCAATTGTTTGATATCCATGAGAGCAGAGTATTTTTGTGATTTTGTTTAACAAAAGATCAAAAGTTTAAACAATGAAGACAATTTTTCACAGCCTACTTTGCTCATATTTACCAAGGGTGCCAATATTAGTGAAGGGCACTGTATGCTTATCTGTTGGTACTTGGCTATTGGTGTGAAGATGCTGAGGCCAACCCGGAATTTCTTGATTGTTCCTCCAGCTTTGAACCAGCTATGTCTCTTCTTCTGCTGAGTTCTCAAAAATTAATTGCTGAGGTGTTTCCACTGATTCGATTTGAATGTGCTTAGAATTCTGGGAAGGAAATTAAGAAATGCATTAGAGTAATCATCAATGATTACTACTATACAGTGTATATTGTCTGAATGATTCAGAGGAGAACTGGGTGAAAGTGTTGTGGTCAAGTGTGGTCAGATCTCTTTGGCATCAACTCAGCTCGCCGTGTTTGGAGGAGGAGGAATGCTGCCTATGACCCCAAGTCATAACACCATCTCCACCATCAAACATGGAGGTGGGAACATTGTGCTTTGGGGGTGTTTTTCTGCTAAGGGGACAGGACAACTGCACCACATCAAAGGGACGATGGACGGGGCCATGTACCGTCAAATCTTGGGTGAGAACCTCCTTCCCTCAGCCAGGGCATTGAAAATGACCTTACTGACTTGGAGAGGATCTGCAAAGAGGAGTGGGACAAAATCCCTCCTGAGATGTGTGCAAACCTGGTGGCCAACTACAAGAAACGTCTGACCTCTGTGATTGCCAACAAGGGTTTTGCCACCAAGTATTAAGTCGAAGGGGTCAAATACTTATTTCACTCATTAAAATGCAAATCAATTTATAACTTTTTTGAAATGCGTTTTTCTGGATTTTTTTTGTTGATATTCTGTCTCTCACTGTTAAAATACACCTACCATTAAAATTATAGACTGATCATTTCTTTGTCTGTGGGCAAACGTACAAAATCAGCAGGGGATCAAATACTTTTTTCCCCCACTGTATACACAGTATACTATTACTGTAATCAGCTAACTAATAATAATAATGATAATAATACTATAATCGGCTAACTAATTAAAATAATAATAATAATAATAATAATAATAATAATAATAATAATAATAATAACGTAACAGAGAGCTGGTCACCTCTTGAGCTGTACACCAGCACTGAAGCTATCTTTACAGGAAGGCTGGAACACTTCCACTGTCGGCTCTAAAAGGAATTAACTGTTCAGGTGAGCACAGAATATTGCACAAAATGGAAAAAAACATGTAAATTACCTATACACGCAGTGTATAGACAACCTACATATAGTTGTTGTTCCTACCTGGCCCATCCAGGTATTGAGACAAAGAAAATCGAAGGCGTAGCATGATAGGTTCTGTTCTGTTGACTTTCCATGCTGAGGCCACCTCCTCCTGTTGGATAATACACAGATATACAATGTCCTCCAGAATTATAGGCACCCTTCATAAAAATGAGCAAGATAAACAAACAATAATTCAAATGCCCCACTAAAAACAAGTTTATCATGGTATTATTTTTTTCACTGCAGTGATTTTTCTAATATTCTTCTTGAAGCGGTAGATGACATAAATCAATCAGGACGTCTGTGAACAGGCTTGGTGCAGACCATTTGCACTTGACCTGCTAAAATTTGCAATTTCAGTACACCATACAGCTTCACACATACTGGTTTGAGCCATGTTATAAATGTTATAAATTGTACAAAATTTGATAAATAGGAGAAAACAATGAATATTGACAGAAATATCACAGGGCCAGGGATGCAAAGTGGAACCTTAGATACAATTAGGTTAACTCACATCTAAAAAGCTGATGTTTATGTGCAAGTCGATGTCCAGGTCATCCTCCATGTATGGAGGAATGGTCTCAGATTCCTTGCCATGTATTCTCCAACCTCATCAGGCATTATAGGAGAAGACTCAGAGCTGTTATCTTGGCAAAGGGAGGTAGCACAAAGTACTGACTAAAAGGGTGCCAATAATTGTTGCACACTTATATTTAACAAAGATTTTTTTTTAAAGATAAACATGTATTTTGTTTGCAATTGTTTGATATCCATAAGAGCAGATTATTTTTGTGATTTGTTTTTAACAAAAGATCAAAAGGTTAAACAATAAAGTCAATTTTCACAGCCTTCTTTGTTCATATTTACCAAGGGTGCCAATATTAATGGAGGGGACTGCATGAACCACATTCAACTGTACAGCTGTTTGTCAACCATAGTCTAAGGTCATCAAATGCTTTATCACATAAAAGGGAGAGTTGAGCTATACAATATCGACAAAGTATCATGGTGCAATTGTAATACAGCTTATAAGATAACAGATACACATTCGTACACCCTTGGTTGTTGATATTCTTGTTAGATCATGTGACTGCTGTGATTCATCAAAACCCTAACAGAAAGTGGGGCGTCTGAGATCAGAATCACAGGCGTCACTGCAGGGCAGAATAATGAAACTGACTATCCAGGGCCCCTGGGTGGAGACTGAACAGACTAAAAAGTTTACATGTACAATAGAATGGAAGGGAAGGGATAGCAGATAGATCGCATGTGCACACCATAATAACTATCAGTACCATATACAACCATCAGAAAGGAACTTAAGAAATCAAAAACCGTTATTCAAAGACCCTTTAAAGGTGTGCAGTGCGCAGAAATTTGTTACAGCCGCTGTTTGAATGCTCATAGCACACGCAGTCTTCTGTGATACGAGTACTGCAAAGGTCAACATCGCAAAAACGATTAACAAAAAAAATATTGCGCAACCCTAATGGAGACCTCTAAGTCTTTTCCCCAAGCCCAATGTGATCACCTAATGAATGGCATATAGTCTGTTTTATTCTATATTCCCACCGTGTGCAGTATGCCATAATCCCAGTCGAACATCAGCAAATGAATAGCCTACACGAGTCTGTGGCGTTTTTTGTAACACCCCTCCTCCCCTGTTTGGCTTAGGTGGTTCGAGCTTATTTGCTGTGGCAACGTGACAGATTTTTGTCCTCGTGTACGTTCACACAAGAAGATGAAACATTATTTGGATTAGCGATGGCGCTTGATCGCATGTACCTTCAAACCTGCCCTTTACGGAACACTTGGGAACACGCGGCGTTTTGTCATTGAAACGCTCGTCAGATTGTTTCCTCGTCGCTCCTATACGTCAGTGCTTCAGCATCCAGCATATCTCTCTGGGAGCGCGTTCATTCTGCTCTCACATACCCGCTATCTGGGAATGTTACACGAGGATACAGCTGCAGCAGGATGCACTTGCACTGATTTGTGTTTTAATACCTGTGACCAGTCGTCTGCGTCGCACGAAAACGCGTCTGTCGTCGGAAACTTAAGGGCTATACATGCGTTTGCCCTTATCTAACTCTGACCGCGAATCGTTCTCTCGCTCGTGCCCACCGTCGCTTCGTGCGCTAAACCAAAATGGACAGGTTGCATTCTTCCATGCGCAAGCGTCTCTACAGCTTGCCCCATCAAATCGGACATAAATCGGACGAGGGCGACGTGGACGCGCGAAGGAAGAGCGTACTCATGAAGTCGCTGGCGCCTTCAGTCTCTCCCGAGGCCGCGAGCAGCGAGCCAGACGCGCTCAGTGCGCTCAGAGGCAGTGCGAACGGCGACTGCCGGAGGTTTAAAGGGAGCCTATCGTCCATCACCAGCCGTCACGCAGCGGACGCCGAAGCGTACGAGCAGAAGCGCCTAATCGCCGAGGAAGAAGACGACGACGGCGGTGGAGGAGACAGAAGTCCAGAGGAGGATGGAGCGGCGGAGGAGGGCGCGCGCGGCGGCGCTGCTGGTGGCGCGGAGAGCCAGCGCTCGGCCTCCGATGAGCACGCGACTTTCATCAAGTTGGAGGGCGTCGAGCAGATGGCGCCCGACGACGATCGCCTCTACCAGACGGGCTTCGTGCACCGGCAGCTGGGCGCCATGCTGCAGCCCGGAGTCAACAAGTTTTCTCTCCGCATGTTCGGTAGCGAGAAGGCGGTGGAGCGCGAGCAGGAGCGAATCAAATCGGCCGGGTCGTGGATCATTCACCCGTACAGCGACTTCAGGTAAGGATTCACCACGAGTGTGTTTCTGATTCACCACTCAACCAATACCGTCTGTCTGTCTGTTCCTGCATAAATCACTATCACCACTACTATAGACAGATCTGTTCCAGGTGTCTACACGCCACATGTGTGTAACTTCTGACGGTTGTCTTATTTTTTCTTATACCATATAGGCTGTTTTTCACTTTTTCCTCTTGGCCATGCTGATGGTTTGTTTTGGACTGATTTTGTGCTGATAATTTGATAAATCTCAGAGATAAACCCCGGTGTGATTACACAGTAAAATCCCTAGTGCTGAATTAACACCAAGAGTGTTCATTTGTCTCCATATAAACACTGTAGGATGTAAATTCAACACTATGGCTGTTAAATCAACACTGGGGATTTTGCTGTGTAGTAATTACTGCCTGCATAAATGACTGACATGCTACTTTTCCTTCAACAAACCAGTAATGGGAGACCAAAGCCCTGAAGCATCAACTTCTGCCAACCCCTTAGAAGCTAGTGGCAGATTTATTTTTATATTTTTAATGAAATCTTTATAAATAATAGGCCCGTGTTGACAACATATGAGTACTGAATATTTCTTGGCTCAGGATAAAGAGTTTTGAAAAAAGTTCAGCATTATTATGTTTCCAGTTGGACCAAGCGATGGGGTAGATGCTCATTTTTCCATTCACTCCCATGTGTTGTGGGTGTCCACTAGTAGTTGCGCCAAACATGGCTATGAACCTAAGAAACAGTGTAATCAAAATGGGTTAGCACAACCACAGGTGTTATTAGGAGCAAACATCCAAAGAGATTATGACAGCACAATTTATTTAATGGATCTGCCTTTGTGTGGATGGTGTAATTGTAACAGTCAGGTGATTGAAATGGACCACATGGCTCTAGCACGGTTATAACGGACAACCTAAACTAGGTCACCCAACTTGTGATGCTATGATTAATTCACTGTTTATGTGTGATTGTTTTTATTTTTTTTGTGGATATCTCAATATGCATACACTTTGGAGTCAGAAACATGCTGATGGAAACAGAGTTGAATTCAAATGGGTTGAATCCAGTCTTTTTTCTGTTACCATATCATCATATGTACAAATGGTCTGCCAATATGCTGAAAGAAATCCTTTAGTTTTTAGGGATATACATAGATCATTTAAAGGATAGACACATGGAGAGATCCATTAGATTGTCAGTTGTGACCTGTTTTCAAGGAGTGGATGTATCTTTTGCTGTATCGTCTCACTGATGTGTCTAAAAGGGGCATTTCCTCCAGGCCTTTTTGTTTACTACTTTAGCAGGAATAGAATTTATAAATAACATACTATGAATTTGAGATTGTTGACCTTTTAGCTTTAGTTTTTAGTTTATAGTGCCGTCCTGCATGTTCATAGATTACCAATTTACATTTCCAATCCTCTCATTCCATTTCTGTGTCTCCCTCACGTGACCTTACCACGTAGAGTGAGATAGGAAGGTCCATTTACTGATTTCATTACCTGGTTCATGCACAAAATGGCTTGTGGCAAGTATGGACTGCTGACAGGTTAAAGCTACTAGAATATTTATTGTGTGTGAACAGGTTGTCGGATTTCAGCTGTGTGCTAAACATGTGGTTGACAGAGCTGATGACTGGTGCTGGCAACAAGAGATGACAGTTTCCCAAGAGAGCTCATCACAAGTGCTGGCATGGGGATTGGCAAAGACAATTAGGACCCATAAAATTCTCAGTAGTACAAGATAAAATTTGAGAATGAGACTGCATTTTTGGCAGATGAACATGAGAAAGCTGATTATCACAAAGGCTTTAGAGCTGGGTTCATGTGCTAGGATTTATAGGTTTTTTTTTTTTTTTTTCTATACATAGCCTTATTTGACAGTCTTTAAATCTCGCTTTAACCCAATAGCCTAGTTGTATGATTGTCCAATTGGAAGTGATTATATCACTGTGTGCTACTGTTATATACTGTAATATGGCCCAGCCATTTATTGGGATAATTGGATCTGCCCTGTAAACCTTACACCATTAGGGGATATCATCCATTTTAGGGCTAAACATTTAATCACTTTGCTTTTATATTACCAGAATGTATTCAAAATGTATTAATCCCTGTTAATGGAAATTGCGCCTATGTTAGTATGTTTGTACATTTCTATGTTGATGAAATACTATTTTGATGTATTCTGTAAAGATACAAGATACAAGACAATTTTAACCTAACCGGCATTTTAAAAAGCAGTGTCTAAGTGACACTGATGCAGGGTCTTATGTTATGATGATTTTCCTGATGTTGTGCTTGTGGGAAACCAGTGTATTTTAATTAACCAGACTTTTGGTTTTGTGTTTTGACACTTATTAGATTAAGGTTTCTGTGGATTCAGTGGTCAAGCACAAATTCAGCTTTTTGCCATCTTCTGTCAGGCATAGTGATCTAACATAGCATGTATACGGTGATTTAGTGATGCTACTAAAGTTTTCTGTGGTTACCGAATATGTATAAATGTTCATTGTTAGGAACTAGGATTGCCAATATTAGACAATATTGTAAGTAAGCTAGCTGAAGAAGGACATTTTGGGGCTTTTTTTTAAGGATTTCTTATAACTGAAACTATAAGAAAACCCATGACCAATAACCCCAACTATTACAGTTATTTAAATATTCACACATCTCTTCTGGAGAAAGTTGTTCTTACTGAACTACGGGGTTTTTTTTTTTTGTTAGATTCTTTTGTTTGGGTTATTAAGTGCTGTACAGTAAATAGGAATGAAAACCTGTAGGTACATAATACAAAGAGGAATTTTCTGACGTCACTGATTTATTCTAAAACATGCTCAACCCAGGGTATATACAGTATGCTTATACTGTATATATATCTAGTATTGTTTACCCTGTACTCGCCATCAAATAGCCTTGTCGCTGAAATTGCATTAAAAAGCATTAAACAAACAAACAGTATGTTTACTGCAAGGCTCAATAAAATGTAGAGAAAGAAGAAATAAATAACTTGAGCTCTAATGCATGTTTAATCTTAATACAGCAACCCAAAGTTATCATAATCTTAATGGAATATCTGTGGGCTGCTTCTTTTACAGTCACGCATCACAAATGCTATAAATAGACTAGTGAGTACTGATGTGTCAATATATTTTGTATTTGGTTGAATGTACAAATTATGTTGGTAAGCTTTCTTGACTTTGGGTCCTTATCCACTCACTCTCTGTTAACAAAACTGCTTAGTTAATCATATTTACCTAGCCTGAGGAGATGATGAAAGTGTTAACATAAAATAAAAGATCATAGTTAGGAATCATGCATGTGTTCTCTAAGGGATACAACATTAATCAAAGTGATGGTTCATCAGATGATTCACACAGGGGCAGAGGGGAGGTCTGAATCACAGACGCTTGCTTTCAAGACGCATGGCTTCCCCTAAAATTTCATTGGGGGAAAAAGTTCTGCTATGAAATGTTTAATATCTTGGTTATATTACCAATCACTCATGCAATTTATCATTCTAGTGAATAAAAAGTATTAGAAATTGTATCATCAGTGCGGGCATCTAGTGTGTTTTTCTATACTAGAAAACATATCTATGTCTATTGGACAGTAGGTGTATTTTTGTCCCTCCCTGGAGCTCATCTATTCTACATAATGTTTGGCCAACCTCTCAAAGGGGTTGGACCTTGTAAAAGCTTCCTATAACTGAAACTATCATGTAACTATAGAATCATGTTTTCTCACTAAATGACAGGAATAAAAAAAAATTCTATAAAGGTTATAGTAAATACTGCCTGTCTCATAAATCGTGGGTAAAAAAAAGTTAACTTACTAATAATTAATTGCAATTAATTAAATGAACTCTTTGAGAGCTAGGAATTCAGCCTTACCATTTGTTGTTCATCACATGCTCGATAGGCCGGTGCTGGTTACCCTAAAAGGCAGATTGAGGGGATCCCCCCAGAAATAAAAAGCCGAAGTTCTAGCAAAGATGCTGGTTTTGAGCTTTGAGGATGCAATTAAAAGCCGTATCGACCCAGCAAAGTTGACCAAAATATTTCACCACTTTTACAAGCAGTATTCCTAATGTCTCAGTAGCTTGTTTTGTAGCCTAGTATAAACTACAGGCCGGCAATGGGGATCCGTATGTTTTTTTTTTGTTTTTGTCTTGATTGCTTTCTATAATTTTCTATAATTATGCAAATATTGATTGCTTTCTATAACTTTAGGTTTAATATTAAAGCAACTACAAGTTTACTCACTATGGAACGACTGAAGACCTAAGAAAAAATTTGTCTAGCAAGCTACACATATTTTATGTGGCTAACTTACCTTCATTTGAATGGTGCGATGTTTTTTTTTTGTTTTTTTTTGTGCAAATGTTTGTGGAAACCTGACCATAATACCCATATGTGCCCTTTGAACATCTCATTCCAGCTTTAGTCCACCATGCTATAACACTTTTTCCATTTTCTACTAGATTTTGGAGCGTGGCTGTAGAGATTTGCTCATTCAGCCACAAGAGCATTAGTGATGTTGGGTGAGGAGGCCTGGGGCATAGTTGGCGTTCCAGAGGTTGTTCATCCCAAAGGTGTTCAGTGGGGTTGAGGTCAGGGCTCTGTGCAGGACACTCGTGTTCTTCCACTACAACACTGGCACACCATGTCTTCATGGACCTCACTTTGTGCACAGGGACATTGACATGCTGGAACAGGTTTGGGCTACAGCATACAACGACATGCTATACAATTGTGTGCTTCCAATGTTTTGAGAAAAGGCCCACATGTGAGTGTGATGGTTATGTGTCCACAAACGTTTGGCCAAATTCAAATTGCCTTGGTTTAAAGATTGTAGGAATGACAATAATGTTGTACATACCACACTGTGAAACACAAGGGTATTACACAGACATGAAAGCGATTGTCATATTCTCTGTACACCTGTTTGCATGAAAGGATTGTTTAGTCATAAAATTTGGCATTACATTGTTTTATAAATGTAAGATCTTCTCCATAGAATTTGTCTGTGCAATTACTGTTTAAGCCATTCTCTTTATATTCACTGTCCAGACCATTAAAACATCTGTCAAAATACAAGGGTCAGTGGTAAATCCTTTATAATCTGAAAACTGAGAATAATCTGACAGCTGTAGTGACACTATGTATAGACGCTTTGTTCTTGGGCCACCAAAGCTCATTTTATGCAATGTTGAATAGAAATGCTAAATGTTTGAAAAGTGAACTTAGCAATCATAATCATAATCACAGTTGATTGTCCTAATTGCTTTGCGTTTCTTTAAAGCTTCCTGTAATATACAGATTTTTCTTACCACTGTAATGTAGATTAACTGTCCCAGTATAATTACAGTTTTATACATTCTTTGTGGACTAAATGCAATATTGTTAAGCTTGAACTGAATACTGTTTGGATTAGCCATGTCTTATTTTTGCAAAGAATTTTTACAGTTTTGACATGGATAGATTAAAAAAAAAAAACTATTAAAAAGCTGAGCATCAATCTGTACTGTTTTATGAAGTGTATCAACCATCTGTGTGACCAGTGCTTGCTTAATTACAACACTACAGCAGTGGACTAGAATTTATTATATAAACGTATGGCCATATGGAACATCATGGTGAGCATGAGTAATTAAAAACTTCAAAACTTGTGTATGTGAAGAACTGACACTCTTTTCTTAAAAATATCATAACATGTTTATCTTTTGACTATTATGAGTGGCTTAGAGGCCAATGAACAAACTGAAGGATAATATAGACATGAAATCTAGTCTTGGGATGTTTACTGCTTTGTGACTTATGAACTGAGGAAACCAAATAGCTTAAAATCTTGCAGGCCTGTGTGCTAATTAAAGCTGGGTACAGCAATTATACTGTCTTCTGTGTAACAGTTTTACCCTGCAGCAGATGCTTTAATGATACAAAGGCAGTCTTGCATGCGGTGTTGTGTTCGACTTAAGTATGCTTAATTTACATACCCATCAAATATAGATCCAGTTACTGATGCCGCAGTGGAATATTCAAAATACTTACTATATTTTAAAAATGAATGTGTCATAATTATTTACTCAGGACTTTTCAGATGCATTTCGGGCTATAATAAATTGGACTGCTTTGTGTCAATGGTTTTGTATCTGTCACCATAAAGCACACCCTTATTTTGGGGTGTGTGTTCAATAATTTGTACTCTCTTTGTCCAATGCAGGTTCTATTGGGATCTGATAATGTTGCTTTTGATGGTGGGAAATCTGATCATCATCCCAGTGGGCATCACATTCTTCAAAGATGAACATACACCAGCCTGGATTGTTTTCAACGTGGTCTCTGATACCTTCTTTTTAGTGGACCTAGTCCTGAACTTCCGGACTGGCATTGTGAAGGAGGACAGCACAGAGATCATCCTGGACCCACAGCAGATAAAGGTGAAGTACCTGCGCAGCTGGTTTGCTGTGGACTTCATCTCCTCCATCCCTGTGGATTACATCTTCCTCATCGTTGAGACACGGATTGACTCAGACTTCTACAAGACAGCCAGAGCTTTGAGGATCGTTCGCTTCACTAAGATTCTGAGTTTGCTCAGATTGCTGCGACTGTCCCGGCTCATCCGATACATTCATCAGTGGGAGGAGGTATGTCTGCACTACTGCCACACTAACTGTCTGAATACCGTGTTTCTGTATTAAACCCTAGAACAGTGATCACCAACCCTCTTCCTTGAGATCCACCTTCCTGCAGGTTTCATCTCCAACCAAAATGCAACACACTTGTTTTAGTTGATCAAGAACTTCTTAAGGCAGAGATTAGATGGTCAGGTGGGCACGATTATGAGCTAAAGTCTGCAGGAAGGTAGATCTCCAGGAACGGGGTTGGTGACCACTGCCCTAAAACAAAGAACAAAGAAAGTCAGAAAACTTGAATAAATATTGAAATACCTATATACAATCCCTCTATATTAGAGAGGTTTGCCTGGTAGAAGCCATTTAGGAAGCTAAAATCCTTAACTAGCCAAAGATACCTTCAGAAACCATTTTTAAAATTTTTATTCTATACATTGGAAGATTTTATACTAGGAAGGTTATATGCTCAAATTCCATTGTTGCCAAATTGGTACTATTGCAAGGCTTTATTGTACCTTGTGTGTTGCACAATGGCAGTACTCGAATATTAGCTTCCTTCCATGCTAAGATGTTGAAATAAAAATAATAATAAATAAATAAAAACAGCTGTAATAATTTAATGAAATATGTATTTTTTTTAAATCTTTTTTTATTTTTATTTTTTATTTTTTATGATGCCGCTGCTATCTGTGGCTGCCGGCCAAGAGAGCAAACTTATCCGTGCTCCTTGAGTAGGAGGGATGCCATACTAGCCAATCATGGGCTTCTGTGAGCTCATGTATGTAAAACAGAGTAGATCGCACTGACATCTGAGTGTGCATGAGCAGCAGTTTGAAAAGATGTGGTTGGTTGGTTTCACGTTATCCTCAGTTGGCAGCCGATTTATGATAGGGGAGAGTTGGCTGGTGGGTGGAAATTGCCAGGTGACCAAACTGGCAGACAATCTGGAGACAAAAAGTTGTTAATTCAGGTAGGATTTATGAAACAAAACACTGCATTACCTGCATTATTTTGTTTGAATTTCCAAGGTCAGTCAATCCTATCAGCCCATTAGTTCATAAACTAAAGAAAATCTGTGCAAAAAGGACAGAGGGTTATGCACCCCTGTCTGTGGGGAATTCACTAAACAGCATGCACTGTATATACCAAATCTTTTTCTTTATATCACAGATCTCTGACAGACCATTAACAATAGCAGCAAATATATATACAGCATTATGTAACATACCACATCCATGGCATTTTGCTAACCTACACCAGCTTAACAGCAATGTGCCCCATAACTGAACTTGGATTAATCCTTAAATGGGACCCGTACAGCATGCTGCTGTCAGAATCACAATATCTGTCACATTCTTCCGTTTCCCCAGATTTTCCACATGACCTATGACCTGGCTAGTGCTATGGTGCGTATAGTGAACCTGATTGGTATGATGCTGTTGCTGTGCCACTGGGATGGTTGTCTGCAGTTCCTTGTGCCCATGCTTCAGGACTTTCCTGCCGACTGCTGGGTCTCCAAAAACAAAATGGTGGTAAGCGGAAACCAACTGAAACTTCTATCCTCTATGTGTTGCAACTTTTAGGCTTTATATATAAAACTATATTCACAGATTTATATTGTCATGATTCTGTAGAGACAGCAGGTGCAAGTTCAGATTTTATTTTATAAAGAGCAAAACAAAACAAACAAAACTGTGAAAACCAGAACCATAAACTTAAACACGAGATAAAGGCAAAACAGGCAGACTATTAGCAAGGCTGTGGCACACGCGATGACACATATGCACAACAATGACCAAAGCTTGACAGTGACACATGCTGTACATAGACGAGATCTGTGTCCGAATATCCCTACTACTCTACTATACAGTAGGCGAAAAACAGTATGCCAAAGGAGTAGTATGTCTGAATAAGTGAGAAATACCCGGATGACCTACTGCTTCCGCCGAGATTCTGCAGTAGGGAACCACTGGACACTGCGCTATCCCATAAGGCAACGGGACTGGCGCGGAAGAGCTGTCAGAATAAAAAATGGCAGGCAGCGCGTCGGCTCTTTTTAAGTGTACAGTACTGTGCAAAAGTTTTAGGCACATGCAAAGAAATGCTGTAGAGCAAAGATGCCTTCAAAATAATTAAATTAATTGTTTCTACATAAAAAAAAAATATACCGTAAAGAGCAGTAAACAGTAGAAAATGAAACAAAGTCAATATTTGGTGTGACAAAAAAATTTAAATAAAAGTAAAAATAGTAGTCTCTGGTACAATTAGTGCAGTTTTATAAGGAAATGAGCTGGTAAGTTTTATTGAGCATCTTGCAGAACCAGACACAGTTCTTCTGGACACTTTGACTTTCACACTTGTTTCTTATTTTTGCAGCAAAACCCAGCAGCCTTCATTGTGTTTTTTGTCTGAAAAGTGTCTCTTATGTAATATGCTGCTTTCTCTAATGACATACAAATATTTTTCTGTAACATTTAATTTTGTGCTAGAAAACTAATGTTTGGGAATCTAAAATGTTTTTTGTACTGATCTGATAATGTAGAAGTCATAAAATAAAAAATCTATAACAAAGTTTGTACTAAAAAAACAGGGTGCCTAAAACTTTTGTACAGTACTATAGGTCACATGACAATGCCAACATGGTGGATGTAGCATGTCCAGATTGTATCCATACTACACACATATACTGATCAGTACATACAGTATCAACTGCCGAACAGTAGGTAATGAATCGAATGCAGTAGGTATTGTCACACTACGCGATTTCGGACACACGGCAGGATTTAAGTAGGGGTGCTGACAGGGTTCGAGAGAGGGTCCTGGGCAGCCAGCCAGAAGAGACGTTCCCCAGCTGATCAGGGTTCTTAGGAGCACCACCCACCACGGAGCCGGCAGAAGACGTGACGCCCCCACCAGGAAACAAGGCTGCTCCCGAGTGGTTCTGACCAAACTCCCCCTCCCCTCTTTCTCCCACTGCAGGCGGTTCCTCTAAATACAAAATATGCTACATGTGAAGTTGTGACATAGACTACATTTGGTAGATAATTTCAAAATAAAGATTTTAAGGATAAATACACTTCCAGAATTGAATTACACATGGACTGTCATAGGTTCTCATAGATGGTTACACTTTCTAGCTTTGATTGCTCCTTTAGGAAAATATCTCTGTCTCATTCCTTTTTTTTTTCTGGTGATCATTAAAATCAAGTATCTGATCCACTTTAGGTACCTGTAAGGAATCCCAACGTTAATATGAACATAATCATGAACATAATTGACTATTTTTGCGTCCTGTGTTCTGTTCTATAATGAAATGAATCTTTTTTTTAAAAATCTCTCTCTTACTCTCTTTATATTCATTATGGTTCCTTACTATATACCTCTGCTCATACCTCTCTCCTTTAGCTCTTTCTTTCTTTACTGTATTGCTGCTTCTCCTTTTCCCATGTTTGTTCCTGTGATTAGTCTTTTACATGCAAAATGATGTGCATACGTTATATTTTATTCTTTGTGTGTCTTCTCTCATCTGTGTGTTTTTCTCTCTCCCACCCCTTTCTCTTACTGTCTCTCCTCCTCCCACCCCCTCTTTCCTTGCAGAATGATACTTGGGGTCAGCAATACTCCTACGCCCTGTTTAAGGCTATGAGCCACATGCTGTGTATTGGGTATGGCATGTACCCACCCGTGGGCATGACAGACGTGTGGCTGACCATCCTCAGCATGATCGTGGGTGCCACCTGCTATGCCATGTTTGTGGGTCATGCCACTGCCCTTATTCAATCACTAGACTCGTCTCGAAGGCAATACCAGGAGAAGGTTAGTGTGAGGTGAATGGAAAATACTGACGATTAATACTGATGAGTTTCTCTGATTAAATTAAATAATGAAAAAAAGTAATACAAGCAAAACTAATCTCATGTTTCATAGTTGGTATAAAAGGCACCATTGTGTAGTTACCCACATGTTAGACATACTTTGTGTAGCTAGTAAATTAATAAAAAGAAGTTCATATTATTGCAGTTGATTTATAATAGCACTTCCTGTCCTCTGTGGTTTTCAGTGTACACTATTTTGTCTTCTACACCAAGTAACTTTTGAGTGTTAATTAATCTGTTGCCATTTTTAATAAGATGGAGACACAAGCTTTGACCTCTGTTGTGTCAAAAGATTTGAGTCAATTCTGCCCCCTTGCAGTTGCTATGGCAATGTGCCTTGTTGACACAGGTTGACATAGTTTTATTGATGGAGCGGCAGCTTCCTTGTGGATATACCAGATAGCCGATGCTGTCCTATAAAACAGGGTTCGAGAAGGAACACAGCATATTACTGTGTATCTTGAGGATTGTTTTATTCATATAGAAGGCAAAGAAACGTCTTGTATAGTGATAATACTCAATGGGCTTTGATCCTGGTATATAAATGCACAGTTTATTCTTTACAGCACTGAAAGCTTAAGAAAAAGTGAAAGAGAGCTGCAGGAGTTACCAAGAAGGTTCAAGGGCTTCCTAATGTTTAACTAATTTAAATGTTCATTTCATTATTTACTTTATCTAGGCTTTTCAACCTTTGATTGGATAGGCTTACTTGATGGCATTGTTATTAGCAGCAACCTGCTGACAACAGCATTACTCCTAGTCCTGAAAAGGACAAATTCCAATGACACTTGTTTTTTTCTCTGATGCTGTGAGTCATACTTAGCCTACTTTATCCTGACAGTTTTGTACGTGGCTTTACTACCCCCCTCTGGTCTCAAGAGTCCAGCTCAACAGCACTGTCTGACATTATTTCCTGTTGTCTCAAGTCGTCCCTGCTGGCTTTGTCTTGTGTCCTTGAATATGATAATATTCATATTGGAATATGAGCAGCAGTACAGAGAGAGGCAGCAAGGCTGCATACAGCACTGGTGAAAGCAGACACAGCTGAAATGGCAGCATGGAGCATTAGCATGAAGTGAAGGGCACAGTAGAACAACTGCAGTCAAGGAGGAGTTCATGAGACGAGAGGGAGATAACAATTGTCGGGGGTGGAGGTACCTTGTCGAGAAAGCTTATGAAACAGAAAGAGGGGATAGGAAAGAAAAAAGGAAAATGTATTTTTCTGTGGAGGGAGCCTGTAGGCAAGAAAGTGATAAAATGGCTAGGAGAGAAGGGAAGAGTGAGGAGGAAGATGATGTGCAGAGGAGGGCAGGAATATTTAAGGCCTAAAACAAATCTCTTTTGCTCATAGAATAAATAAAAAATAACTAGACAATTGAAAAAGCAAACTCTATCAATCCCCTAAGTCTTTTTTAGAAGTTAAACAAGCAGGCAGACAGACACAGAGAAGTAAAAGATGGTTATTGGTATGAAAACATTGTATTATCGTAAAACCATATAAACATCTAGCTTGCCTCCTACACTTTCAAAGCCTGTTGCTTTTATTAAGTATTAGTCAGTAGTTACGTAATACAGGACGAAATCAGTGTAGCATTTGTAACCTTTTTTAATATTTTCAGTGAGCTGTGTGCTGGCAGCGATACCCACTGCACCACAGTGCTGTCCATTTTATTATTTTGTTTCACCCAATCAGATGCTTTTTTATTAACGCTAGCATTTTCTTTGGCCTACAATCCCTGCAGTATAAACAAGTGGAGCAGTACATGTCCTTCCACAAGCTTCCTGCTGACATGCGCCAAAGGATCCATGACTACTATGAGCACCGTTATCAGGGCAAGATGTTTGATGAAGAGAGCATTCTTGGAGAGCTGAATGAGCCACTCCGAGAGGTTAGCCTTGAATCCACTCACCTTTCTCAATATGTGACTCGTGTAGGAGAATATTGATAAACTGTATGGCCGTAATCTCAAAGACAATTAATAATATACTTAAAATGTATTTCTTTACACTTTTCCTTTTCCTTTCTCTTTGCACATGAAGGAGATCATCAGTTTCAACTGTCGAAAGCTGGTGGCCACTATGCCTTTGTTTGCTAATGCAGATCCCAACTTTGTAACCGCCATGCTTACCAAGTTACGCTTTGAAGTCTTCCAGCCAGGAGACTACATCATTCGGGAAGGCACCATAGGAAAGAAAATGTATTTCATTCAACATGGGGTTCTAACTGTTCTGACCAAGGGCAGTAAAGAGACGAAGATTTCAGATGGGTCTTACTTTGGAGGTAAGCAGATATTCATGTTAATGCTAGTCAACAGGTCATAGATTGCTTATATGGTGAAGAGAGAATGGGGGAAAAACTGCAGAGAAAGATATCATGTCAACAAAATTATGTGAGAAACTACACAGTACGGTGAGCTTTTAGACAAATGCAGTACTACATATTCCATGTAAAACTTACTTTATATTAAGTATGCATTTTTCACGAATACAGATGATATAGCAGTATTTTCAAGGGGAGGAGAAAATGTGTCGCAGTTTGCACTACTATTCAAAGATTTGGAATCACCTGTTATATGGTATTAGATATTAGAAACATTTTAAAAAACATGAAACTTATATTAGTAGGTCCATAAATCATGAGAGATAATTGGTAGTGTTATATTGCAAATACAGTGGGTATAGAAAAAATCACCCCCTTTAAAATAATCACATTTTGTTGCTTTTCATCCTGAAATGAAGACAGGCACAGTTTTTGTTTTATCCAGCTGTATTTACTCAGAGCAACTTATAACATCCAAGTGAAAGATATAACACCAACATGTCAGAATTTTTTTTTTTTAAATAAAAAACCAGAATCACTGAGTTGGAAAAAGGATCACCCCCCTCCTAAAAATGACTTGTAAACTCAATCAGGTGTAGCTAATCACCTTCTCAATGGCACACAAAGCCATTTGACTTTCAATTGTGATCAGCTGTGGTCACTTTGACTAGCTCAGCATGAAAAGAGCTTTCCTGGAGCATTTTGTAGTGCAACTGAAGCAAACAATCAACTATGGGTGGCAAGACACTGTCAAAAGATCTCTGGGTTAAAGTTGTGGACAGGCATAAGTCAGGAGATGGATACAAAAAATTTCAAAGGCTTCATCAATGCCTAGAAGCACAGTGAAGTTTCTTATTAAGAAGTGGAAGGTATTTAGTACAACACAGACCCTCCCAGGATCAGGACGTCACTCCAAACTGGATGAAGAGCCAGGAGGAATCTGGTCAGAGAGGCTACCAAGAGGCCTACAGCAACTCTGAAGCAGTTACAGGAGTTTATGACAAAGAGTGGCCATTGTGTGCATGTGACAATATCACAAATTCTCCACAAATGTGGCTTGTACGGGAGGGTTGCAAGAAAAAAGCCACCCACGACTGAGCTTTGCCAAAATGCATCTTGAAGATTCTGAGGCCACATGTAAAAAGGTGTTATGGTCAGATTAATTATTTGGCCTCAACACCAAACGATATGTCTGGCGGAAATCCAATCCAGCTCACCATCCAAATAACACCATTCCTACAGTAATGCATGGAGGTGGTAATATCCTGTTATGGGGGTGTTTCTCTGCAGCAGGGACTGGAGCACTTGTCAGGATAGAAGGAAAATGGATGGGGCAAAATACCATCAAATTCTTGAGGAAAAAGAAGGTTTACGTTCCAACATGACAATGACCCAAAGCACACAGCAAAACTGACCACACAGTGGTTGAAGGAGAAAAAGGTGAATGTCCTTGCATGGCCTAGTCAGAGCCCAGACTTAAACCCCATTGAAAATCTGTGGAATGACTTGAAGACTGCAGTCCACAAACAGTCACCATCAAATTTAACTGATCTTGAGCAGTTCTGCAAAGACCAGTGGGCAAATATTGCAAAGTCTAGATGTGCAAAGTTAGTAGAGACATATCCCAACAGACTAAAGGCTGTAATTAAAAAATTAAGGCAAATTACAGCAAGGGGGTGATCCTATTTCCAACTCAGTGATTCTGTTTTTTAATTTAAAAAAAATAAAAAATTCTGACATGTTGGTGTTATTCATTTGGATGTTATAAGTTGCACTGAGTAAATACAGCTGGATAAAACAAAAACTGTCTGTCTTCATTTCAGGCTGAAAAGCAACAAAATGTGATTATTTTAAAGGGGGGTGATTCTTTTCTATACCCACTGTATATAAATTGTGATAGTCATGAATGTCCCTAGTTGTCATAATCACATTTATTTGCCATCTCTGCCAATTTGTCGTAATTCAGCCATCAGGAATCTACTCAAATTCACTTGGCTGCCAGCCTATACAACAGCACAAGATTTTACAGTAGTATAGAGCAGAAAATAATGGAAGCTGGCCAAACGAGCCATATATAATATGCTCCTAGGTACTGTTTTGTTTGCTCAATTCACACCGCCTCACTCTCTATTAAAACATTTTAATGCCATGCATTTTTAATACCACACAGAAGTCATGCATTTTAGGGATGAAAACACTCATGCACGTTCAGTAACCACTTTTCAGTAACCCTGATCAGGGACTCTGGGTATATGGAGCCTATCCCAGCAACACTGGGTGCAAGGCAAGAGAATTACACCCTGGATCTGATGCCTGATAATCGCAGGGCACCATGCACACACATGAGTCACACCTAGGCGCAATTGGAGAAACCAGAGAATCCATGAGAGAACATGCAAAACTTAGACAGTCAGCTCAGAATCAAACCCCGGACTGTGAGGCACCAATGCTACCCACTACACCACCATGCCACCCATTTAGGGGTGAAAGTACTTCATATAATTCATCTTTTTTTTTACAGTCATTTTTCTAAATTTAAGATTACCCTCAAATTGTATTTCATTGTTTTTCATTATATTAACATAAACTTAATAACTTGTCAACAGAGTGGATATTGTGCAAGAAACATTCACCTCTCTTTATGGTCAGAATACCATATAACTGAGACACACCTTGTACCTGGCAGAACAGTGCTTTACACATATCATTAAAAATTAAGTAGCCAATTAAAAATTAAGTAGAGTCTACTTAGAGCCTAAGTGTTGCACAATGGCTGTCAGTCTAAGTGGACATACAGTACTGTGCAAAGGTTTTAGGCACATGCAAAGAAATGATGTAGAGCAAAGATGCCTTCAAAATAATTAAATTAAATGTTTCTACATTTAAAAAAATATACATATAGCAGTAAACAGAAGTAAATGAAGCAAAGTCAATATTTGGTGTGACAAAAAAATAAAAACGAAAATAAAAATAAAAATAGTAGTCTCCGGTGCAGTTTGTGCAGTTTTATAAGGAAATGAGCTGGTAAGTTTTATTGAGCATCTTGCAGAACCAGACACAGTTCTTCTGGAGACTTTGACTTTTGCACTCGCTTCTTATGTTTGCAGCAAAACCCAGCAGCCTTCATTGTGTGTTTTGTCTGAAAAGTGTCTCTTATGTAATATGCTGCTTTCTTTAATGACATACAAACATTTTTTTGTAACATTTAATTTTGTGCTAGAAAACTAATGTTTGGGAATCTAAAATGTTTTTTGTACTGACTTGATAATGTAGAAGTCATAAAATAAAAAATCTATAACAAAGTTTGTACTAACAAAAAATAGGGTGCCTAAAATTTTCGCACAGTACTGTAGGTTCTTCCTGTACACACCAAACCACTGACCACATCATGTCACAGAGAGCAATAACTACCCTCTTCTGTGTACATGAGATACACTAATGGCTAATGTTACACTGATTGACCATCCTTTCCCCCAACTGTATGGTCATTTATGCTCCTTCAGTTGCTGTGGTATCGTCAGGACACAGAATCATGCACAATTGTGCATCTTAGTAGCTCTCTGCTACTTGAGATTTGATTACAGCTTTCTGGACATTCATTTTATTATAACATCACTGCCAGATTTCTATCTATTTTTTTCTTACACATGGTTTGAAAACCATGAAGTTGCAAACTGCTAGCATCATGTTAGAATTGTTTTATGTATGTATATTCAACAAACTACATTCTTTAACATTAATTTTACACATTTGAGAAGTAGTGTGTTATACTACTGTTTATAGTGCTAGAATGTCTATGTGAAGTTTGGTAGAAGGTTGATCTTACACTACCATTGTTATTATGGTCACCATGACCATGACAACAAGCATGTAGAGTTAGCAAATACCAACATAATCCAAGAGAACAAATAAACTGGACTCATTAGGAGCACAGATAAATGACTCATAAAGCCATTACCAGTAGTGATATTAAATTAGTTTTTGAGCTATACCTTGTATATACAGTTCCCTCCAAAAGTATTGGAATGGAAAGGCCAATTCTTTTGTTTTTTCTATACACTGAAGACGTTTGAGTTTGAGATCAAAAGATGATTATGATACAATAAATCTGAATTTCAGCTTTAATTTCCTGATATTTACATCTACATCTGTTAAACGACTTAGAACATGCCACCTTTTGTTGGAACCTACCCATTTTTCAACTTATCAAAAATATTGGAACATTTGACTGACAGGTGGGACAAGAGAGGACTAAAGGGAGAAACCCCCCAAAACAAACAACTGACAGAAGCTGTGGTTCAAGCCTGGAAAAGCATCACAAAAGAAAAGGGCAACAGTTCGCTGATGTCAGTGGGTCGATAGGTTATTGCAAGCAATGGATATGCAACCAAATAAGAAGTGGTTTTTTTTATGTTAATTTGCTTTAAGACTATCTGTTCCTATATGGTTCCTTTTGCTCATCTAAAAATTGGGTGGTCTGCCACTATAGGTGCATGTTCTAAGTTGTTTAACACATCTAGATGTAAATGTCAGGAAATTAAAGTTGATGTTCAGATCTATCATCTCATATTCATCTTTTGATCTCAAACCCAAATGTCTTTAGTATATAGCAAAAGACAACAATATATCTTTAGTATATAACAAAAAACAAAAACAAGGCCAACAAAAGAATTGGCCTTGCTGTTCCAATACTTTCCAAGGGGACTGTAGTTATTTCAACCTATAACAGCATTGCTAAATGATGGATGAAGATCTATTTACTGCAAAACTGTGCTCTGTACTCCACAGCCTTGTGATCAAACACATCAAAACCTAGCAAGTCTCCAAGAAATACCAGTAGCGCAGGCTCACCTAATGATGCATTCCAGTCAAATACTGTAGGATCCAACATATTATGTATTATGCATAACAATTTTGGTAGGGCTTCCTTTAAGTTAGCTGTGTCTGTTTTTAGCCACAGTATTTGTAATAAGCTTAACTGTGCAGACAGGCAATGCGCTGTTTCAACAGTGTTATCAGCTGATACTCAGGGGCAGTGAATGAGCACATTTCAGGAGCCTTGGGAAATTCCTCACCCGACATCAGTTAGCCATTCATGAAATTAATTTTCCTCGACTGTCGCTCAGTGGGACTTTGCAACGACTTTCAAATAATAGGTGAACAGAGGAGTGAAAGGAAAATAATGGAGGGCTGATAATGTTAGATAGTGTGAAGACTAGTTATCAGGCTTTTTACTGCAGGTTTTCAGGTTTTCATTCCAAACTGTTCTCCAATATATTAACTGTTTTAGTTCAGGTCTGGAAAAGCATCAGTTACAGTGCCCTCCACTAATATTGGCACCCTTGGTAAATATGAGCAAAGAAGGCTGTGAAAAATTGTTTACCTTTTGATCTTTTGTTCAAAAAATTAGCAAAAATACTCTCATGGATATCAAACAATTGCAAACACAACACAGGTTTATCTAAAAAAAAACATATACAGTATCTCACAAAAGTGAGTACCCCCCTCACATTTTTGTAAATATTTTATTATATCTTTTCATGGGACAACACTGAAGAAATGACACTTTGCTACAATGTAAAGTAGTGAGTGTACAGCTTGTATAACAGTGTAAATTTGCTGTCCCCTCAAAACAACTCAACACACAGCCATTAATGTCTAAACTACTGGCAACAAAAGTGAGTACACCCCTAAGTGAAAATGTCCAAATTGGGCCCAATTAGCCATTTTCCCTCCCCGGTGTCATGTGACCCGTTAGTGTTACAAGGTCTCAGGTGTGAATGGGGAGCAGCTGTGTTAAGTTTGGTGTTCTCGCTCTCACACTCTCTCATACTGGTCACTGGAAGTTCAACATGGCACCTCATGGCAAAGAACTCTCTGAGGATCTGAAAAAAAGAAACGTTGCTCTACATAAAGATGGCCTAGGCTATAAGAAGATTGCCAACACCCTGAAACTGAGCTGCAGCACAGTGGCCAAGACCATACAGCGGTTTAACAGGACAGGTTCCACTCAGAACAGGCCTCGCCATGGTCGACCAAAGAAGTTGAGTGCACGTGCTCAGATTCATATCCAGAGGTTGGCTTTGCAGAATAGACGTATGAGTGCTGCCAGCATTGCTGCAGAGGTTGAAGGGGTGGGGGGTCAGCCTGTCAGTGCTCAGACCATATGCCACACACTGCATCAAATTGGTCTGCATGGCTGTCATCCCAGAAGGAAGCCTCTTCTAAAGATGATGCACAAGAAAGCCTGCAAACAGTTTGCTGAAGACAAGCGGACTAAGGACATGGATTACTGGAACCATGTCCTGTGGTCTGATGAGACCAAGATAAACTTATTTGGTTCAGATGGTGTCAAGCGTGTGTGGCAGCAACCAGGTGAGGAGTACAAAGACAAGTGTGTCTTGCCTACAGTCAAGCATAGTGGTGGAAGTGTCATGGTCTGGGGCTGCATGGGGAGTGTACTGTGACATGTACTGTGACATACTGAAGCAGGGCATGATCCCCTCCCTTTTGAAACTGGGCCGCAGGGCAGTATTCCAACATGAAAATGACCCCAAACACACCTCCAAGACAACCACTGCCTTGCTAAAGAAGCTGAGGGTAAAGGTGATGGACTGGCCAAGCATGTCTCCAGACCTAAACCCTATTGACCATCTGTGGGGCATCCTCAAACGGAAGGTGGAGGAGTGCAAGGTCTCTAACATCCACCAACTCTGTGATGTCGTCATGAAGGAGTGGAAGAGGACTCCAGTGGCAACCTGTGAAGCTCTGGTGAACTCCATGCCCAACAGGGTTAAGGCAGTGCTGGAAAATAATGGTGGCCACACAAAATATTGACACTTTGGGCCCAATTTGGACATTTTCACTTAGGGGTGTACTCACTTTTGTTGCCAGCGGTTTAGACATTAATGGCTGTGTGTTGAGTTATTTTGAGGGGGCAGCAAATTTACACTGTTATACAAGCTGTACACTCACTACTTTACATTGTAGCAAAGTGTCATTTCGTCAGTGTTGTCCCATGAAAAGATGTAATAAAATATTTACAAAAATGTGAGGGGTGTACTCACTTTTGTGAGATACTGTACATATATCCTTGTTAAATATAGGTGTGCAACAATTATTGGCACCCCTATGAATTCATATGAGAAAAATATATTTGAAGTATATTCCCATTGATATTTTACATTTTTTTTAGTACACCTGGGTGACTAGGAACAGAAAATTGTTCATCCATGACTTCCTGTTTCACAGGGATATAAATATGAGGTAACACATAGGCCATATTCACTTTGTCATTCATAACAATGGGTTAGACCAAGGAATATAGCTGTGATGTGCGGCAAAAGGTTGCTGAGCTTCACAAAATGGGAAGTGGCTATAAGAAAATAGCAAAAACACTGAAAATCTCCAAAACTACAATCCAAAGTCACCTACATCACCACAAGTTGTTTGGAAGGGTTTCAAGAAAAAAGCCTCTACTCTCATCCAAAAACAAACTCAGGTGTCTTCAGTTTGCCAGACACTACTGGAACTTCAAATGGGATCAGGTTCTATGGTCAGATGAAACCAAAATAGAGTTTTTTGGCAATAAACACCAGAGGTGGTTTTGGCGCACACAGAGAGGTAGCCATATGGAAAAGTACCTCATGCCCACGGTTAAATATGGCGGTGGCTCTTTTGTTTTGGGGCTGTTTTTCTGCCAGAGGACCTGGATATTTTATTAGGATACATGGCATCATGGACTCTATCAAATATCAACATTAAATGAAAACCTGACTGCCTCTGCCAGAAAGCTTAAAACGGGCCAACACAGAAATGGTTTACTGACCACAAAATCATGGTCCTGCCATGGCCATCCCAGTCCCCTGACTTGAAACCCATAGAAAACCTGTGAGGTGAACTGAAGTGGAGATTCCACCAGCATGGACCTCGAAATTTGAATGATCTGGAGAGATTCTATATGGAGGAATGATCTCAGATCCCTTGCCATGTATTCTCCAACCTCATCAGGCATTATAGGAGAAGACTGTTATCTGAAGAGCTGTTATCTTGACAAAGGGAGGTGGCACAAAGTATTGAGTAAAAGGTGCCAATAATTGTTGCACACCTATATTTAACAAAGATTTTTTAAAGATAAACCTGTGTTTTGTTTGCAATTGTTTGATATCCATGAGAGCAGAGTATTTTTGTGAATTTTTTAACAAAAGATCAAAAAGTTAAACAATAAAGACAATTTTTCACAGCCTTCTTTGCTCATATTTACCAAAGGTGCCAATATTAGTGGAGGGCAGTGTATGTTTTAATGTTGACTGTTGAATGGAATTTAAAGGAGCAATGCTTGGCACTAAAATGGCAATATTGATGTCTCACAGATGGTGAGGGAATGAAGCTTCTACAAATATTTTCTGGAAATTCTGGCCCACCTGTTCAGAAAATGTATGGTAGCCTTATTTGTAGCATTCTCTTCTCAGAAAATCAGAGAACTATAGATTTATACAAGGAAAAAATAACATTTTACATAAACTATGCCTTCTGCCCAGACTCATCTGAAGCTTTTACATGTTCAACAAGCTGCTCATAATCTCTCCCCATAAGTCCTGTGCGTGAAAGAGAGAAAAGAGTAAAAAAAGAAGAAAAAAACAAAACAGTCTGGACCATAGTTTTAATGAGAATGCTCTCTCTTTGTCTCATGCTTTCTCATCCTCATCCTGACTTTTTCTATTTTTTCTCGTTTTGTCCTTTACTATTGCTCCCCTCAGTCTCATCTCTGTCTCTTTCTTTTTGTGTCACTCTCCCCTTACTTCCATGTGTGATAGTGTGTATGTGAGCACCGATGGAGTGGCTCTTGTCTCACTGTTGTTTATGACTGTGGCTGTGACGGATGGAGAGAGTGTAATCCCTTAGGCCATTTCTGCTGCTCTATCGTATCCAAACATCCCCACTCCATTTTGGCTCCAAGCTGATGAAAGGCGCTTTATTTATGGTCTTGTATTTTCACTTGTATTTTAAATGTACAGCTTGAACCAATCACCAACATCACTGGTAGTAAGATGTAATGTAATGTACACTTTTTTAATTATATGCATTCACTTAAACAGGCTTTAGAAATTGCATATAAATGATTTACGCATGTTTTCATTTTATGTAAGGGCTCAATTACACTGTTGATGCTGATGGGTTCTCTACAGCTTTCCTTCACTCTCCCTCCCACACTATTTACATACCTTCTCCAATTATTTTACGATCTTTACTCCATGATACCATCTATAACATACCTAAGCTTCGAACTTTCACTTGAAAAGAGATTTCAAAATTGATTTTTACATGGATCATTGTATAGTCATTAGTGAATTCTGATGTTAATACAGATCTTAATACTCTGTACAGAGATCTGTTTGCTGACTCGGGGCAGAAGAACAGCCAGTGTGAGAGCAGAGACATACTGCCGTCTGTACTCTCTATCTGTGGACAACTTTAACGAAGTGTTGGAAGAGTATCCAATGATGCGTCAGGCTTTTGAGACAGTAGCCCTTGATCGCCTAGATCGCATTGGTGAGAGCTGTCATTCATGTAGGGTTTTATCCATTTGCAGTTGGTAAACGTCAGTTTAGTTAAACCCAGACTATGAGGTGTATAGTTTGTTAGCTTGATTTGTTGATTTGCAGTTGGATGGCTGCTCAAAGCAAATTTGTGATTCTGTGTTTTAGTCATTCTTTCATACGTAGGTAACCACAAAGTGAGAAAAAAATTAACAAAGCAAACATCAGTGTGATATTTTTTGATGCATTTGCTATTGCACACGTGATGCATTTCTTGCCCACTAGTTTCAGCCATAGCTATTGATATTGACTTATAGAAGGTCATAGTACAAAAATACATGAATACTAGATATTCCCAACAACAAATTCAGACAATATTCAAATAACAAGGTGAATATTTAATATAGTATAATGTAATATCTAAGCATTATGTAAGTATTATATATTGTTTCTTTCTGCTTTATCGTTATAGGAAAGAGAAACTCTGTTCTCCAGCACAAAGTGCAGCGAGATCTCAACTCAGGTGTGCTGAACTTTCAGGAGAATGAAATCATCCAGCAGATTGTACAGCACGATAGGGACATGGCTCACTGTGCCCACCTACTGCAGACCCCCTCGTCAGGTCTTCACACAACCCCAGCTCCATCCTCTCACACTCCAGTTATCTGGGCTCCTCTCATCCAGGCTCCACTCCAAGCTGCTGCAGCCACTACCTCAGTGGCCATTGCCCTTACCCGCCACCCACATCTGCCCCATACACTTTTCCGGCCTCCGGTACCCATGTTGGGTTCGTTGAAAGATCCATCAGGCCATTTTAAAAGGTTCCCTGTGGTTTCTGGTGTTACTGCATTGGGTAGCTCATCCTCTGGAGCAAGTTCTCAGCTTGGCTCTGGAGTGGAGACCCCTATTTTGGATACACTGAGAGCCAAGAGTTCAGCAACATCTTCCTCACCTCCTTTGCCTTCTGCCTCGAGTTCTTTGCTGTCTTCTACAACAACCACCATCACCACCATCACATCCAGCATCAGTGAAGCCTCCACCTTCTCCCAGAGACCTCTCAGCACCTGTGGTTCTGGATTCTCCAGTGTGGCTCAGCTACATCCCCTACCACAGCTTCCACATACTTCCTTTTCCAGCATTACTGCTCCACTGCCTGGCTTCTTCCAGCAAGGGGCAGTAGGAAGAGACTTGGCTCAATTTGCCATTCCCTCTGCCTCTACTATCACTCCTTTGATAGCCCACTCCATTAGCCCTATACTGACGCAACTGCAGTCCACTCAGCCCAAACCTCTTCAAGTTAAGTGCAGTCAGGAGGTGAGCAAACCAGTTAGGACAGCCACGCCATCATCTTCTACCGGATCCCCACTTTTCTCTGCAAATCTTTTAGAGCCAACTGTCCCAAATCTCCAGACTCAGGATCCTCAGAGTAGTGATCATCTCCTCCAGCTCTCCCATGAACCATCTGCTCTGGCTTCACTTGCTCAGTATGGCTCTGGAAATGCTTCCCCTTGTAGCACCCCACCAGCCTGGAGCCCTACATTCCAGAGTCCTATGGTGCAGAGGAAGCGGACACCCACTAATAGCAATCCCTCGAGTACCTCAGGATCCCAAAGTTCTCTCCTGTCCCCTCAGACCCTTTGTCCTCTGCCTTTCCAGTCACAAGAGAGGGTGGGGTCTCTGGTTGATCTCCCTTCTCAGGACGTCAGCACTATTTCCTTATCGCTTCCTTCCCCACGACCCTTTGAGAGGCCCAAACTAATAAGACAAGGCCCACATGGTCCAGATCAGTCACATCTGGTATCAGTGTCTGGGTTCAGCCATACTTCTTTCCCAACCCCTGTTACCAAACTTTATAGTTCAATACCTGGCCATGTGGCCCTGTCAAGACAGCCTTCCAAAGTGTCCCAAGCCCAGACTGGATCTTCTGGTGGTCTTGGGTCTCGAGACAGTTCCATTCCAGGGACACCAAGCTTACACCCCAAACTCCCATCAAACTTATGAGAATGGATTGTACCCTTGTCTATTGTACAGACCATGTTTTTATCAATGAAAAATATCTATCAAAGAACCTAACTTTTATGGCTAAGAAGATGTTTGTGTACCTGTATTTATAACAGTGCAATGACTACTTCTCAACTCATAATGCCAAATGAAGGAATAGATAGGTGTCTGATGATTGAATGAGAGTGTGTGTTTGTGACTGGGTGGTGAATAAGTGTACTATTTGACTTTGTCTTCCATTTCCTTTAGCAATTTTGCAATACTAATGATGGTGACATTATGTAGGGATATGCAACAAATAGCAGTTTCCAAAAAAAAACATTAAACCAATACAGTAATAATGGGGTTATGGGTGATCCTTGGGAAGTATGCTGGAAAAGAGATGCAAATATACTTCTTGCTATATATCATGTCATTGTGGTGAAAGAACAGTTACTAAAGATCTCACTTATCAGGTTCGGGACACAAATTCACACGCACAGGCATACACATAGTCATATTCATTATCAGACACGCACTGACCATTTCACTAGACCTTCCCCTATCTATACTTCCTTGTTAACCAAGGCACACTGCTCAGTATCTATGGCCTTTCCTTTTTTAACAGCACTGCCTTAGAGCCTGAACAACCAGGGAATGATCCCCTCACTTCCACTGCAGAAGAGATAAGATAAAGAATGTATTGCAATCATTTATATGTGCTTTGTATGTGTACTTGTGCGGTACTTAAGCAATAAAACTGTATGCTTGGTTTTGTACCTGCACAGAGATTTGTACATTGCAGCTTTCTTCCTAGCAAAGAAAATATATAGGCTCATAAAAATGACTGATTACATGTTAACAAGATGGTATGATATAAGCCCATTTAATGCCAAAGCTTGTGTTTCCAGAACTGCAACTGTAAATTTGCATTGTGATTGTTTTAATGTACTGGAAAATGCAGCATATTCCACACTGTGATGGACTGGCAGATCCTGTCCATGGTGTATTCCAGCCTTGTGCCCAGTGTTCCCGGGATAGGATCCAGATCCACCACAACACCACAAAAGGAAGATGAATGAATGATGAATGAGCATATTCCACATTTTGCATGGCATTATTTCAGTAACATTAATATTTAATATCTATTTGTAAAGAAAAATTGAACTTTGTCCCAACCAGAAATTTGACAAAAACATACAGTAATCAAGACTTTTTTTTTGCCATACTCATAATAATTGGCTTGGAACTATCAAGTGCCCTTCCTTTAAAGCATTGGTTGTTCTGCTTAATTATGCAGAAGTAATGCTGAATGTACTGCACATGATCTGAAACCTGCAAGACTTGAAATATTTAAACGGGGAACAACAAAACTCAGTCCATAACCATTACTGCCCAGTAAGTTCCATTTCTGTATCTTGAATGAATCTGTATCTTGAATTATCTTGAATGACACCTATTTGTTTGTTTGTTTGGTAGAAAGATCAGCATCAGTGAGAACTCACAGTTGACAGCTGATATTTTAAAATGTCTTCACTTTGCATTTATTAAGCAGGTTGTCTGTAGCATTCATACTCTTATTATCTTTTACACTACCTCAAGTCTCCACATTTTCATCTACAGTTATGTAAAACAATAAATGCACCCCATGGAAATTGTTGGCTTTTCTGACATATTTGGACAAGCAAACATTTTATTATCTTTGAAACAGTGCCTATTATTAAAGTTGATATACTTGAACAAAACCACAAGGAAAATTAGCTTTTTCAATCATTTTTTCAACAGAAATATCAATAGATGTGATATTCTTCTGTGGAAAAAGTAAGTACACCCTTGGCCTCAGAAGCTACTATTGCCCCCTTTAGCAGAAATAACTTCTTGTAGGCGTTGTGCATAATTGTCCACCAGTCTCTGAATTGTTGACCACTCTTCCATGTAATGGTCTTTCAGTTGCAAGATGTTTGAGGGTTTTCTTGCATGCACTGCCCGTTTCAAATCCCCCCCACAACATTTCAATGGGATTCAAACCCGGGCTTTGACTAGGCCATTCCATATCCTTCCATTTCTTCTTTTTGAGCCATTCCTTCTTTGTGGATTTGCTGGTGTACTTAGGATCATTATCCTGTTGAAAAGTCCACTTTCGGTTCAACTTCAACTTTCGGACATATGGTCTTACATTATCTTCAAACACTCTTTGATATCATGCAGAATTCATAGTTGAATCAATGAATGCAAGCTGTCCATTCCCTGAAGCAGCAAAGCAACCCCAAACCTTAACATTTCCACCACCATGCTTGACAGTTGGTATGAGGTGCTTCTCCTGAAAAGCATGTCTGCTGTTACTGTGGCCAAACAACTGTCTTTGATTCATCTGTCCAGAGCACATTATTCTAAAAGGCCTAGTCTTTGCCTATATGTTCATTGGCAAACTGTAGTCTTGCTCAGCAAATGCTTTTTCCTGACACACCTCCAAATTTGTGCAAATTTGTACAATCTTACCGATTGTAGAAGATTGCACTTTGACACAAACAGTTGCAAGACTAGCAGATCTTATGATAAATTTTAGGGTTCTTGAGGACTTCTTTTTGCATCAGACGGTCTGCTCTTGGGCTGAATATGCTGGGACAGCCAGTCCTGGACAACTGTCAGTCGTTTGAAATCTGCGCCACTTGTATATTATTTTCCTTACAGTGGAATGATGTATTTCAAATAATTTGGAGATCTTTTTAAATCCCTTGCCAGACTCATAGGCATCCACAACCTTTTTTCTGAAGGCCTTACAGAACTTTTTAGATCTTGACATAATGACACCACACACCTTAATAGCAAAGGGAACACCAGACACTAGATATGAGAGGGGTTTAAATAAGACAGGTTCCACCTGCACTCATTAAGCAGATTGAAATCACTGGCACCCAATCTTGAACACCTGATTCTAATTTTAAGGATTTTATGGTGTGATAAATTTAGGAGTGTACTTACTTTTTCCATGTGACTGATCTGTTGTTTTTTGTTTGTTTGTTTTTTGTTAATTTAAATTGTGAAAATGACTACAAAATGTCACTTTTATGTGTAATTTGATAGAATGTGTCACCTTTATTAATAGGCACTGTTTCAAAGAGGATCAAAGGTTTGCAAAAAAAAATTCCATGGGGTCCACTTATTTTTTCACATGAATGTATATACAATATCTACATGGGAAAAATAATTATAACAGTGACACACAGTCCTAGATACTTATCTAACTATTCTAGCATCAATTAGCCTATTTATCAGTACTATGGAGTAATATTAAGTACTCTGTGTATATTATTATATTATGTGCTTAATTGTGTGTGAGAGTCTATGTATGCATGTGGGATTATACATGGAATATGCATTTATTATTTTTATGACAGATGTATGGTAGCATTAATAACTTGCTACATTGTTTGCTTGTTTTTTTGTTTTATGTTTCACATCTATTTAAACATTTAAGTGTTATTCTTCTGGAATGACTGTCAAGAAGGTCAAGTGAAAAAGGTCATTTGCATCAAATTTAATTTCTAAATGATTGTCACTTTGATGTTTCCTTGCCAGCATCAGTTTACATATGTAATTACATTGATAATAAAAATACCCCAATGTGGAGATTTTTGTATTTAATAGAAATACAGATTAACTGCTTTAATATAAAGAAATATATCGCTCCTAAAATATAACCATAATCATAATATAACCATACTCATAAATTAACCATACTCATGATTAAAAAGTTTGGGGGTTGGGGGGGGACTAAGAATACATTTTTTGTGACATGACTATTTAGTTTTTTTATTCTCTCTGTCATACTTTCTTTCAGGCGCTTTCAGCAACTCATGGACATTCATCCACATGTTATTGGATTTTTTCATCTTTTGCATCATTGCATGCAGAGAGAAAGTATGAAGGTCATATCATTAAGAAGCAGTATTCTCTTTTAGATACTGGGGCTTTATTGAGGCTTTAGGGTCTGTTCTAGGGCATCAGACTTCTGATGTTGCTTCACTAGGGGATAGAGATAACATTGTCCACTTCATATACACCACCAACGCAGTGCTGGATCAATCTTTATCTCCCACTCCAACGCCTTTCCTGAGCTGACTGACTGATATACTTGAATATGTAGCCTACACACCATATACTTCATTGTGGAGTGAGATACAAGCTGGATGATTGTTGGAAAAATGGGTAATAGACCAAAAAAAAAGCCCACAGATTCCACATTATGGATACATTTAAATATTCCTAATGTGACACATTTTTAAATGGGGGAGAATGGTGGGGTCTTTTTTCATGCTTACCTTCTGTTTTACAGAGAATTTTACTAACACAAGCTTCCTTCCTGGGGGGATAGCAGTACAGTGGAAGCAAAGCTAAGCCTTACTCCATTTGCATACAAATTGCCCAGCTGATCCCTGTCATCCTGACACTGCAGTTTGTGAACAAGCATACTTTTTCCCTGCTAATAATGGCAATGATTAAGATCTTATGATAAAGATCTTCAAAAGTAAGAGCATACTGATGACCATGAAGCACTGAGGGAATTTATTTACCATTGATTTTTAGAGGCTCTTGTGGAGGTTTGAGAAATTGCATGTACCTGGTACATTCAAAGTGATGTGAATATTAATGGGAAATCTGAGTGCTGACTCATTCTGCACCTGAACTGGTACTTGCATGCACGTGGATGAAAAAACTCATCACTGATATTTTAATTCTCAGTGCAATTTAGTTGTCAATAATCAGTAATCTGGATTTTAAAAAAAAAAAAAAAAAAAAAAAAAAAAAAAACATGAATATGAATACGTATGCTGCATTGTATGTGGTGTCTAATTATACACTGCCATCTAGTGTTCAAACCCCAATATCACCCCCACCCACCACCCCCCGTGCTTAATAAAAAATATACACTTCTTACTTCATAATGGTGTTGCAAGGAATTTATTTGAGCTGTAAAAGCTGGTTTAGACCATATGAACTAACATTTGAAGTAAAAGCGTGGAATAACAACTAAAACTGTTTTAGAGTCATGTCACTAATATTGCAAAAAAAAACACACACACACACACACACATATATATATATCCAGGTGCATCTCAATAAATTGGAATGTCGTGGAAAAGTTCATTTATTTCAGTAATTCAACTCAAATTGTGAAACTCGTGTATTAAATAAATTCAATGCACACAGACTGAAGTAGTTTAAGTCTTTGGTTCTTTTAATTGTGATGATTTTGGTTTACATTTAACAAAAACCCACCAATTCACTATCTCAACAAATTAGAATATGGTGACATGCCAATCAGCTAATCAACTCAAAACACCTGCAAAGGTTTCCTGAGCCTTCAAAATGGTCTCTCAGTTTGGTTCACTAGGTAAGCCACAAACATTCATTACCAAAGAAGCTGGCTGTTCACAGAGTGCTGTATCCAAGCATGTTAACAGAAAGTTGAGTGGAAGGAAAAAGTGTGGAAGAAAAAGATGCACAACCAACCGAGAGAACCGCAGCCTTATGAGGATTGTCAAGCAAAATCGATTCAAGAATTTGAGTGAACTTCACAAGGAATGGACTGAGGCTGGGGTCAAGGCATCAAGAGCCACCACACACACACGTGTAAGGGAATTTGGTTACAGTTGTCGTATTCCTCTTGTTAAGCCACTCCTGAACCACAGATAACGTCAGAGGCGTCTTACCTGGGCTAAGGAGAAGAAGAACTGGACTGTTGACCAGTGGTCCAAAGTCCTCTTTTCAGATGAGAGCAAGTTTTGTATTTCATTTGGAAACCAAGGTCCTAGAGTCTGGAGGAAGGGTGGAGAAGCTCATAGCCCAAGTTGCTTGAAGTCCAGTTTTAAGTTTCCACAGTCTGTGATGATTTGGGGTGCAATGTCATCTGCTGGTGTTGGTCCATTGTGTTTTTTGAAAACCAAAGTCACTGCATCCATTTACCAAGAAATTTTGGAGTACTTCATGCTTCCTTCTGCTGACCAGCTTTTTGAAGATGCTGATTTCATTTTCCAGCAGGATTTGGCACCTGCCCACACTGCCAAAAGCACCAAAAGTTGGTTAAATGACCATGGTGTTGGTGTGCTTGACTGGCCAGCAAACTCACCACACCTGAACCCCATAGATTCTATTGTCAAGAAGAAAATGAGAAACAGGAGACCAAAAAATGCAGATGAGCTGAAGGCCACTGTCAAAGAAACCTGGGCTTCCATACCACCTCAGCAGTGCCACAAACTGATCACCTCCATGCCACGCCGAATTGAGGCAGTAATTAAAGTAAAAGGAGCTCCTACCAAGTATTGAGTACATGTACAGTAAATGAACATACTTTCCAGAAGGCCAACAATTCACTAAAAATGTTTTTTTTATTGGTCTTATGAAGTATTCTAATTTGTTGAGATAGTGAATTGGTGGGTTTTTGTTAAATGTGAGCCAAAATCATCACAATTAAAAGAACCAAAGACTTAAACTACTTCAGTCTGTGTGCATTGAATTTATTTAACACACAAGTTTCACAATTTGAGTTGAATTACTGAAATAAATGAACTTTTCCACGACATTCTAATTTATTGAGATGCACCTGTATGTGTGTGTGTGTGTATATATATATATATATATATATATATATATATATATATATATATATGTTTTTTGTTGTTTTTTTTTGCAATATTAGTGACATAATGCGCAGCATGGATTATACTGACAAACAAAACATTTTTTAATAAAAGAATGATATGTGGGACATATAAGGAGTGACACTGTACTGCTATGCATGTCAACACGGTTTACAAAATACTCCACTAGAGGGTGATGCTGGGTTGTGTGAAATCAAATCTTCTTTTCCCAAATACCAGTCATGCTAACCATCTCCAGACTTAAAATCCTGGAAGCCAAGAAAGAAACTAACACATATCAGGTGATAATCAGTTTAATGGATGATCCATTAAATGGAGTGGTCAGTGTGTAAAGTGAACAGCTATAAGAGTATGAGTTGAAAGAGAGGTGTGGCAGTATCACAATTTACTTGGTGAGTATATACAGACAACTGCCTCACACACTATAGCACTAAACAACCTATACAACAGTCACAACACAGCATACCAACAAGGTGTTGTACAAACTCCAAGGATAAGCACTGTAGGGCTAGTGAGTGCAAATCTTTGGTCAGTTGGTCAAAGTGCTTTGAGATTTCTTTTTGGTAGAGTAAGCAAATGCAGTGTAAACAGCATCATAGAGTCCTCTGGAAATACCACTAGGCAAAGCAGGGGCTTCATTTATACTGTTGACACATCAATTAAATTAAATCTAAGTAGAAAGAAACTATGGGAGTCAGGGATTATGGGGAGTGGCACAGTTCTTATTCATGGTGCTCAAGGTACCAGAACAACACGCATGGTGTTGGTGTAACCAGAGCCAGGACGCCAACCAGTGACAACAATCACAACATCACCAGATTGGTAGAACTTCCGGGCTTTACCTGGAAAAGAAAAATAATGTTATCCATTAACAACTTCCTGAATCTGTAGGCAGAGATTTCATGGCCAGTGTAAACTTCTGGCTAAATAAATGGACAAACCAGTGCTTTATTATCCAGAGCCCAAAAGTCTTTACTTCTCAGCTACTTTCACACTTTCCAAACCTACAACAACTCAATAGCTCTTTTAAAGAGATATCTAAAGAGGTACTGTGTCCTTACCCATTTCCAGGGCAAAGCTGACACGCAGGTCCACATCCTCGGCCCACACATCATTGGCAGGCTTGTTGTAGAGGATGGGGAAGATGCCACGGTACAGATGGCACTGACGTGCTGTCTGCTCGTTCCGGGTCACAGCCATGATGAGGGCACGAGGCCTGTATCTAGATAGCAGATGAGCAGACCTAAAGAGAGAGAGAGAGAGAGAGAGACTGGTAATCCAAAAGAGTAACTGTAATAGCTACAGAACTATGGCGACTATCTAGACTAAAAAAAACAAACAAACATATCTACACTGTCAACTTTAACTAAAAAAGCAATGTAAGCAATAGCAAGTATAATAGTAGTACAATACTACATATTGGGCTTTAAATTGAAGATTTTTCTGTTGTATTGCTTCAATGGTAAGCATTTTGATAGTATAGTATGTATTAACGTGCATCTTGAAATGCCCTTCGTCAAGTAGACCTTCTGTATACAAAGCTGTACTGGTTGTACCACAACAGCTGAGAAGTTTAAATTAGCCTGCAAAATGTCAGGGTTCAGGCCAGCAAAGGTCAGGCTATGCATGAGGGCGCACATTTCACATTGGCATAACACAGGGGTTTGTATGTGTGTCTGTGTGTGCACTATGTGAACAAAATATGTGAGAGTAACATACAGTATAAAAGTGTTATACAAAATGCTTATGGTATAAATCTGAATATGCATAGATGTACTGTCTCTCTGTTTGTACCTTCCAGATTTGGTGAGAACGATAATTGCACTGGCACAGCACTTAAAGGAAGTTTCCACAGCTCCTATGGCCACAGATTCACAAGGGTCACGGGTCAGGTGTGTGGTGCGACGCAACTCCTCAAACACTTGCCTGTGGAACATGGCTGCCTCAGCCTCACGGGCAATCTGAACCCAAACACACGAGCAAGTAAGGGAAAGAGAGGAAATCAGAATAATGTAGCCATTGAAGTCTAGCATGTACTGATTTACACAGCTTCAAATTTGCTTTCATTGTAATCTAGAAATTGGTATGATGTCTTGCTGAAGTTAGACTTATAGATGTGAACCTGCAACAGTTTCCAAATGCAAATCATGCAAGCTTAATATCAGGGTTCTTGTCATCTAAGTCATCAAAGAGATCACATGCAACACCAATTTTAATTTCTTTACATTGGCTCCCAGTTAAATTTAGAATTCAATTAAAAATTCTTGTGATGGTGTTTAAAGCATTGCATGGTCAAGCTCCTGCTTATATAAAAGAGTTGTTGCAACATTATGACTCCAGTAGGAATCTGAGATATCCGGAGCAGGTCTTGTTAGCTGTTCCTCGCTCTAGACTAAAGACTAAAGGTGACGCTGCCTTTGAGGTTGTTGCTCCCAAATTGTGGAATGCTCTCCCTTTGGATTTAAGATCTGTGGACTCTGTGGTCATCTTTAAAAAGCAGCTAAAAACCCACTTGTTTAAACTTGCTTTTGTCTAATTTGTTTGTTTTGTCTTTGTTTTTTGTTTTCTGTTTTGTGTTTTTATATTGTGGATGTTAAGCACTTTGTGACGTCTGTTCTAGAAAGGTGCTATAGAAATAAAAACTACTTACTTACTTACTTACTTACTTGTCAAGTTCAAACATAGTAAAGTGGTTTCAAACAATCAAAAACCTTTAACAGCGTGCCAGGCTGTGAGTAAAGTTGTTGGACAGCTCCTCAAAAGCATGTAACATCAGTGGCACCATCGCGCCACAACACACAAGCTTTGTGCATGTTCCACAGAAGACTACAAAACACACTGATAAGAGGACAAGACAAGACTGGTAAAAGATGAGGCAAATCAGACACACAGAATAAATGGCTATTACTAGAAGCGTTTACTAATCACTGTGAATTAGCAATGGTTCTTAATTGATTTTTCACTTTCCAAGTCAAATGGAAATAGCCAATCTTAGTTCTGAAGCTCCTCACTCCACATCTTCATTACAGTACACAGGACAGACTGTATGAAATTTTAGTGACACTTTTAGTGAGGGACAGCAGGTGAATTGAATATAATAGATTCCTCACAACAACAATTTCAAGACTAAATGCAGTCAAAATGCATTAAAATGCCAGGCCAGAGTGACAATATCACACTCACCAGGTGCTGTGTCAACACAGACTCAACAGGGTATTCGCCCTTGGCTGTCTCTCCGCTCAGCATGATGCAGTCAGCACCATCCAGCACTGCATTGGCTACATCACTGCTCTCAGCACGAGTAGGACGGGGCTTCTTAATCATGCTCTCCAGCATCTGCCATTCAGAGGAACAAAGTAGTCAGTCAGAAGGAGCCAAAATTCAACTGCTTTATTTATTTATTTATTTATTTTGAAGAAATCAAAATCTATTGATAAAGTCATGTTTTTATTTCTTCACCTGTGTAGCACAAATGATAGGTTTGCCGATCCTGTTGCTGCGTCCAATCATCATCTTCTGAGCCAGGAAGACCTTCTCTGTGGGGATCTCGATACCCATGTCTCCACGGGCAACCATGATACCATCACTGGCCTCCAGAATCTCATCAAAACTGGGCAAAGAGTGAGAGCAAAGCAAAACACATTCAAATAAAACAACTCATCAAAACTATGCAAATAGTGGCAAAACAAAACAACTAATTCACATAAATCACCTCAAAGTAACTAGGCAAAACAAAACAAAAGAACATTTTTCAAATCAAGAATCTTATTAAAACTGGGCAATAGAGGCCAATAAAAAAAAATTAAAGTTAAAAATTAAGAATCTCGTCAAAAGAGAAACAAAATTAAACAAAAAAATGTTACTGACAACAAAAAATAATTAGTGCTGGACTAAGAAAACTCTTAGTGGAACATTGGCATTACATTCTCCTACATACTCACTTGCGCACCCCCTCATGGTTCTCCAGCTTGCTGATGATCTTGATGTTCTTGCCCTTCTCACCCAACACCTTCCTGACAGAATGAACGTCCACAGCCTTGCGGATGAAGGAGGCAAACACCATGTCCACCCCTTGCTCCACACCGAACTGCAGGTCTTGGATGTCCTTCTCAGACACAGCAGGCAGGTCTATTTTAGCACCAGGCAGGTTCACACCTTTCTTGCTGCCCAACATTCCACCATTCTCAATCTCACATATCAAGTAGTCACCACCTGGATCAAAAGTCATAGAAAGCTTTAGACAAAGAAGTATAAACACAGAGAAAGTGAAGGTCTAAGCATTAGTATTTCATTTACAACCTTGGCTTGGTTATGATTGGGTTTAAACTGAATTAGTTGCTGAAACTGACCAATTTCCAGGACTTTCAGGGAAATGAGGCCATCATCAACGTAGATCTTGCTGCCCTGCTGAACCACCTTAGTGATATTCTTGTAATCTAGCCACAGGGTTTTCTCATCACAGTTGTCTTTGTATTTGTCATCCAGGGTCAACTTAAGTTTCTCACCCTTGTTTAACTTCACCTCCTCAGTGCCACTCTGGAGAAGGGACATATAATGTAAATATAGACAGTTGATGAATTGTATAAGAAGTCTCAATCTTACTTAACCTCTCTCTCTCTCTCTCTCTCTCTCTCTCTCTCTCTCTCTCTCTCTCTCTCTCTCTCTCTCGCTCTCTCGCTCTCTCTTTTCTGTAGGGTGTGCAACTTTTGGATCAACTCCTCTCTTTACAGTGTCTCATAAAGACTGTATAGTAAGATCAGTATTATTTTAGGTAGTGACAATTCTAAGCAAAATGTTTGACAGGAAACAAGAAGTAGTATGCTGAGGATCTAAGAGACACACTCACGCCCTTGATGAGTCCAGTCCTGATTTCAGGACCTTTGGTGTCCAGTGCAACGGCCACAGGTCTGTACTCAAGGCTTCCAGGTACAAAGCTCTCAGTGGCTTCACGCACATTCTTGATGGTTTCAGCATGGTACTAAAGAACAAAGAAGTAGGTCCATCTCAATAAAGTGCAAAACTAAAAAATATTTAATAATACACTCTGCCTGAAAACATGTTTTTGATCAACATCAATTCCCCAATAACAAATCTACAAGAATAACATTTTTTTTCCATGTGACAAAACATTACAAGGCAAAACTTTATAAAAGCTTTCATTGCGAAAACTTGGATGTAATTATCAATAGACCATGAACAAGTATATTAAGTATCATTTATAACCATTTGTTAATGTTTAAATTCAGACATTTCAAACACATTGGTGTGTGTATATGTACTGTATATGCTGCATATATGAGAGAGTGGTTGCACTTACTATGTTTCTTTCAGTAATGAAAATGCCAGTTATTCCCGGCTTGTTTTACTTGTCCATCTATAATTAAATGCCTGTAAGTAGTCTAGGGCATATTTGAAAGGTGCCATGAGTATAGTGAACTGTAACTGGATCTGAGAAGGCAATCTCGGAGACTATATACTTTATACTGTATGTCTGCACAGATCATATTTCCTATGATATAATTTGTTGACCAGCTGACTGCCACACTACAAAGACTTACATAACTGCTTGTGCATCAGAAGAGGTACAAAGTCCCTCTCAATGCCTAAATAATTGCATTTCAAAATATCTTAGAAATTACCCTAAGTCAGTGTTGTTTCCGAGATTCAAAAAGGTGAAGATCCTCTCCCTCTGTGGAAAATGTCAGCGGATATTCTCCACAAAAAGTCTTAAATACAAAACTGCTGTCATACTTAAGAACAGCCCTCTAGTCATATGATTAGGATTCACCTTACATCAGACTTCAAGCAAAAGAGTTGGTACATGTTAACATGTAAATAAAGTCAGTTTTTAGTTTTGTATAAATAAGGTTCAAATACATGAACAGGACAAGACAGGGTATGACTTAGTTTCACTATTACTGACTGTAACCTGTACCTACAACTAATAAACAGTGCTGCTGACCTTTAACTGGTGTTGACCTATAGTTGAAATATCAAAGGTATCATATGAAGGCGTAATGGCAGAGAACGTTTAATAGAAAGGCCAATCCTACATCCAACTCCTCTCTACTGAGGTTTTACTGTGAGGATATCCACATAATTTTTTTAACCAGGTACTGAGGAACTGGTAATAATTCAATGAGAGCACCAACCTCATGAGTTCCATGTGAAAAGTTCAAGCGTGCAACGTTCATGCCAGCCTTGATCATCTCTTTCAGCTTCTCCACAGAGCGAGAAGCTGGCCCTAAAACAATGTATAAATCAAACTTAAAGCTAACTACATTTACATTCATTTAATGCCACAGTATGTAATGGAGTGTGCATAATTGGTGTGAGAAATTCATTTGTATGTAAAAACATAGTAATAATTTTAGGTGGCTAAACGTGGAAATGAAGAAGTGTCAGTGTTTTGCTGACCAATTGTGCAGATGATGCCAGTGTTGCGAGACACTGTGGGCTCAGAGTCAATGTCCAGCAGGCACAGGTGCTCCAGGAAAGTGTCTGCCATAGCAGCATGGAGCTGCTGAGAGTGAATGTGGGAAGAGCTCATATCCTTAGCCTTAGACATTATTGGAGCAGTGTCTGCTGGAACGTCCTGCAATATGAGAAAGCATGAACAGCATAATCATTTTGACCAAAAATGTATGTGAAATTAAGGACTCTTTTGTTCTGAAAAATGAAAGAACATCCTGTAGACGATCCTGTTTAGACTTTGCTAATATTTGACTACAAATTGACTGGAGAAAAAATAAACACTGATTCACGTGAAATTCAAAAAGCCACCTGAACTAGCTCTAGCTAAATGTCCTAAACTGCTTAGACCTTGTTAAGGATTGACTGCTTATAGAGTTTTGGCTTTTATTAAAGGTGGTTTGTTTTATGTTCAAATATTTTATATTCAAAGACATTTGGAAACCATACACATGAAAGTCATTGTCCAATCTACTGACCCAATCTATAATTCTTCTCAGGTAAATTTTATTTTTTTTAAAAATAGCCTTTAGAATAGTTAAAGGCATCTGTCTGAAAAAGATGTCTGTCTGAAAGTGATAACCAGCTACCAGCTAGACATAACAGACTAAACATATTATATTTAATTATGTGATGAGATAATAAAAGCTATAAAAAATTCTAATAAAGAAAGCCTTTTAGGCACGGAAAGAGTATATACAGTATATCATATAAACACCATGTAATTTTGCAAGCATTGCTGTAAAAATAGCTTGATAAGCTAACAACTAGTGTTGAAGAAAACCCCACAGCATCTGGTGTGCTAAAAATATCTTAAAACAGTGTGATCATATTGCTTCTGTGGCTCTTCAAACACTGGTCATCCAAATGCAGTCACTGTCACCAAAGGTTAAGTAACTAGAAGCCAGTGGAAATGATATATTAGCAATGTGTGCAAAGAAAGGGCACGGTGTTTAAATGCATGACTGCACATGAACTCACTAGAAGGAATAAATGTTACATTCCTCTGTGCGTCAAAAGTTAAGATTATTCTGGTCAGCAGAATGTCACGTGTCACGGTATTTATCAGGGACATGATCTGTCACAATAGTAGTCATAAACCTGAGGATTTAATAATAATAATAATAATAATAATAATAATAATAATAATAATAATAATAATAATAATCTGTATGGTTATGATATTCATAGAATTGTAAATTTTCACAGAGTAGGCACAGCAAAAACGCATAGCAGAAACGCTCAAACACAATATTAAAATAACATTATAGTACTATAACATTATATAAGAGCGCGCTGTATTTACAATATTAATCTACAGTACTATCGAGGTTCTGACTTTTCATAAATGGTGATAATGATTTTTTTATTTTAATCTACTTTATATAGGTAAAGGTAGTTTATTTTGTGCAAATAAAAATACCCTGAATCATAAATGCTCTCTGACCTACCGGAGCCGCTGGCCGGTCACGAGCAGTTGAGCGCCGTTCCCCAGCGCGCGCTCCTAATTTAACACCGTTACTAACCGGTACTACTTCCCAGAGGGACGACATTGTATCCTTGCGAGAGCGTTCGTGTTACAAACATTAGTTCCCGCTGTAAATCAAAAGTCTAACCATTTTAAACAATGTCTCCAGTGAAATGTTATTTTACTTTATAAAAAAAACAAAAAAAAAACATTATTTTGAATAAAGCAATATTTATGTGCTGAAATGATACGTTCAAGGTGTTGGAAGACCTCACCTGCGATCAATTACAGGGAAATGCACCTCGTGATATTAGTTGGGTGACTACTGACAATCCTGGCACTAGCTCCAATGAATTTCCATGCAGTGTGACGTTCACATGAATCGGTTAATGAAAAAGCAAAGCACTGGTGACACTGACAATTCAGGATGTTCGGTTTTGTTATAAAATACCAAATTTTTGTTATAAAATAGCAGTTATATACAGCACTGTGCAAAAGTTTTAGGCACCCTATTTTTTTTTAGTACAAACTTTGTTATAGATTTTTTATTTTATGACTTCTACATTATCAAGTCAGTACAAAAACATTTTAGATTCCCAAACATTAGTTTTCTATCACAAAATTAAATGATTAAAAAGGAAAATGTTTGTATGTCATTAAAGAAAGCAGCATATTACATAAGAGACACTTTTCAGACAAAAAACACAATGAAGGCTGCTGGGTTTTGCTGCAAAAATAAGAAGCGAGTGTGAAAGTCAAAGTGTCCAGAAGAACTGTGTCTGGTTCTGCAAGATGCTCAATAAAACTTACCAGCTCATTTCCTTATAAAACTGCACACATTGTACCAGAGACTACTATTTTTATTTTTATTTTTATATCACACCAAACATTTGTTTTTGTTTGTTTCATTTACTCCTGTTTACTGTATTTTTACGGTATTGTTTTTAATGTAGAAACATTTAATTGCATTATTTTGAAGGCATCTTTTCTCTACAGCATTTCTAAAACTAAAAGTGCCTAAACATTTGCACAGTACTGTCCTATCCTGTACTGTACTATCCTGTACATTTCAGTTATTACCAATATAAACACCATCTTTTGGACATAGAGCTTCAAAAGTCATTCTCACGCTTGGTGCACGTGTGACTGCAGGAAAATACTCTTTAGAATTGTTCATTCAGTAAATATTTAATATGGCTTATTGGATCTGATCTGAACAGAACACAAGAGTTAACTTTGCTCCTTAACTAAACTTTGCATGTTGTCGATGTGTGTGCTTTACAGTGTAGCTATACTGTACAACATGATGATTTTTGTACACACTAGGAAAAGTGACAAAAAAAAATAACAACACAGTGGAAGCCACTTGACTTGACTTTAATCTAATCATTTGGACAATTCCGCACGTGTCAAAAGTATAGCGATTAAAATAGCACAGCTGCATGCATGATTGGTCATAGAGGTGGTCCAGTCCAGAAACGTGTCTGGCTTGGCATTACCAGGATGCACATTATTTCATGCCCTATATGTATGCCTATTGAGGCTCAGCTTATTATATTATACATATTATATTATATATATAATATACATTATACTCCTGTACAAGCGTACACCTATTCATTCATGCAATTATCTAATTAGCCAATCATGTGGCAGCAGTGCAATGCATAAAATCATGCAGATAAAGGCCAACAGCTTCAGGTAATGTTCACATCAACCATCAGAATGAGGGGAAAATGTGATCTCAGTGATTTTGACCGTGGCATGATTATTGGTGCCAGACGAGCTGGTTTGAGTATTTCTATAACTGCTGATCTCCTGAGATTTTCACACACAACAGTCTCTAGAATGGTGTAATAAAGAATGGTCTCATAATGGTGCAATAAAGAAAAAACATCCAGTGAACGGCAGTTCTGCAGACAGAAATGCCTTATTGATGAGAGAGGTCAATGGAGACTGGTTCAAGCTGACAGAAAGGCTACAGTAACTCAGATAAACACTTCGTACAATTTTGGTGAGCAGAAAAGCATCTCAGAATGCACAACATGTCGAACCATGAGGTGGATGGGCTACAACAGCAGAAGACCACATTGGTTCCTGTTCTGTCAGCCAAGAACAGAAAGCAGAGACTGCAGTGAGCACAGGCTCACTAAAACTGCAAATTTGAGTATTGTTGCTGACCATGTGCACCCCTTTATGGCCACAATTTACCCATCTTCTAATGGCTACTTCCAGCATGATAATGCACCATGTCATAAAGCAAAAGTTGGAAATATAAATATCCACAGAGCCCTTTGTTTATGATTTATTTTGTGTACATACACCAACGATTAAAATATTGGGTGCATTATTTAAATGTATATAATACTAATTTGACTATTTGTTGAAGTCATAGAGCTTTGTAAATTTCAGACATTTCCAATAACAGAACACCTCTTGCTGAATGTTGTAACACAGAATGATATGATTAAAAATATCATTAGGTCCAACTTGAAACTACTTTTAGGCCTGCTTGTTTTTGTGTTATTGAGGTTTTGATTAAACCAATTCAGTTCAAGTGACCAATCAAATAAGCTAATAACTAAGAGCTCAATCATAATGCCCCACTCTTTTCCTATAAGGTTGTCAGTAGACTAATTAATTCAAGCATTGTTTTGTTTTTTGTTTTTTTGTTTTTTAAATATATAAGGACTTTAGATTCTTTATAAAGTGAATTGAATGATAGTGTTTCATTTACATGATGAACACGATACCTCCACCCATAAAAATGTAATTGGTTATTTGAGGGGGTCATGCATCCCATGTTCTGAAACATGCTTCACATGGAAACAGGGGGACCAGCAGGGATTTTATGCCCCCTGCACTGGGGTGGTGACCTTGTTGATGTTGTTTTCTTGTTGATGCATGTTGTTTCTTGGATCCACATTGTTGCAGTCTACTGAAGCCCATTGAAATCAGCTCCAACTTTCTTCCCTCCATTATGGCACCACTAACTGGGAATGTCAAGATTCATATTATTTCATACTTTATGCAGAGTATTTATGTAGGTAGTAAGGATCCATTTGAAGCTCAGCTCACGACACCATTCAGGTCTGAAGACACATTTTTAATCACAGTTGCTGCTTTTTTACATATTGATATGAAATTACACATTCATCTTGTCTCGAGGCAAAATTAGGTATGCCATGTTCAGAAAAGCAAAAACCTTTTTTTTTTTACCATAATTGTGTAATGTATAATAACATCACATTGTACAAAATGTTAGAAATACTGCATATTTAAATGTCGTCTTGTACATGTTACATTGTGCAAAATGTTTCGCACGATGTTATGTACAGGATGCAGTGGCATTTTGAACATTACTATGAGGTTAGCTGCAGGAGTAAAGAACAGAACAGAAGATATGAGTATAGAACAGAAGAGAACAGAAGAGAATAGAACAGAAGATATGAGTATAGAACAGAAGAGAACAGAAGAGAATAGAACAGAAGATAAGAGTATAGAATAGAAGAGAACAGAAGAGATGAGAATAGAACAGAAGATATGAGTATAGAACAGAAGAGAACAGAAGAGAATAGAACAGAAGATATGAGTATAGAACAGAAGAGAACAGAAGAGAATAGAACAGAAGATATGAGTATAGAACAGAAGAGAACAGAAGAGATGAGAATAGAACAGAAGAGAGCAGAAAAGATGAGAAGAGAAGAGAAAAGAACAGAACAGAACAGAACAGAATAGAGCGCACTCTGTTCATTCCGCTGTTTTTGGTGCTGTTGTATAGACTGTGTCCAGTCCCGCTGCTGTGAGCGCGTGGTCTCGTGACCAGGCAGGGGCACACTGCGCATGCGCACACGCAAGCGTTGTCAGGGAGAAAGCGGCCAGCACAGAGAGACATCAACAGCGACAAACGCGAGACAGGGCCGGGCTAGCACGGATATACAGAGAAGCACACAATGAAACCTTTTTAATAATTGCTCATTTGTTGCCATTTCTGTCGCGGTCTTTTGAAGTGTTTCGTTTAATTAATGACATAAAATACGGAGAATCTTCACTTCCCTATTCTCAGAAGGTAAGAGGTAAAATTCACCTTCATGGTGCAAATTGGTCCTGAATTGGTTTTTATCTAGCTCATTGTCACTGAGGAGCTATTCGCATGTTGAGATTTGGGCGTTTGCGCTGTCGCCGGTGCTTCACATGGATTTAGGAATCAGTCAACAGGGCAAGCCAGAGATATGCAGAGATTCAAGGATGACCGAATTAGCTTTAAAAAATGTTTAATAGACACAGTTGATCTTGTATATCTGGATTTTCTCTCCTTTGTAATAAACCTGAATTATTATTTATTGCACAGCTGTGGATTAAACATGTGAAATGCATCTGTCTAAACACTTAAACAAAGCCATTTACAATGGGAAATGAGATTGTAACTTATGTGCGATTTTTCTGAGGATACTGTATTGTTTTTTTGTTTTTTTATGTCCTTTGTCTGTGTGTTTGATCTATTCATGTAGCTACCTGGGTCTTATTTTATTTTATTTTATTTTATTTTATTTTTTTGGTTCTTCATCTGGTCAAAATGGAAATAAAGTAAAAGAGTGGATCAGCACCCACACCCTTTTCTCCTTGCTGTTTTTTGCAGGTTGTTTTGGGATGGTTTGGGATTACTCAGCCATTCTGGCTGAATAAGCATCATCTTCATGCTGGTTGTAATGCTTGACCTCATCACAGAGTCTAAACCAGATCTCAGCATATTGTGCTTGGCAAACTCTTCATCACTGGAATGGAAAGGAAGGGCAACAAAAAGTCACTGGAGCTAAATCTATGATCAGCATGGTAAAGATCCTCTCGCCAAATCCTTAAAATATAAAGCTTAAAATACATAATGCTATTAATTAAAATTTTTTGCTCAGTTGACTATTTGAAATGTGTAAACAATTGTATAAAGTGGAAAATACATTGGATAAATTCAGCATGACGAGTTTAATTAATGTGTGGAATATGTTAAGTTGTTCTACTGTCACTCACCTAGTTGAGTAGATTACTTAAGCTGGTTGATACAAGTATCTGCTGAAGAAGGGACGGGGATAGGGGAGTGAAGATGGTGAGGACAAGTAAATCACTGAGATTTAAGGAGACAGAGGAGGACACAGCTGACCTGGTTAACCTGTCTGCTACTCAGAGTGTCAGTGAGCAGTGCTGGAGTGATGAGGAATCAGATGGAGACATTGACTGTGAAAACATCATCTATGGAGCACAGGTATCTATATAAAATGTACAGTGGGCTGAACAGTTGTTTGCTTAATACAGTTTAGTCAGTTAAATATGAATTTTGGTTTCTATGGACCTGAGTGTGGCTGACTGCACCGATCATCCATAACATTAAAACCACTGACAGGTGAAGTGAATAATATTGATTATCTCGTTACAATGGTATCTGTCAAGGGGTGGGATATATTAGGCAGCAAGTGAACAATCAATTCTTGATGTTGATGTGTTGTAAGCAGGAAAAATGGGCACGCGTAAGGATCTGAGTGACTTTGACAAGGGCCAAATTGTGATGGCTAGATGACTGGGTCAGAGCATCTCCAAAACGGCAGGTCTTGTGGGCTATTACCAGTATGCAGTTGTTAATACCTACAAAAAATGGTCCAAGGAAGGACAACCGGTGAATCAGCGACAGGGTCATGGGCACCCAAAGCTCATTGATGTGAACAGGGAGCGAAGGCTAGCCTGTATGGTCCAGTCCTAAAGAAGAGCTACTCTAGCACAAATTGAAACCTTGAGTCCTGGCATTCATGTTACTTTGACACATACCACCTACCTAAACATTGTTGCACACAAAGTACACCCTTCATGGCAACGATATTCAATAATGGCAGTAGTTTCTTTCAGCAGGATAAAGCGCCCTGCCACACTGCAAAAATAGTTCAGGAATGGTTTGAGGAACATGACAAAGAATTCAAGGTGTTGACTTGGCCTCCAAATTCCGTAGATCTCAATCTGGTCAAGAATCTGTGGGATGTGCTGGACAAACAAGTACGATCCATGGAGGCCCCAGCTCTTACACAACTTACAGGACTTAAAGGATCTGCTGCTAACGTCTTGGTGCCAGATACAACAACACACCTTCAGAGGTCTTGTGGAGTCCAGTCTCGATAGGTCAGAGCTGTTTTTATGGCGCAGTGAGGACCTACACAATATTAGGCAGGTGGTTTTAATGTTATGGCTGATCAGTGTATATGGTGTTTGGATTAATGCAGGTGGAAGTGGACTTGTTAACCAAGCCTTCATTAGAAACAAACCCACCTGCATGCAAAATTCTACAAACACAAACAGCAGATAAATAGAGGATACAGACAGGGCATAGTCCTTGAATGAGAAGAAACCCAGATGACAATGTAATTTAATATACAGGTGCATCTCAATAAATTAGAATGTCGTGGAAAAGTTCATTTATTTCAGTAATTCAACTCAAATTGTGAAACTCGTGTATTAAATAAATTCAATGCACACAGACTGAAGTAGTTTAAGTCTTTGGTTCTTTTAATTGTGATGATTTTGGCTCACATTTAACAAAAACCCACCAATTCACTATCTCAACAAATTAGAATACTTCATAAGACCAATAAAAAAACATTTTTAGTGAATTGTTGTCCTTCTGGAAAGTATGTTCATTTACTGTACATGTACTCAATACTTGGTAGGGGCTCCTTTTGCTTTAATTACTGCCTCAATTCGGCGTGGCATGGAGGTGATCAGTTTGTGGCACTGCTGAGGTGGTATGGAAGCCCAGGTTTCTTTGACAGTGGCCTTCAGCTCATCTGCATTTTTTCGTCTCTTGTTTCTCATTTTCTTCTTGACAATACCCCATAGATTCTCTATGGGGTTCAGGTCTGGTGAGTTTGCTGGCCAGTCAAGCACACCAACACCATGGTCATTTAACCAACTTTTGGTGCTTTTGGCAGTGTGGGCAGGTGCCAAATCCTGCTGGAAAATGAAATCAGCATCTTCAAAAAGCTGGTCAGCAGAAGGAAGCATGAAGTGCTCCAAAATTTCTTGGTAAACGGGTGCAGTGACTTTGGTTTTCAAAACACACAATGGACCAACACCAGCAGATGACATTGCACCCCAAATCATCACAGACTGTGGAAACGGAACACTGAACTTCAAGCAACTTGGGCTATGAGCTTCTCCACCCTTCCTCCAGACTCTAGGACCTTGGTTTCCAAATGAAATACAAAACTTGCTCTCATCTGAAAAGAGGACTTTGGACCACTGGGCAACAGTCCAGTTCTTCTTCTCCTTAGCCCAGGTAAGACGCCTCTGACGTTGTCTGTGGTTCAGGAGTGGCTTAACAAGAGGAATACGACAACTGTAGCCAAATTCCTTGACACGTCTGTGTGTGGTGGCTCTTGACGCCTTGACCCCAGCCTCAGTCCATTCCTTGTGAAGTTCACTCAAATTCTTGAATCGATTTTGCTTGACAATCCTCATAAGGCTGCGGTTCTCTCGGTTGGTTGTGCATCTTTTTCTTCCACACTTTTTCCTTCCACTCAACTTTCTGTTAACATGCTTGGATACAGCACTCTGTGAACAGCCAGCTTCTTTGGCAGTGAATGTTTGTGGTTTACCTAGTGAACCAAACTGAGAGACCATTTTGAAGGCTCAGGAAACCTTTGCAGGTGTTTTGAGTTGATTAGCTGATTGGCATGTCACCATATTCTAATTTGTTGAGATAGTGAATTGGTGGGTTTTTGTTAAATGTGAGCCAAAATCATCACAATTAAAAGAACCAAAGACTTAAACTACTTCAGTCTGTGTGCATTGAATTTATTTAATACACGAGTTTCACAATTTGAGTTGAATTACTGAAATAAATTAACTTTTCCACGACATTCTAATTTATTGAGATGCACCTGTAGAAGACAAGACTGTTTGAACTGTTTTCTGTACATCGCTCAGGTAGCTATTTTTAAGGGAGGGAAGAAAGAAGAAATGCCAATTTCTTCTACTATACAGAACAAATAAATGTTTCCTACAGGGTAATTATGCTGCTGATCTCTATTGCCACCCGCAATTGGACACAGATGTTGGAGCTGTAAAGGATATCTATTCTGACAATGCTGTTGGTGTAAGGTACTTAAAATAAGGTTAATATGTATTTGTTAACTAATATAAGGTTAATGTCATCAGAACTTGAGCTCAGATTTACCATTTTCTTTTCAGGGAGTATGAGGCAATTGATGACGTGGACATCGACTTGCACATAAACATCAGCTTTTTAGATGTGAGTTAACCTAATTGTATCTAAGATTCCACTTTGCATCCCTGGCCCTGTGATATTTCTGCCAATATTCATTGTTTTCTCCTATTTATCACATTTTGTACAATGTAACATTTATAACATGGATCAAACCAGTATGTGTGAAGCTGTATGGTGTACTGAAATTGCAAATGTTAGCAGGTCAAGTGCAAATGGTCTGCACCAAGCCTGTTCACAGACGTCCTGATTGATTTATGTCATCTACCACTTCAAGCAGAATATTTTTTAAAAATCACTGCAGTGAAAAAAATAATGCCATGATAAACTTGTTTTTAGTGGGGCATTTGAATTATTGTTTGTTTATCTTGCTCATTTTTATGAAGGGTGCCTATAATTCTGGAGGACATTGTATATCTGTGTATTATCCAACAGGAGGAGGTGGCCTCAGCATGGAAAGTCAACAGAACAGAACCTATCATTCTACGCCTTCGATTTTCTTTGTCTCAATACCTGGATGGGCCAGGTAGGAACAACAACTATATGTAGGTTGTCTATACACTGCGTGTATAGGTAATTTACATGTTTTTTTTTTCCATTTTGTGCAATATTCTGTGCTCACCTGAACAGTTAATTCCTTTTAGAGCCGACAGTGGAAGTGTTCCAGCCTTCCTGTAAAGATAGCTTCAGTGTTGGTGTACAGCTCAAGAGGTGACCAGCTCTCTGTTAAATTTCTGACATTATTATTAGTTAGCCGATTATAGTAATAGTATATTGTATATAGTATTAATCATTGATGATTACTCTAATGCATTTCTTAATTTCCTTCCCAGAATTCTAAGCACATTCATATCGAATCAGTGGAAACACCTCAGCAATGAATTTTTGAGAACTCAGCAGAAGAAGAGACATAGCTGGTTCAAAGCTGGAGGAACGATCAAGAAATTCCGGGCTGGCCTCAGCATCTTCACACCAATAGCCAAGTACCAACAGATAAGCATATTTACCCTCATTTGGACTCGTTGTTCATGCTGATATAGCCCACCTCAGTCTGAAATATTTTGACAAAATTAAAATTAAATTTTATGAGTTAGCATTCCATTACCATTTATAGATGTTTTTTTTTTATATTTGGGCAAACCCTGACCAATAAGTCACAAGTTATAGAAATGTATAATTCATTAGCACTCTATAAATGCATAAGCCATTAGCACTCTATACAAGTCATTAGCACTCTATAAATGCATAAGCCATTAGCACTCTATACAAGTCATTAGCACTCTATACGTGCAACATCAGGACAATACTAATTCTTTTAATGGTTGCTTCTGTCCATTTTTCCAGGTGTCCCAACGTACCTCTGATCCAGGGCCCTGGAGAGAAGGGGAGGACATCAGGACCTGAGCCGAGAGTGAGCCGCCTTATGAGTCGCTCAGTTTCCTGTACCATGAAGATGCCAAAAGGAGACCTACTCACATATGCACCCAATGGACAGGTGAGATACTCAAGACCACATTCTTTCACTCCTAATTTAGGAGGAGAAAAACTACCTGGTTTTATTATTCATTACATTAGATTCATTACATTGTCATATTTTTTCATTACTGTATATTGGCATTATCTGTGTCAGTGGCTTTTGAGTAATGAGTTCATGCTCTAAGGTTCGATGGAGTACAAATTGAATGCAGTGACTTATTGACTGAATGGTGTATGGCCGTGGTTCTCAAAGTGGGGTCTGGGGGCCCCCAGGGGTCCATGACGCAGAACCAGAGGCTCTGTGATTTTCTAATTTTGTTACCCACCATTATTATTATGTCTATAAACAATGTCAACTGGAATCTAATGACTAATGTAATTTTAAATTAAATGGAAAATTCAGAAATAAAAAAAATATCTGGCTCTAATAAATAGCCAAGGTAATATTGTACACATTTAGATAATGTGACTATTTTTGAACAATTTGTTTGTAAAATAAATCTGTACTGAGGGGCTCCATGAATGTATAGTTATACAGTTAAAGGGGCCTCAGACTGTAAAAACTTTGAGAGCGACTGGTCTATGGTATATGGTCACCTAGAAATAAAATAAACTTTTTGGGTGTTTCTGTAGAATGTGGCAGTCCCTGGCTCCAGATCCACAGTTCAGATCACCACCAAGCAGCTTATCGAGCTGTTCTTCTCTTCACAAGCTCTCCTACACTGCAAGAGTATTCCTACTCTGGAATATGGTTTTCTTGTACAGGTAAAAAAAAAAAAAATCCTTTATAGGGTTATATTTTATTATATTGATGCCTGTATTTGTGTCTATATACATTAAATTTGTCTATTTTTCTAGATTATGAAGTACTCAGAACAGAGAATTCCCACCCTGAATGAGTACTGTGTGGTATGTGATGAGCAGCATGTCTTTCAGAATGGCTCCATGCTCAAGGTACAAGTAACTACATATAGCTGTAGTTTTCCTATGTGCTGTACACATTATATTGTTTGTATTTGAACTACTTGTGGTCTCTGACTAAATTTGTCATTGGAGATTTATGCATGTTTAAATGTATGTGAACATTTATGTATGTTTAAATGTATGTGAACATTTATGTATGTTTAATGAAATCTACATGTCGTTCCAGCCAGCAGTGTGTACAAGAGAGCTGTGTGTGTTCTCCTTCTACACACTGGGAGTTATGTCAGGGGCTGTTGAAGATGTGGCAACAGGAGCCGAGGTAATGCATATAGATCACAGAGAAATATATTGAGAAAGCCTAAAGAGTTCTTGAGTTTGTCCTACCTTGCTGAAACTCCATCAGTCTGATCAAAGTGGCTGTGTGATCACTTTCATGCAGGTGGTTGACTTGCTGGTAGCAATGTGCAGAGCTGCCCTGGAGTCATCTCGTAAAAGCATTATATTTGATCCGTATCCATCAGTGGTGGACCCTTTCGATCCCAAGGCTTTGGCCTTTAACCCTAAGGTACAGGATTTTATCTATCATAATGACATCCTGACAGTCGTCATGACCATTTTATTACACTATATGAAATAAATTGATTACACTTACATTCTTTTCAGGTCACCCTATCATATTCTGTTTTTTCTTTTTTTGCTTTGTTGACAGAAACGATGCTACGATAGGCTGCAAAAAGCACTGGACAGCATCATGTCAATACGAGAAATAACACAAGTATGGAAGGAACTGTGCTATCAATATGTCAAATTGATTTTTTGATCTCAAAGAAACCTTATATTTGACTTATGACTATGGTACCTGATATCATCTGGTCTGAAAAAAATGACCAACATTGTCACATTCCTATAGGGCTCATATGTAGAGATAAAGAAACAGATGGACAAATTGGATCCACTTGCACATCCTCTGTTACAGTGGTAAGAATAAGACTCAGTTTAATTTGCCAGGCTTGTTACACATACAAGGAAATTGTATGATTGAGTGCACATGTAACAGACAACACTGGACTCTTTACAAATGTGCAAGAAGCACAACATAAATAAAAGAGTAAACTGACCTAAAATAAATAGTATCAGTAATATAGGCTGAGAGGGAATTATAAAATAAAGGTGTAAAGAATCTTATATATGTATACATTTTTACAGACCTATACAGTATGTAAAAGGGAAATTGGCTTTGTGCAGTGATAACAGGTAAACTGTGGTACAGATGTTGTAATGGTGCAAAACAAAGTTCTGTGTTATAATGATATATATATACATCTGTTGCAGGATTATATCCAGCAATCGATCTCATATTGTCAAGCTGCCTTTAAGCAGGGTAAGTGTCCTTCTTAGCAGTGAACAAAACACTGCTATTATATGAACAAAACACACACACACACACACACACACACACACACACACACATTAATTGATTCCATTTTATCTAATTATTTATTTTCTGTTTCTGCTGACAGCAACTCAAGTTCATGCACACTACCCACCAGTTTCTGTTGCTCAGTAGCCCTCCAGCCAAAGAGGCTCGATTCCGCACAGCTAGGAAACTATATGGCAGCACTTTTGCCTTTCAGTGGGTGTATTAATACGATATCTAAATCTTCACTGTCGTGATAACCTGGCATCTTAATTTGATCTACAGTCAGCTCTAGAATTATTGGAACCCTTCTGAAAGATGGGTTTTAATTATTTTAAATTTTTTATTTAAAATAATTAAATAAAATATTTGTGGTTATGCTTAATTGCTTAAATAATGTGTATTAGAAGAAGAAACTATAATCATCCAAAACACTGGACAATTCCACAAAGCCATTTCCCTAAAAATATGAGAGAAGTACATTCTTTAACTGAAGTAAATTTATTCTAAGGTTCATTCTAAGAAGAAAAAAGAAAGAAAGAAAAAAAACAGACATTCTGATTAAAATGTACCTGAAGAATGTTCCTCATTCATATTTGTTTACGTTCACCTAAATGTTTATGAACTCATCTGACAAACTCTGGTCATCTTCCTGTTTCACTGGGTAATATAAGATATGACAGCAGCCAAATTCCCTTAATTCCTGTCATTTATCACCATGGAGAAGATTAGAGAATAAATGGTCGGTTGAAAGGATGGTTAGAGTGGCAAACATTTCTTCAAGGATCACAGAAGATAGTAGTATTTTGGGGTCCAAAACTACAATTAGTCACTTTTGGCGTGTGAAAAAGTATTGTTTCGTCTAACCATAACTGGAGGCATCTGTAGTTTGCAAGATGCTTTGACTGAAACATGGTTCTATTATCAGATGAGACAAAAATAAAGCTTTTTGACAACAAACACTCAAGGTGGGTTTGGCATAAGAAGAAAAATGGTTATACAGAAAAGAAGCTACTCCCCACTCTTAAGTATAGTGGAGGATCTGTGATCTGTGTTTTTCCTCCAAATCCCCTGGAAACCTTTTTAGGATGCATGGCATCATGGACTCCATGAACTGTATAAAGACTCCATGAACTGTATAAAAGGGCTCCCAAGTGGTACAACAGAAAACCATTCACCCTATCGTCCAGACTTAGGAGTTCGAATCTCGATGATGCCACAGCCATTCATGGCAGGGGGTACAAGAGAACAAAACTGATGTGCTCTCAGGGAGGAAGGGGTGCCATAGACTTTCTATCAATTACAGCGACACTAGCCAATCATGGGCACCTGTGATCTCATGCATGCAGATAGCGCTTTCTTCCGAGTGTGTTATGCCGCCCCTTGATGTTGCATGAGCAGCAGTTCAAAAAGATGCAGCCAGCTGGCTTCACATGCCTCGGAGAAAGCATGCAACAGCCTTCACCCTCCCTGGTTGATAGCTCTTGTGTGATTTGGGAGAATTGGCCAAAAGAAGTGGTCTCAGATTTCTTGCTCTGTATTCTCGAATCTCATCAAGCATTATACTGTAGGAAAAGACTCAGCTGTTATGTTGGCAAAGGGAGTCCAAAAAGGGTACAATAGTACAATAATTGGGACACGTGGTTTAAAAAATATAATATATATTAGAGATTATTTTCAGGTTTTTTATTTTCTTAAATATTTTATTTTCTTTAAAGAATAAATTTACTTCAATTAAAGATTAGATTTCTGTAATATATCCAGTGTGAGACTGAGCTAATTAACCACAAAGATATTTTCTCCTAACCTTTTTTACCCACCTTTACCAAGGGGGGCAATAATTTAGGAGATGACTGTACATTCAATATAATGCAACAATAATTCAATATAATGCATGTTCATCTCTACCTATGTGTATTAGTGGTTCCCATATAGAAAACTGGCACTCTATTCTACGAAATGGACTTGTTAATGCCTCCTACACAAAGCTGCAGGTATAGTATGTCCTACCTTGGCAAACAAACTGACAGAGAACTGTTATTAAACCATCACCTGATGACTTCTTAGGATACTCTGTTCTACAAACTGTGATTTTCATATGTGTCCATCTGTTTTTTCTAACACAAGCTGCATGGGGCAGCCTATGGGAAGGGCATCTACCTCAGTCCCATCTCCAGCATCTCTTTTGGATACTCAGGTAGGAGAGGCTTTGTGATGTATATGATGTATTGTAGGGTTGGGTCAGAATAAACAGTGCACTTTAAGGAACAGTTTAACTAAAAATGCTTTTTTCCTAGGGATGGGTAAAGGACAGCACCACATGCCCACAAAGGAGGAGCTAGTACATCATTATAACAGAGTCAACACCATCTCACTGGTGTGTGTTCATTTGTACAGCTGAGATTTTTACAAGTTTTTCTTGGACTTATGGTGTTCTTTTTTTTAAAATTTGTATTATTTGTGTAAAGCAGTGGTCAACAACCCTCCTCCTTGAGATCTACCTTCCTGCAGGTTTTATCTCCAACCAAAATGTAACACTCCTGTTTTAGTTGGTCAAGATCTTCAATGATTAGATGGTCAGGCGGGCATGAGTATGGTTGGAGCTAAAGTTTTCAGGATGGAAGATCTCCAGGAACAGGGTTGGTGTAAAGCCATCTTTACACTGCATGATTTATTTGGACCGATTTTGCAGTCACAGACAAAAATTGCACGTCATAAAAGAATTCTTTGGACATGAGTTGAGATCGGTGCTCTTAGAATGCATAATGTGATGTGCTCACCGGTGGCCAATTTAGTGCCACTGTGACCAAAGTGCCAGTGACAAAGTCAATATCAGAAATGTTTTATTAAAATTTCAGCATGAGACAGCTGCTATGATGCTCATCTGGAAACCACCACATAGGATTACAGAAAACTCATGGGACAGCTACAGATATGGTAGTGGCAATGGCGAAACGTAAATGAAACATGCTAATGGACGGAAAAAATATCTTTGTCTCAAGCTCTTAATTTTCTGCATGAGCCCATATCCCTCTGATTGATGGCATATGCAGAACATAGTAATTTTCTTTAATCACAGGTCTATTGTTAGAGGATCTTCATCACATAATTTGTCATGGAGAACACATTAGTGCACAGTCTGTTATAGAATTAAACCTAGATTTTGGGATCATCTCAGTGTGACGAGTACTAATCTTAAAAGACCACTTTAATTACACTTAAAAATTGGCTTTAGACAAGTCAGTAGGTTAAACTGTACATCTGTCATGAATGAGTGACTGATATTGAGGATTTACCGTGTGTCTTTACCACATTACTTCTTTCTACCTTATTTATATTCATGTTTTTCGCAGAGTCTCCCAGTGCAGTCGAGGTTTCTTCAGAGTAGGAATCTCAACTGTGTCGCTCTTTGTGAGGGTAAGAGACAGCTATAATGACCTTCCAATATCAAGAATTAAAATAAAAGCATTTTGAATTTCATCCATACTTGTTGTATATACACAGTAATAACATCCAAAGATCTCCAGAAACATGGGAATATTTGGGTGTGCCCAGTACCTGACCATGTCTGCACGCGCTTCTTTTTTGTGTGAGTTTTTAATCGAGCGTCATTTTCCTCTTCTTCTTAAACAGCTAACTCATTTTACCTGCTCACAAATTTTAACCATACCCATGTGTATGTTATACAGGTATGAGGATGGTCAAGTGGGAGATGCCAACATTAACACACAGGAAGCCAGAATTCAGAGAGAGATCTTGCGGGTGATTGGGACTCAGTCGAGTTAAATGTCATGATTTGACTATTTGAAAGACTGAGAAAAGACAGAATTAACCCTGCAATGGGTTACTGTCATCTCTCTGATCGCTGTTGCCAAATTATAAAGTGGTTGTGAGGAAGGAAACTTTTTACTTTTTACATTTTTTAATAAGGTTGTTTTTAACCTATTTTTTTACACATTCCACCTGTGTGTGTTCCTTTGTGTTCATGTGTTTTATCTTGACAGCATTCCTATGAATACATACTATGTTACAGTATGTATTCCGATGTTTTGTTTTGTTTTAAATCCCTTCCATGTGTTCACTTAGGGGCTCTGTTACCACATTCAATCACTGTCAATATTAATGCACAGTTGTATTTGTTGTCCCATGATTCTGAAAAACCCTTTCTACCGCTGAAGCTGTTGTTCTTAGATGAAAAAGGTGCTACATTAGATGTCAGCATAAAAGGGGTGCTAAAGCTTGTATTTCCAGAAGAGGCCTGATAAATATGCTACATAATGACTAATTTAAAAACAAAATACTGTAAGGTATTATTCTGTTAAGTACTCAGCTATGTTCACTTAACACCAGTTGCTTAATTTTACACTTTTAGAAGTCAGTATAAGCCAATGCTGACTATAATTTAATTTATTTAGAGTTTTGATTAGGCTCAATCCTGGGCTGTTTTTGAGAGATGTGGTCTGTTGTTTTTAATGGTACTGAAGAAAACAGATATTATTAAGGTGACATAAACCTGCTGTACACTTAATAGTAATGTTTCTGAAGCTGAATATCTAGGCAATATCTGTAGCATCAAACACTTTACACTTAACCTAATCTGTGCTGTACAGCAAAGAGACACCTGCAGTGTGTTTTGTCTTAACATTGTATATAAGCATACAATAAATGTGTGATCATGTCATTTTCCTCTGAGGTAAGAAAAAAAGGTTATGTTTTGTGGACATGGCCCACATTTGTACGGAAACTCTTTTTTTCTTTTTTTTTTAAAATCAAATAAAAGCATGATACTGAAAATTATAAACAATGGTCTTTCTGTGTTAAAAGGAGAGTGTTTCTGTGGATGTAGTACATATAGTGTGTGCTGTGAATAAATCCAAATGGGCTTTTCAGCATGCCTGGCATGGTTTAGGCTCAGTCTTTTTTCTCCTGAGGTAGAAAACATCATTTATTACAGTGCATTTCCTCCCATATGAGCTCCACATCTGCTTGCTCACTATTTATTTAATTCATCTTTAGCAACCATTTCATCCTGGTCAGGGTCATGGTAGATCTGGAGCCAATCCCTGAGAGAAATCTCCCTAGATGGGATGCCAGTCCATGTCGGCGCACACACACACACACATTCACACACTCATTCACACCTGGGGCAATTTATTGTAGCCAATCTGCATACAGTATCTCACAAAAGTGAGTACACCCCTCACATTTTTGTAAATATTTTATTATATCTTTTCATGGGACAACACTGACGAAATGACACTTTGCTACAATGTAAAGTAGTGAGTGTACAGCTTGTATAACAGTGTAAATTTGCTGTCCCCTCAAAATAACTCAACACACAGCCATTAATGTCTAAACCGCACCCCAAAGTGAAAATGTCCAAATTGGGCCCAATTAGCCATTTTCCCTCCTCGGTGTCATGTGACTTGTTAGTGTTACAAGGTCTCAGGTGTGGATGGGGAGCAGGTGTGTTAAGTTTGGTGTTCTCGCTCTCACACTCTCTCATACTGGTCACTGGAAGTTCAACATGGCACCTCATGGCAAAGAACTCTCTGAGGATCTGAAAAAAAGAATTGTTGCTCTACATAAAGATGACCTAGGCTATAAGAAGATTGCCAACACCCTGAAACTGAGCTGCAGCACGGTGGCCAAGACCATACAGCGGTTTAACAGGAGAGGTTCCACTCAGAACAGGCCTCGCCATGGTCGACCAAAGAAGTTGAGTGCACATGCTCAGCATCATATCCAGAGGTTGGCTTTGCAGAATAGACGTATGAGTGCTGCCAGCATTGCTGCAGAGGTTGAAGGGGTGGGGGGTCAGCCTGTCAGTGCTCAGACCATATGCCACACAATGCATCAAATTGGTCTGCATGGCTGTCATCCCAGAAGGAGGCCTCTTCTAAAGATGATGCACAAGAAGCCTACAAACAGTTTGCTGAAGACAGGCAGACTAAGGACATGATTACTGGAACCATGTCCTGTGGTCTGATGAGACCAAGATAAACTTATTTGGTTCAGATGGTGTCAAGCGTGTGTGGCAGCAACCAGGTGAGGAGTACAAAGACAAGTGTGTCTTGCCTATAGTCAAACATGGTGGTGAGGGTGTCATGGTCTGGGGCTGCATGAGTGCTGCCGGCACTGGGGAGCAACAGTTCATTGAGGGAACCATGAATGCCAACATGTACTGTGACATACTGAAGCAGAGCATGATCCCCTCCCTTCGGAAACTGGGCCGCAGGGCAGTATTCCAACATGATGATGACCCCTAACACACCTCCAAGATGACCACTGCCTTGCTAAAGAAGTTGAGGGTAAAGGTGATGGACTGGCCAAGCATGTCTCCAGACCTAAACCTTATTGAGCATCTGTGGGGCATCCTCAAACGGAAGCACAAGGTCTCTAACATCCACCAGCTCTGTGATGTCGTCATGGAGGAGTGGAAGAGGACTCCACTGGCAACCTGTGAAGCTCTGGTGAACTCCATGCCCAAAAGGGTTAAGGCAGTGCTGGAAAATAATGGTGGCCACACAAAATATTGACACTTTGGGCCCAATTTGGACATTTTCACTTAGGGATGTACTTTTACTCACTTTTGTTGCCAGTGGTTTAGACATTGATGGCTGTGTGTTGAGTTATTTTGAGGGGACAGCAAATTTACACTGTTATACAAGCTGTACACTCACTACTTTACATTGTAGCAAAGTGTCATTTCGTCAGTGTTGTCCCATGAAAAGATATAATAAAATATTTACAAAAATGTGAGGGGTGTACTCACTTTTGTGAGATACTGTATATGCATGATTTTGACAGTGGGAGGAAACCAATGTGAACATGTGGAGAACGTGTAAAACTCCACACAGACACTGACTTGAGCTCAGGATTGAACCAGAGAACCTGGAGCTGTAGGTGGCAATGCTACTCACTGTGTCACCGCCCCACCCTCCCTACTTACAATTATATTTTTCATTCATTCTTTTTACTGTAAATCGGGCACTTTACTGTTAATAGTAAACACATAGCAGTTAAACTCCATAATACCCAAACATCATCAATTCTATGTGAGACTCTTAAGGAAGACTTTATAGAATTACAATACTACATTTATGTGTGCTTTAAAACAAGCTTTGAATCTTGACGTATATGTTACAGTTTCATCTTCAGCAGAGAGTTTGTTATTTCTTTCATCTTCTGTTTTTAATCAAAATGTCATTTGATGAATGTTTTAAACAGAGCTCCAGGTTAGAAAATGAAAACCATTAACTCAGTTTTACTTCATTTCCATGGGGTACTGTAATCCTCTTGAGTTCCCTGTGAGCCTTCATTTCCTTTTAATCAAATTAATAAGACTTCTAGAGACACCCACTGGAGAGAGCCTGTGGCAAAGCCTTTGTTCTCTGCCAGATAATGGCTGAGTGTGTGCATTTGATAAAAGAAACAGAAGCTGTAGTTGTCAGAATAGGTCGCTTAATTAGCTGCAGTAGTGTTTTGGGGGGAAAGCGTAATCTTTATTCTGTGTGTGCTTATGTAGCAGCCTGCTGATTTGGCACTCTGATTGGTATGAATTATAAGACATGCTCTGAATAGTAAACCATGGAACCAATGGTTTTATGGACCTTGGAAATAATTTCCCTCTGTGATGATAGCATCATTCTACCTTTTAACTACTATGTAACTAAGTTTTATTAGATACAGTGGGTATAGAAAAAAATCCCCCCCCCCCTTAAAATAATCACATTTTGTTACTTTTCAGCCTGAAATGAAGACGGACACAGTTTTTGTTTCATCCAGCTGTATTTATTCAGTGCAACTTATAACATCCAAGTGAAGGATATAACACCAGCATATCAGAATTTTTTTTTTTTATGTAAAAACAGAATCACTGAGAAAAAGGATCACCCCCCCCCCCCTCCATTTTGTTGAACCACCTTTTGCTTTAATTACAGCCTTTAGTCTGTTGGGATATGTCTCTACTAACTTTGCACATCTAGACTTTGCAATATTTGCCCACTCTTCTTTGCAGAATTGCTCAAGTTCAGTTAAATTTGATGGTGACCGTTTGTGGACTAAAGTCTTCAAGTCATTCCACAGATTTTCAATGGGGTTTAAGTCTGGGCTCTGACTAGGCCATGCAATGACATTCACCTTTTTCTCCTTCAACCACTGTGTGGTCAGTTTTGCTGTGTGCTTTGGGTCATTGTCATGTTGGAAGGTAAACGTTCTTCCCATTGACAACTTACTGGCAGAGGGCAGCAGATTTTCCTCAAGAATTTGACGGCATTTTGCCCCATCCATTTTTCCTTCTATCCTGACAAGTGCTCCAGTTCCTGCTGCAGAGAAACACCCCCAGGTGGATATTACCACCTCCATGCTTTACTGTAGGAATTGTAGGCATTGATAAAGCCTTTGAAATTTTTTTGTATCCATCTCCTGACTTGTGCCTGTCCTCAACTTTATCCCGGAGATCTTTTGACAGTTCCTTGCCACCCATAGTTGATTGTTTGCTTCAGTTGCACTACCAAGGACTGAAAAATGCTCCAGGAAAGCTCTTTTCATGCTGAGCTAATCAAAATGACCACAGCTGATCACAGTTGAAAGTGAAATGGATTTGTGTACCATTGAGAAGGTGATTAGTTACACCTTATTGAGTTTACAAGTCAATTTTGGGAGGGGGGGTGATCCTTTTTCCAACTCAGTGATTCTGTTTTTTAATTTTTTAATTTTTTTTCTGACATGTTGGTGTTATATCTTTCACTTGGATGTTATAAGTTGCAGTGAGTAAATACAGCTGGATAAAAAAAACTGTGTCCGTCTTCATTTCAGGCTGAAAAGCAACAAAATGTGATTAGTTTGAAGGGGGGTGATTCTTTTCTATACCCACTATATTAGGTAGCACAGCTAAACTACAACATTCTCAAAATATTCATATTATTCTTTACACTTTGTGTAGTTGCTGCACATTTCTAGTGTAATTCTTCTCGATTTATTAGTAGCTCCATTTTGTCTCTAAATCTCAAATGAATACATAATGCAACGTTCAAACATTGATAATAGGATGTGTTTTGTATATCAAATAGTTCTACACTGCAATATTCTTGCTGACCTTGTTTTCAGTGTCGATATGAGGGTCATAGATGCCTCACAGTCTCTCGGGCACAGACTGTGGATCTTGTGAAACAGAACTGGAGCACTGCATGCCCTTCTGCTCTTCGGGTGAATTCACTGCCTCAAGGCTATCAAAGTGGAACAGGCAAAGAACATACAATAAGCAAAGAAGAATACTGCACTGTATAAATATTTTGTCCAGAATTTTTGAAGATGTTTTATAGTTTAATATTACTTACACACTGTGTTGTGCTTTTATGTTGTGTGCATCTCTATTTGAACTGGCTTAGTCATATTTATTTATGTAATTATTTACATTACAGACACAGACACTCAGAATGACAGGTGATCATCAATAAAGCCCACTCAAAATTAAAGTAAAATCTATTAGCATGTAATGTTAGTTTATTAAGAAAGTGTTTAGATGAAGGAAAGTGTGCATGTCCCTTTAAGAGGTCCCACTGAGGTCCTTTCCCTATTCCCCCTCCTGGCCCATGTCCCTCAGAGCCATTCAGATGCATCTTCAAGACATTTTGGTGAACTACATGTGCATGTTTATATATATGTATATCTAAGGACACTTCGAACACAAACACATTTGTTGAAGATTGATTTAACTACTTTTTAACAAGCTTCACAATCCAGCAGGGTCATGTGATGTCCATATGCAGAACAGGTAAATATTAAGTGATGTGATTTTTAGCAATTAATATTGAGTTAATATAGAGATGACTAAATGGATATATTACACTAAATAATTTCATCAGTGCATGATGTAAAATGCTGTGTTTGAATGATCAGTAATTAGAAAGTTAGTAGAGTGGGAAATTGCTGATAGCCTCAAGCTTGTTTTGGATTCCAGCAGAAAGACACATTTCCTAATATGTCTTCATTTTCTTAAACATACTAAATGTAAACCGATTTGTAATTTTCTGATGTTTTCTAATCATTTCAGAATTTGGTGTAAAAAGAAGAAGAACTGTTTATTCATAAATAGATTTTAATTATGTCCTTGTCCAGTGGAGAGCCGACTTATGCTAGCCAGCAGTCTTCCTCATGCACCCCACCTGTTTTTGAAATTGATCATTCTGCTACAGACATGACTTTGAATCAAAGTGTCTGGTCTACAAAGCCAGGACAAACAGGATTCAGAAAAGTGACTTCCACTGGAGAACCAAGCCCATGTCCAATTCCAGGATTAGGATCTGGGGTGTTGGAGATGCGCGTCAAGCAGGGGACTAAAATTCGAAACCTTTTGCATTTTGCTATTTCTCGCTTGCAGGGGGAAGGGCATGTGACTCCTACATCTCAGGTTATGTTCACTGGCCTGGGTCGAGCCATTACTAAGACCATTACCTGTGCTGAGATTGTGAAACGTAAAGTCCAAGGGTTGCATCAAGTGTCAAAGCTTCAGTACAGGAACATTCAGGAGATGTGGGAGAACATGGAGGGTGAAAGAGTGAATGTGCGTAAAACTGTTCCTTCAATTTGCATTCTCCTTTCCAAAGAGCCACTGGATCCACAGGAGTTAGGATACCAGTCCCCTACTGAGACAAGCTCCAGATCAGAGGAGAAGGAACATGCAAGTGGTACAGCAAATACTGGGAAAAGACCTTTCAGGCATTCCTCTCATGTGATTTTGCCTAATGCAAAAAGAACTGCCAAGGGACATGGTCGACACGCAGCTCTATCATATGAATAGTCTGTAATATAACATTTTTAAATGAGATTTTTAAAAAATTTAAAAAATTTTTTTAAAAAAAACAGTAATGTATCCAAACATAGATACTAATGTTCAAAAAAACATACAATGTGTGAATAGCTGTAAAGTAAGGGGACAAAGCTCAATGATGACAATGGAACCATCAACAAATTATTGTTTGGACAAAAAAAAACAAAGCGGATAATACTGCCCTCTGCTGGACGTGGACCTCAGCTACATTATTGATTGAATGCACCAGGGCTAGAGCTTATATTTTATCTAGCTAGCTAACATTATTATGTGATTATTAGTTAATTCTGTATGTTAACAGCTGTTTATGATTTTGCAGAATGAACACAATTACAACGTGGTATCTGTGATGCATGAGCACTGCTGCTTGACAGTACCAGTTTCATCTGGTATTCACTAACCGTGACAGTCTCATAGTTTTTGTGCACAATAATTTCGCATTAGTCCCATAAAACTTCTGTAAGACTGAACAGACTGTCCCACACTGCATACTAAATAGTATTTACTACAACATTGGTGTTATTACTATTTAGGCATACTGTTTAGTGTGCATTATACAGTTTGCAAACTATGCTTCCAGCAGTGTCTCTAGGAACAGTCAGTGCTTTCGCTATCTTTTTGTATCCTGTTCCTTGTTTGTTAAGGCCAATGATCTCTTCTCTTAACTTTTTGGACCATTCTTTTGACTTAGCCATATTTCTAACATGCAGTCAAACGTGACACTCAACAAACCCCTGGCCAGTTCAGGTATTTCATGTGTTCCAGCTCAAGCACACCTGGTGCAACTAATGAAGCCCTTGATTAGTTGTATCAAGTGTGCTTGAGACAACACCTGTTTTGCATATTTGTGCTGTTGTGAGGGATTTTATTTAGGGGGTTGAATAATTTTGAGACTGGAGAAGTCATTATAAGTTGCATTTTCAGTTGAATTTGGGGAAACCACTTGAAGTATTCGTTGTGTTGAACTATTTCAATTGCTTTTGTTTTGATTTGTTCACTGCAAACAGCTGAAAGCTGAAATTTTGACAATAAACCTGATTTGCAATGGAAGTTGAATAATTTTGATTGCAACTGTATATATATATATATATAAATAAAAATAAAAATAAAAATAGTAGTCTCCGGTACAATGTGTGCAGTTTTATAAGGAAATGAACTGGTAAGTTTTATTGAGCATCTTGCAGAACCAGACACAGTTCTTCTGGACACTTTGACTTTCACATTTGCTTCTTATTTTTGCAGCAAAACCCAGCAGCCTTCATTGTGTTTTTTTTTTGTCTGAAAAGTGTCTCTTACGTAATATGCTGCTTTCTTTAATGACAGTTTTTTCTGTAACATTTAATTTTGTGCTAGAAAACTAATGTTTGGGAATCTAAAATGTTTTTTTTTTTACTGACTTGATAATATAGAAGTCATAAAATAAAAAAATCTATAACAAAGTTTGTACTTAAAAAAATAGGGTGCCTAAAACTTTTGCACAGTACTATATATATATATATATATATATATATATATATATATATATATATATATATATATATATATATACATATATACATATATATATATATATATTGCTCTGATAGCTTTAGGACTGTAATTGCCACAAACAGCTCATTAGGGATAAATTTATAAATTTACATTTTATATCCTGAATTATTTATTTCTGTAAAACAGCTTTGTGATTATGTCCATTGTTAAAAGCTCTACACAAATAACATTGTATTGAATTGAATTGATCAATATAGATAATATATCGACCACATTTTATATCAGTCACAATATAATCTATGTTTTATTGTGTCATGGACAAAACATTAAACATATGTGACCATTATTTTTTTGGACTAAACAAAAAGTGGATGTTTTGTGTTCTAATGCCAAACCGTACAGGAAATTTGAACGAGTGAAAGTGGTTTTGTGCGCATGCGCGGTGGTGTCTGCGCTGTAGCGCTGTCTGTAAGCTACACTGTCCGGTGTCGGCCTTCCCGTGTTCACAAACTCACCCTGTACTTCAGAGCCGCAGCGAGCCTGGTGTCCTGCAGCATGTTCAGATCCGCCCTCCGCCTTTCCTTCTCTGCTGCTCGGAGCATAACACAAGCCCGGCCACAGAATATAGGTAAAATGTTGCATGATTTAATGACTGAATTAACGACCTTGTGCTGAGAGCACCTTCTGTATTGGCTATCAGCTAGCTAGCTACCTTAGCTGCTAACTAGTTAGCTTGCGCGCTAATCACAGGTAGACAGAAAATCTTGGCTAGCTAGATATTAGTTTTTGTAATCATATCTAATCATTTAGTTCTTTTTTAAACATATGTTGCATTTTGGTTAATGACATTTCGGCACTAGCTATATTTTCACTGTGTCCTTGTAATGACCCGCTAAATGTTTCAGGCCCGACAGACAAAGTGCATGAGGCTGGCTAGCTCTCTGTACCACTCTGTCCTTGTTTCTCTCGTCCTTGCTTGTTTCAAGTTCAGAATGGATTTCCCGCGTAAGCAAACACCAGCTCATATCTTGTATATTTAAAATAAAACGTGTAGTGACTAACGTTGTCCCTTCGCTTCTTGTGTTTTTTTTTTTTTTTTTTAGTAAAACACACTTTGTGGTTTTATTTTTGGCTTAAATGGGAGTGTTAGCCTGCTGTAGTCAGCAGTTTGCTACCAGGTACATGCACTGCAAAGGTAGCTAATGTCTACCAAGGTACAAGCCTGGTTGGATCATTGCTATGAGTAATAACTAGTAATGTTATTTCCTTAACTATGTGTATACTGGTAAAGTTTTGAAAAAGTACACTCCTGAAGGAAGTGGTTCAAATCCGAGGAAGTGCTGCAGCTGTGTCAGCGAAAGGCTTTTGAAGCTGTAGGAGGCAAATCAGTATACGTGTCTGGTGAAACCTCTTCCCCACACACGAAACACGTTGCGGAAATGCAGTTTTTCCTCTCACCTGACTGCTTGTTGACCTTGATTAATATATAACCGTCAACTGAATCTGTCAAATAAAACTAGCCTTTTATGGCCTTGTTGTGTCAACATGTCATACTGGGTGCATTACCTAACAAGGACCACAGAGCAGGGGTCTCAACTGCTGGACTGCTGTCAGGATCTGGAGCCAGCAAAGTATTTCAGCAGATCACACCGAGTACACGAATCAATACTGTTGCAGGGCTGATAAATCTCTATAAATTAGCATTTATCTACATTATTCAGCTGATCATCAGACCAGAGAGTAGTTACAGGGTTAGAGACGTCAGGTCAGTAAAAGGAGAGTATACACAGATTTTATTTATTTATTTATTTATTTATTGGGACAAAGAAATGTGTGTTCAAGTATAAAATCTCCAAATGAACTGTAACTTTACTCATTTTAGTTGTCTGCTTCTGCATTAGGCTATAGGACTTAACCCTGATTCACTGGTTACATTAACATCGACCTAGATCGTACAGAACAAAATGTATGAAAGTGATTCAAAATGAATAAGATGTATCTTGTGCACGTGTGCTTCTCATTGCATAACATTTCTTTGCTGTTCAAATCTTGCAGATCTTTAAATATCATATTATTTCCAGAGAGAATGTTTTTGACGCCAGTTCAAGTTTACTAACTGAGTCACACCTGATACGGCACTTTGTGCAGATTACAGGTTGAATGAGGTTCGGTAACATTCTGCGTTGATTTGGACTCTCTCAAATGTATGATTGACTTCACTGACTCACCCAGATAGGACTGTTATCAAGACATTCTCAAGTCTGATCCATTGTAAATAAAACAACATTGTGTTTTGGTGTGACAAGGCATGACCTAAAAATGACAAAATCATTGCTGTTTTGGGGTTGTTATTATTTTACTGCTTCTGAATGATGTACACATTCTAGGGGCACATCAATGAAATCTTCATTTGAACGGTTTTACAGCGGAAATACATTTCCTGCAAGGCTTTCTCTTAGCTCCTTCCCATCATTATTATTTACATGCCAATCATTATTGGCATGTAGTATAATCCTACAATATCCCCACTGCTATGAGAGAACTTCATGATTACTACTAGTATGGGAGAACTTCTGGTATTCCTCTGATGCAGGGGTGTCTAATCTTATCTGCAAAGGGCCGGTGTGGGTGCAGGTTTTCATTCCAGTCAAGTAGGAGCCACACCTGATTCCACCTTGTTAAGTTCTTGTCCGATACCAGTCACAGAACCAGAATTTGAACCCTTCTCTGGCTGATTTCCCCTCATGTGAATTCAGGTTGAAGTTTACACAGACACACGGAGCTCAGTGCAAAAGCTTCTTAGTTTAATGATGCAGGAAGCATAGTTTATATATACGCACAGGAATATTGATAAAGAATGATGAATGTCAATTGGAACAGGTCACAGATAAAATCAAAACATCTATTAGGTAGGTTCGAGTGATATAAGAACTGAAGGGCGTCTATTCTATCAGATAATAGTAACAAGAGCCGAGAGAGAATGAGAAGGAGATCGAAAGGGAGGGCACTTAGTAATGTGAAAAACAACTTTATCGAAGGCCATGCTTTCTGTTATGCAGAAGCGATGGCATTGTGAGACAAACTAGAGACCTTCCGAATTGAGACACCGAGACCATGCCTCATCTCACCTGTTTAATCAGTTGAACTTGGCTTTCGGTAGACTCGGGTGTGGCTTCTGCTTGGTTGGAATGAAAACCTGCACCCACACCAGCCCTTTCCAGATTAGATTGGACATCCCTGATTTAATGCTAAAATCCTACTGTACATTGTGTGCTGCTCTCAAAAATGTACCTAATGTATTAATTTAGTGGTATGTCCCAGAGGAACCTTGGTTTAATCTCCAGCCAATGCCCACCGTCAGTGTACTCTTACACTCCCCTAGCCATAGTTGGGGTAGTGTTACTGTGCACTTCCGCACTTATAGAAACTGTTCAGCGCGTCCTGACAGGTTATTTATCATCCCTGCTATATATACTGCTATGACACATGTCATAAAGATACACAGTGCATGTTGCCTTCTGTTTAAGGGACCCTGGTGTTTTTCTCTCTGTGAGTGACCTGGATGCCTCATTACAAAACAGTGCTTTTATTGGGTAGAGCGTTTATAGAAATTTGAACAAGGCCTACTAACCCATTTCCAAACTTTAGAAATATTTGCTCTTCCATATCACATACTTGTTACAGTTTAAGCCTTTCACATGCACTCATTATGCAAGTAATAAATAGTTTGAGTTGGTAATATTTACAGTTCACATCTGTACTCCATGTTGATGTTCTTGCTTCTTAACCTTATTTCAGTATAGCAGTTGATTTTTATCTTGACTCATTGTTTTAGCTTATTTCTTGTTGAGTTGTGCAGCCTCAACATATCGAGTCTTCCGCGGTCACCATGTTCATAAACGGACACAAAAAACACCTCAGATATGAACTCGGCACACTAGCTGTATTTCTGTATGCTTTTTTTACGTTGATGTCTGCTATGATGAGAAAGCATTTATAGTATACCCGGTCCGCTCCGAGTTATGATTTGGCCTTTTCATACACTATGGCAGAAAGTATGTGGACATCTGACCACTCATATGTGGTTCTTCCAAAAACTGTTACCACTCAGTTTCAAACTCCCTAGAGTCTAGAATGTCTTTGTATGCTGTAGTAATAAGATTTCTCTTCACTGGAACTAAGAAGCCCAAACATGTTCCAGCATGACAATGCCCCTGTGTACAAAGCAATGTCCATGAAGACATGGTTTGCCAAGGTTGGAGTGAAGAATTTGAGTGTCCTGCACAGAGGCCTGACCTCAACCCCACTGAACACCTTTGGGATGAACTGGAACGCCAGCTACACACCAGGACTCCTCACCCAACATCAGTACCTGACCTCACTAATTCTGTTGTGGCTGAATGAGCACAAATCCCCACAGCCACACTCCAAAATCTAGTGGAAAGCCTTCCCAGAAGAGTGAAGGTTATTATAACAGCAAAGGGGGACTAACTCTGGAATGGGATGTTCAACAAGCACACATATTGGTGTGATGGTCAGGTGTCCACGAACATTTGCCATATAGTGTATTTCATTATTAATTTGGGGTTGCATGCAGCCTGCTGTTTCCCCCCCTAAAGTATATTTTTCCTGTCAGCTCCTTTAGCTAGCCGCTGCTACTCCCATGGCAAGCAGGAGACAGATGAGGAGTTTGATGCCCGTTGGGTCACCTACTTCAACAAACCAGACATTGATGCCTGGGAGCTCAGGAAAGGTCGGTTATGAATAATTTAATATATTTTTGTGCTTTTGTTGTTTTTAATCTTTCTCTTAAACTTTTATTGGGTAGATAAGTGACCCTAAATGTTTTGTATTTTCATTAAATTGAATCCTTTTATAGATTGCTCATCTCATTACCATAGAGTTTTAAGTTCTCTGTGAGGGATATGATGATCAAGGGGGAAAACACTTCCAACTGTAACATGCTTTTCAAGACAAAGAAACTGTTTTTTCCTGGTTTCTTAAAAGCAGATCATCCTGTTTTTAAATTATTTATATGGGTATATTCATCACTGAAAACAGGAAGTACTCTGGTTTCAAATGACTATAGCAGTGCAAAGCACATTTCTTTAATGCAAGTCCAACTTTGATCAAATTGTGAATCATGATGATGGCCTACGTATAATTGGATTGGTAATGAAACTTGTATTCCTCCAGGTTTTGAAGTGTTACTTCTCCTTCACAGTGTGTCTGAATATTTTTACTTTTTATTTTTTATTTTTTTTTCTTCCAGGTATGAACACTTTAATTGGGTATGACCTGGTACCTGAACCAAAAATCCTGGAAGCAGCTTTGAGAGCTTGTCGGCGATTGAATGACTTGGGCAGCGCCATCCGTATTCTTGAGGCAGTTAAGGTCAGTACAGTATTTTAAACAAACGTTTTGAGATACATTGAGGCATTGATGTAGTCATTGTTCTGTGCATTTATTAACTTTCCTCTTTGTTTTAGTTAAGATAATAGAATGTATAGTTGTAATCCCTCGCATACTATCTACCTTAACCTTTTAACTGTGTGTGAATGAATGAATTTAGTTTTAAAAGCAAGTCCAGTAATTATCATGCAGCTATTGTGTATGTATATATATTTATTTATTTTATTTTATTTTATTTATTTATTTTTTTGATGCAGGACAAAGCAGGTCCACACAAAGAGATCTATCCATATGTTATCCAAGAGCTTCGTCCCACACTTAATGAGCTGGGAATTCCTACACCTGAGGAGCTTGGCATTGACAAAGCATAGACTTCTGCAGTCATGGTGAGTGTTGGCACATACATACAATTTCATACAACAGTCATGTTTCTTTTAAAGGGGCAATTTTGTGAATCAATAAACACAAACTTTCCCAAACGTAGATCAACCAAGACGTATATGATGTCCATCAGTTTTGCACTAGAGCTATAAGAGCTCATGTAGTTAACAGGTGATGTAAGGATATCACTCAAAATATTTTTCATAAACCCATGGCTAAATTTTTGCATGTAATTATGCAAATGTTAATTTAAGATTAAATAAAATATTATCTCTCTTAATAGAGATGTAATCACTATTTTTTTTTTCTAAAATCACAGGGATAGTCCAATTTCAGTATAAAGTGGAACAATTTTATTTGCTGAGTGATATTATCTACTTAACTCCCAGCCAAACTGAACACTTACACCATTATTGCAAAGTCTGGGCTTCATTTAAAAATGTTCATATGATCAGACTTTATTTTAAATTTCATGGGTTTGCTCTTGTGCTCTTTTTGTTCTTGTGCACTGGTATACTAGTGCACATTTACGTTTCCTGTCGGGGGACTTTTATTCGTGCCGGTGTTACATAAGTGAGAGTAACCGAGTGAATGAATTAAATTCAAAAGCAAGAAGGATAAAAGTATATATAGGTAAAGCATACATATTTTATACATATACATATGTATAAGCGTACATATATTTTGTGTTAACACACCAATATGCATGTTATTGGTATCCTTTCGAAATTAATCAACTAGGCTGAGACTCAATTCACTGGTCTAAGATCATTCTCAATAAAAAGGGTGATGTATCGTGAAGTGCAACAGTGGAGCAAACAAAAGCTCTGCAGGTTAAATTTTATGGACAAAAGTCTAATTAATCTTGAATAACATGCTCTTTTTGTCTGTGTTGTTAATGAGGTTCTCTAACAAAGCAAGTACAGCCATAGCACAAGAAGCAAGTTGTTGTAAAGTCAGCAGAAATTAGCATATTTAGTTGTAACATGTCTGTGTTCCTCCTGTGTTTTCTTTTGACAGAGTCTTCTGAGGGACCGTTGCCATTGTCGAGGCTGAGTGGGCCTTCTGTACTTGAAGTCTTTGCCACATGTCAGGATATTTGTGTTATATTTAATTGGCCTGTATAATGTTCTTTTGCTTGTAAAATAGTGGTGGACGTAATAAAGGGAGATATATATATATATGTTTACTGAATCGTGTCACTTGTTTTTGAATTACAGCTGTGTATGAATTCACTCTAACATTACATTTTAGGTGAGCTGAATGACCTCTGTGCGACACCGGGAATAAACGCCTGATAGTAATCTCACCACTAGAGGGCAGTACGCGAGCTAATTTGAGGCTTTGGCCAAATATTAAATGAGCTGGTTCACGTAGGCTGTAGGAGCTTTTATGTCCAATCCCTATGTAGTGCACTGAAATAGGGAGCTGGGTGGAATACGTCTCTCGTCTATCAAATTATACAAGTGTTTATTGCGAGTTATAAGTATTAAACCAAGCGACTGAATTTTTTTTATTCCCCATCCATGGTCATCAGATGAAGTAAAATATGTTGTGGTGTAGTTTTAACTATCTGCAGCTATATGTTGGTGCAGCAGATGCCAAGTATCTAGCTATTTGAATATTATGCCCATTAGCCATATTTATATCACCATATTTTTGTTTGCTGCTATTAGCTTTCTGTTCACACCCACAGAACTTAAGCCAAATTTTTATTTTATTTTGTGTATAATGTGTTTTTTTTATTATTATTATATTTGAATAAAATTGCAACTACAGATGACAGTATTTTAATGTATGTTTTTTAGGTTGGGAAACTTAAGATTATAAATGGAGGAACTTTCTGGGGAAAAAAAGTGACTGGGAGAGCTTCATGAGGGAATAACTGAACAGTAATTAAAAGTTATTATAAAATAAACAGTTAAAAAAAGAACAGTGTCGTTCATTAATGAATTAAAAATAGCTGTGGAATAAGAGAGATAAACTTTGGCCCTATGCTGTTATAGGAAATGAAATAAATTTGAGCCCAGGTGGAGAGAGCTAATAGGACATAATGCAACTTTACAGTGTTATCAGTTTACTGTCCTCACTCTTAAAAATAAAGGTTCCAATTAGAACCAAAAAGGTTTTTCTTTTTATGCCTGATGCCATAGGAGAACTCTTAAGTTACACAAAGAACATTTCACTCTGAAGTTCTTTAGAGAACCCGGAAATGGTTCTTCACAGCATTGCCCAATGGAACCATGTTATCATAAGTTCTCTCTAAAAAAAAAAAAAAAAAAACCTTAGTTAGTGCTTTAAGGAACCAAAATAAGGTTCTTAAGAGTGGTGCCTGGAGAACCTTTTCCAGTCTCACAAAGAAGCTTATAGGGATCACTTTAACCTGTTAAGGGACGATACCTTGAAGAACCAATACACTGAAGAACCTATAACGAAACATAAAGAACTTCTTTAATCTCCAAAGAACCATATAGCTCAACTCACGAACCCTATAATATGAAAAATGGTTCTTGACAAAAAAAGGTTATTTGCAATGGTGCTGTAAAGAACCATTAAAGAACCTTTATTTTTAAGAATGCAGTTATAGAGCATCATAGTAAGACAAATATGAATTGCCAATTCTGCCATAATACCGTACAACAACCCATCCTGACAAAATATCTAGAGTACCTCGTTAGATAACACATGGAAGTAGGCATACACAACTTATCAGGGTTAGCAAACCAAATTAATCTGATTGTAGCAGCCACACTGCTACACGGCTGTGTGGACACAATGTGTCCACAAAATTAAAATTGCTTCATAATAACTACAAAAACTACATTATTAAAACATTGAAATTGCACGACTGTATTCTTGAAAAAATAAAAAATAAATACTGTAACAATACAAAAATGTGCTGTAATAACATTGCTTGTTACTGAAGATTTGCCTCACACTTCTGGGGTTGGGGGGCTTAAATCTCACTTCCACCCTGTGTGTGTGTGGAGTTTGCATGTTCTTGCTGTGCTTCAGGGATTTCCTCCGGTTACTCCGGTTTCCTCCCCCAGTCCAAAGACATGCGTTGTAGGCTGATTAGCATTTCGAAATTGTCTGTAGTGTGTGAATGTGAATGTGTGTGTGTGTGTGTGTGTGTGTGTGTGTGTGTGTGTGTGTGTGTGTGTGTGTGTGTGTGTGCACGATTGTGCCCTGCATTGGGTTGGCACCCTGTCCTGGGATCGGCTCCAGGCTCCCCGCAACCCTGTGTAGGATACCTGGTACAGGAAATGGATGGACACATTTGCTTCCATCCTGCATGTTGGGTGGATGTTTAAAAATGCCTACAGTGTCTATATTTTTGTACATAGTTATGCCAGTTGGAGTTGGCTGAATGTATAATTAGCTGAATGATTGTTCATAGAGAAAGAAAAAAAAAAACGTCCTACATCACATCGTGGATTATTTTCCTATAACAACACGCTTTAATCTTTACTTATTCAACGGGGGCCGCGGTTGAGCAAATAAACAGTAAAGGTGTCTTAGTTGATTATAATAGTGTGTGTTCTTCACTCTTTACCTTCATAACCTGAAATTACTCTGCAGGTCCCTGGATCCACTGTGAAAAGCACGGTTCTAGGGTACTGATGGTCTGAGATACCGATAGAAAGACCACTACTGTGCATTTTACCAAGGGAAGTGTCTGATCTGGCGAATTTTAATAAATATGAATGTGAATATAACGCTGTTAATGGACGCATCTCTGACAATTGTTTCAACAGAGCAGTGTGTGTAAAGGCGTGTGGGACTGAGCTGGGCTGGAAGGCCTACTTGTTGCTGAAGGCGGACTCTAGCTGTGCGCTGGTGTGTGTGTGTGTGTGTGTGTGTGTGTGTGTGTAGAGGAGGTAAGCCAAGGGGGGAGTGTGGGAGTCCCCATGCACGCGCCACTTCAGGAGGGGAGGTCAGTAAGCGTTTCCCTTTGGTTGGCCCCCTGTTCCCCCCCAACCCCCACATCGATTTTCTTTTGCCGTGGGAGCAATAGAGGACTATCAGAGGCTTATCGCGAGGAATATTAAGCACCCGGGTGGATGCACACACTCTGGGTGTGTTGATCGAGAACGAAAGGACGGCTTGGTGAGGGGAAAAAAAAAGCTCGGTGTAGAAAAAGAGGGATGGTGGACAGTTCCAGTAGCAGCAAGGCGCAAACGGTGAGTCCAACTCCATGCAGCCTGATTAATACCTACTGTAAAATTTCACATCCAACCACTGAAGAGCAATGAACAGTTTATAAATTGAGTTTACGTTTTTGTTTGTTTGTTTGTTTGTTTTTCACGCACGCTCTCCACACAGTTTGTTTGTAGTTTTTATGTCGCCGAAATTCAGTTTGTCCACGTCATGACTGCAGGAGTTTTGTGTATTCTCCAGTCTGCTCACTTCTGGCGGATCTTATAGTGGTTACAAACAACTGTTTCGCTGAGAACTGACGCTTTTGAGGAAGTTTTGAGGTTTTCTTGTTAGTCTGTTCTGTAAAACATACCGCTGCCCCTGGGCTGTTTGTCCCCACTGTGCTCGGTGGATTGGATGGTTAGGTTGGAAGCGCGCCATACTTTTAATCCACCGCCACCGTTTGGATAGCGTTCGAGTTTCGTCTGTTTCACTCACTCGTTTATAACCTCGACACAACTTTCGACAAGATACAACAACGAGCGCGTGAATACAGTTGATCTGAACGATATCAATTATTTAAATGTAGTATATAGAGACAGTGTTTGGCCGGAAATCCGGTCATCGGTGCTAAGTAACCACGGATCGGGGTCAGAGGACAAACGTGTGTTTTTGCTAGCAAAGGCTGTTTTAAGTTTAAGTTGTATTTTAATCACGTTGTAATTTTAACAAGCCAGATATCTTTATACTTTTGAGTCGCCAATTATTATTATTAAGAGGAGGTTGGATCCATAATGGCTCCCATTTGGACATGAACGTATAGCCGAGTGGCCATTATTTCATTAGCCTACATGGCGCTCTCATATCGGCACACGAACTTAGAGTCGGACTTGAGTAGAGAGTAAGGAGTTATTATGGGATGCAGCCTTTATCCCATAGGTAAACGACAACCGGTGTGGACAGGATCACTCAAAGGAACTGAATTTACTGCTTTAATTTTAATATTCACGGATGGATTAAGTTTATAAGGTACAATCTAAAAGTACAGTGGTTTGTTCTGAGAAAAACAGTTCACCCTTTTTTATCTAAAGACCTTGTTTAAGAAGGTTGAGTGTTGGTGTCCAGACAAAAATAGCTGAAATGCCAAATCTATTATCCAGACTAATGATGTTTGTGTTTTCAGCCCATTTTATCTCAGGATAGTGGTCTGGCAGGAGCATTCTCTCAGACAGCACTCGGTGCTGCGGCCGGTGTTAAACTCGAAGCGGTTATGGAGCAGCTCCAGAGGCAGCAGCAAGCTAAACTGGACATGGAGAGAAAAGAGCGACACCTGAGCGAAGCCCACATCCTGTATGCCCAGCAGCTCGCTGCTCAACACGCCATCATGGCTTCTGCCCGTGCCCAGGGAATACCAGTCAACCCAGAATACTTCAGCAACAGCTCCAGAGAACAAATGCTGAAGAGCAGCCAAGGGCCTCCAGCCAGGGTTTCTACCCAAAGTAGTGTGGAATTAGCACAAGATGTGGAGGACGAGGAGGAGATGAGCAGAGGACCTGCTTCTGCTGGAGAAGAGGATGAAGATGAGGAGTTGATGGATGGCGAGGACGGCAGCGAGGATGATGAAGGCGAGGGGTTGGCGTTTCTCAGAAAGCAGAGCCTGGCTCTTCAGCATCAGGGAGTGGGTATTGCTTCGTACCCTTTCCCAGTTTATGTTGCCTCTCCGTCAGCTGCGAAAAAGCGAGCCCACTCACCTCCACCAAAAGTGAAAGATGAACCAGAGGACAGCCCGTCCCCTACTGAGCAGCATTCTTTCAATGCGCCAAATGGCCTTGCTGACTGGAGTTTTGATGACTCAATCAAACAGGTTTGTCTTTTGTTCACATTAGCCTTTTTTGTATTCATATTCTGAGTACTTTCTCAAAAAGGCACCTTGTCAAGCAAAGTTGAAAAGGGTGGGTTTATTATTTGATTAGACTTTTCTCTCAATTCATAGAAGATGCAGTTAAATATGTTTTAATGGTCTGAAGAAGTGTTTAACCCATTTTGTTTAAAATAGAATGGTCACACAGCATGCGGTATATATTTCTTAAAATCATATTCATAAGCGTATACTTAATACTTCAGGCTTGTGATGTTCAGGCAGTCTGCCTAGCAGATCAGACATTTCATTTACTCTTTCATTCATTCTCCTTTTCTTCCTGCATTCTCACTTTCCTCTGTTCTTCCTGGCCAGTGGTGCTTTCTTAGAACAGATACTTGGCAGTGTATTGCTGTCTTGGCTTCTGTCCAGAGAGACACGCCGCCAATGTTGTCAGACAGAAGGAGAAGCTGTTGGAGGCACGTGCCTTTGCTACAGGAGACCAGTCATAGAGACGTACACACTGTGATGGCCTGAATTCACAAATATAGCATAGATTAGATTTGATTAGAAATGTAAAAGTTTTATAAGCTGCATATTTTATTTATTTATTTATTTTTTACTCATAGCTGTTGCTATCTGTACGATTTTTAAATCGAAACAGATTGGATAATTGTTTTTAAAATGGAGAGAAATTAAATTATTATTAATTATTTATCTTATTCTTTTATATTGTGCATTGCAGCTTTGAAGTTTTTAGCACAAAAAAGTAACTTTTTATGTAGCAGAGTTGATCATTTTCACATTTGAACAAAACTACGAAACTTTGCATTTACAACTTTAGATGTATGGAAATGTTTTGAAACACCGGCTTCAGCATTCTTTCAATTTTACTGACCTTTTTTGAATGATATTTTTAACTATTAATCTCTAATATCTTGTATTTTTTTTATACTAGACACACTATAAGCTGTGTTTTAGAGGCAGCCATAGGGAGCACCCAGCAATAAAGCTATTATGGCAGGAAGTGAGGCTCCATGTAGATGCGCAGCACTCTGATGTTTTGGTCACACCCATGTCGCTATATATTTATAGGATAATGGTGGGTGTGGGCGATATCATTTCCTGTGCACCCCTCATGTCTTGCCAGATGGATGTGGGCTTCATTACTGGAGATGGTTTAATCAAACAAAGTTTTGTTAGCTTTGTTTAAACAATCAGTATGTTTACATCATAGGGCACATTCTTTTCTTAATGTTTAAACACATTGTTCAAATATATTTTACTTCTCGACACTTTTTGATTGCTTAAATAAGGTTAAATGTAATGCACATGAGACTAATTGGATAGTGTTGTTCCCGTATCGGTTGGGTGTTTAGGCCATGTTCTTTATATAATGAAAATAATCAAATGGTTCAGCTAAGTATATTTTTCCCTTTTCTTCTATGTTTTCAAGTCTAAGCACATTTTTTGTTGATTTTTAGGGATTGGTTATGGGGATGATGTATTAGGCCTGAACTCAGCAGCATTCTGTGGTCATATAAATTATTAGAGAGAGAGAGACTATTCTATGTTAATGTATGCTTTATGGATATCTGGCCATGTGGCTTGGCTCTGCCACAGTGAGAGGAATTTATTGATGACTGAGGATTTGCTCGTCTCCCTTTATTGTCTCCATTTTGTTTTGCTTTCTTTTTATCCTGCCTTTTCATGTCTGCTCTTTAGTATTTAATGATGCTCTGCAGTGGTGACAGTATCAGATTGCAGTGTGTGTAGGGGGGCTGGTTTGATGGCACCGACTACACAAAAGAGAACAGATGCCACAAATGGCATATTCAAATGAGGGTGGGGGGTTGAAGCTTTTCACACTTTAAAGGACAAGTCAATCAGTAAACACCTACAGTGTCAGGAACTCTGGTAATGTTTGCTTATATCCTTAGGAAATCACCCAATTAATTGGCAGTATTTAGATAAAACAAAACATTCAGATCTGCTTTCTTTGTTGTCTCCATGGAGAAGAATTTGCTAATTAAAGTCATGGGTATATGGCTGGAGGAATAGCCTGTTAATAGTCCCGAGATTAAGCAATGAATGAAAAGCTGCAGAATGGCACCTTTGTGGTGGAACAATTTTGCACAGGAGTGAAATTTGTAGGAGTAAATATTCTCTGTGCTGTTGCCACAGTAATAAAGCTGACTGATGTTTTCAGAGACCAACTTCACAGGTGCAGTGTGTGTTTTGGACACACACATGCTGGTTGTAGGCTCTTTTTCAATGACGCAACACCCCATCTTCTGGCCTCTAGCATGCTAATCTGGTATGATTAATGCTGGTTTAATCAGGCTCAGAGGGCACAGAGATACACGTGTGCTGAATTATAGCCAACTACACTTAGCAATAAGCATGTTACCGTTATCCCTTGTGCCTGTGTTGAAGTTTCCCAGGTTGATAAATGCACACTAGTCACACGTTTTTGCACTATGAATAGCATAGACTTGCGTGTCATTTCATATGAGCCTTTGACTGCAATGTTGTGAAGCCACAGGCTTCGTGCAACAGATTTTATTATAAATAACATTTCCACCATGCTTTTGTTTTCAGTTGTCATCATGTGCTTTGCGTACTCAGCGGTTCAATATGCTTGAGAGGTATTATTGGGCATTAATGCTGAACAACTCTCTTGGGTCCTATGATTGCTGCTGTCAATGCAAAGTGTAGCCATCTGTGCGATAGATCTGGTCATTCTGGGCAGCAGCCGTCATTAAGATTTGCATTGTTTTTGCTGCCTACATTGAGTCAGGCAGCATTTTTGTTTAAGCTAAATGGTTGCAGTGGTTAGTCATTCCAAATGTCTCCACTGGAGACAATAAAAACTGTTGGCATGTTTCAGCTACCCGTGACTTTTCAGTGGTGTACCATAAACTTTGTGGTTGAGAAGGAAGAAAAAGCCAGAATCTGAGGTATTTGATAATAAAAATCTTTAAAGGCTTGGGGTGAGTATGTGAGGTATGGGAGGGGTATGATATTGGTGTCTAGATTGTCCAGACCCGCCCAAAGGGAACATTCCAAGTGGCATTAGGAGTTTCTTCTCCTGAAACAGTGAGAATTCTCACCGGGGTTTTGTTCATGAACAAAGAATAGAGGGAGTGTCCATGCTGTCCTGTGATTTGTGACCTTTTGTAGTCAAGTTCATTGGACGTAACTGAAGTAGTAATGGAGGGGGGTGGTAATTGAGCAGAAAGGTAGATGGGGAAGTAAAGGGGGCTGCTTTTTATTTCCTTGTCCATTTCCTTTACCTCTCAGTATGTCTAGAACGTCTGTCGTCCACACCCCCACCCCCTACCACCAACGCTTGTCCTGACCTGACTGAGGTTGTTTTGATTCAGAATGGTTTAAGATCCCTGCATTTCAAACCAGTACACCATTATATAAGCATTTTAAGTATGTCTGAAGTAAGTGCTCTCAAGAGTTGTGTTACAGGCCATGAATCAGTTGCAGCTTTAGTACCTTCAGTTTCTAGTTTTTTCGCTGTTCACTAAAATCGCTCAGGAAAGATTTAGTCCCTTATCTGGTACATTACTTGTTTTAAAAATCATCATTAAAGAGAAGCAGAATCACTATGATTGTACAAGACAGTGAGATATTCACATCTGTATCTATTTCTTTAAAAGGCTATCTGTTCTTTGACGTAGCACCCAGTCTGTCCTCAAACAGCTGCAGACCTCCAGATTAGCAGTTATAGGCTCCTGTATGGCCCTTTGTCTGCTCTGGCTCTTCTGTGTGTAGACTGAGTAATACTGGTCTAAAGTAAATTTCAACACAGTTATTAAACTTCCACTGTATAATTTCCAGTTAGGTATTGTTTTTTATTTTGCTGCCTATGCTAATCTCTATATGGTGCACTGAATATTTTTTTCACACTTTTTATATCTTTTATTGAATGCTCTATATGCAATATGTTGCATTAAGGTTTATATTGATCAGCATTTGCCTTGTCATGCAGATTAAAGTGGCCTCTCAGCAAGTACAGTCAAGAGAATTCATCAGTGGACCACAGGACTGATTATTCAGTTGATTATTCATTGGTGGAATTAATGGCAACTGTAACTCACTGTCTGGATGTAGAAATTCCCATTAGAAAAAGGGGAATATTCCTGTAGTGAAGGAAGACAAAACCGCTATACTGACTGAACATTTCTAAAATGTTTTAAGTCATTTATGAATCAGTGTAAGTGTTTGATTTTTGGAAATGTTGTAAATTCAAATGCAAGGCTGAAATGAGTAGCTCCTCCTGTGAATGTGACACTGATCAGAGTTTCTATTTATTTATTTATTTATTTATTTATTTTAAAACATGCTAAATTAACATTTCAAGCGATAGCAATATGTGCGCTTCATTTTCTTCTAAATGCAAACACTGCTGTGAGTTTTAGCCCACTGCCACATTTGCACAAATTTGTTTGATTGTTGAGGTCACACTTTCTCCTGCTGAAAAATTTAAAGAAGGTATTTATTACTCTAGGAATCAGCAAACCCATTTAAAGTATTTGCTCTTTTTGAATTGGTGTCTTTCTCTCCATATGCACAATAACTATTTTCCCCATTATACATGAAGTAAATTATAGTAACACCCTCTTTACATTTCAGGATATTACACTGTATGTACTCAACCACACACAGTGCATTCACACTTAGTAACATAAGGTGTTTGTCCCATCTCCCAGAGTAATTATTTGACATGGTCACATGTAGTTTCTATTGAATTGATATGGGGGATGGGGACTTCATTTCCTCTTTCTGACCCAGATGGTCATCTGGTTCCTTCTATTGGCTAATTTGCCCTCTCACTATCAGTCTTCTCTAATATAATTAGTGAGGCCAAAGCCTGATAACAGCTTGCACAGTTTTATAACTATCTTGACTGTGAGATAATGTTATATAGTGCCTGTGTGAAAATAATTGCCATGTCAGCTCTATGAAAAATGGCAGTTCAACATGTTTTACAGGGACAGAATGTTACCTTGAGTTTGTATGTACAGTTAAAAGGTTCCTGTTTGGTCACATTGGGTGCATCAGTACTGCTTATCGGTATTTTATAATTAGTGTTTAATGTCTTTGCGTAAATGTATACTATATAAGCCTCAATGTTCTCACACACATACTTACACACACACACACACACACAATACCACACAGTATGTCTGCCCTCCACGGTTCCCCTGCCGAGCGTCTCCTCTCGTGTGGGCCCAGCTGGTGTGTATTTGCTATAAACTCTGAAGATCCCATTCTCTCCCCAGCTGTGATTCACTTAGCATATTAAAGAGGGGGATGGAGGGAAGCTCCTGTAAAACTGTTTTATTACCTCTGTCTTGTCCTTTCTAAAGCTGCTCAGGGGGACAAACTGGATAGCCTGTAATCAAGTAAATAGTATATGCTCTAAGGAACTCTAAGAGCTTATAAGTGCTTTATGAGGCCTGCCATGAGCACCATGGACTCAAAGACATCAACAAAGATACCTATAATCTAAGTGCCTGTAAAGCTGTAGCAAAATATCTGTATTAGCTTAAGTGTTTTTCTGTTTCATAGGTTACTTTTTCTGTTTCATAGGTTAATGGCTCTCTTCCGAGTAAGATAAAAGTCAAGTTAATATTGAAAAACAAATTACCATAAAGAATCAGGAATCTCCTTCTTAAGTGTCCCTTATGCAGCTGGAAGCAGTGAGGTCTATAGGGTTTAGAGGTCAGCACAAATTTTGTTTTGAATCTTTTCTTTGTCCTCAGTATGTTCTTCCTAGTTTTGACTCTGTGGCCTTCCTTTCTGTTGGGTCTTTAGCTTATTGATGTTTCTGGGGGCTTGTTTTCTGCCTGTGTCATCCATATTTTTCGAGTTAAGTGTCTCTCTTGTCCTACAGAATGGTAGTGCAAGTTGGAATGAAGAAAGCGATGGAGGGAGAGGAAGAGGGGAGGCCTCCAGAGACTTTGCCAAGGTAAACGTAAGAGCCGAAAGTCACGGCTGTTTTGTCCTTATCAGTGACACATTGACCCAGTTTCACAATGTTATCTGAAGGGCCTATGTGCCCAGTTGTAATGCAAAAGGGTTGCTCATACTTTAAAAAATTACAAACAGGCTGTCAGTTTATTTATTTTATTTAACAAATTATCAATTTACTGTAGTGAAGAAAAATAAACAAGGCTACAAAGACCTTGTTGTTGTTTTTTTATGCAGCTTTATGAACTGGACAGTGACCCTAACCGGAAGGAGTTTCTAGATGACCTGTTCACCTTCATGCAGAAAAGAGGTGAGGCAACACGTTTCTTTTCTCTTTGATTCCTTGACCATTTTGTACTGTGCATGGAAGGAGTATTAAGTCCAAAAGCTCTGAATATTGCATACTGCACAATTCAGTTCATACTCTGAAAGAAGTCATTTAGACTTTAACAAGTGACCCTGTGTATTTGGTGCAAAACTCCTCCCTGTGTGTTAAGGATGGACACTTATGATGTTCTTCTTCAAAAACATCCCTGGTAATTTCAGGACGCACTAACTATCTTCCTGTTCACTTGTTCAGGCTTATTTATAGGTCCCCTCAGTATATAAATGCTCACCATTCCACACACTTATAGTGGTCACTATGCTGATGCTGACATTCCACATGACCCAAAAAGACACATAGCTGTAAAAACACTTGTGTCCCTTGATAATGTTCAGAGACTGATCATGGCACACAACTAACTTGAGGGCCAATCTCAGGAGTTAACTAAGTTTATTCACATGTACTTGTCCTCTGTGATTGTCATATTGTGACAATGAGATGAGCCTGGCAGCATCATCAGACAGGCTAAGCTTTTAGGGACACAGCTTGACAAGGTTGTTAACCTCTACCTTAGGATTTAAACTCAACCAGATGGGGAGCTGTTTGTGCCTGTGTGCCACCCCCCAGCCCTGTGTGTGTTTGTGTGTAACTGGAGGAGTCAAGAAGTTGGACGTAATAGTGGAGGGTGAATGGCAAACATGTGATCACGCCAAATGTCTGTCGGTGGGGTCCGCTCTTCATGATTAATGATGTTTGTTTGACTGCTTTAGTGTGAAAGACATACTAGTTGAGCCAGACAGTGAAAAATGGGGTTCTAACAATCCTCAAGTTGTTCCTGTAAGGTAGTTTAGTGTGGTCCACTTGAGAGAGGAAGCTGAGGGATGATGTTTTATCGGTTCCTTTTCCTACACACAATGTGGGGTAGAACGAGGGCCACTTTGGGATTTGAAGTTTACGTAATGTCACCTGCATTGTCTGCAGCTGAATCCACATTTTGCATATTATACCGATAAACAAAACTATTTTATTTCTGATTATATGTCCCCTTCAATTTGCATGGTTGTTTGATTGTAGAAATACAGCTCCCAGTCTTAGTCAAAAATTGATCATTTCAGGAATTTGAATCAGTCAAACATTGCCTCTTAATGAAGCACAAATACGTACACACACACACACACACTATGATACTCATGGGCCTCTACGCATTGTCCTAGTTGTCAAAGTGACTGAAACCTGATAAGAGTGGAGGAGGAGAGCAGCAGGAGCTGCAGGCAAGATGGGTGAGGTTATGTGTGTGTGTGTGTGTGTGTGTGTGTGCACGCACGCACGCACGCACGCAGTGGGGGGCAGGTGGGGTGTCCACTTGCTTGGGGCCTTACAGAGCTGGGGGGATCAGATAGAAGGGGCTGAGGTGGATTAAGGGGCCTCCTGTCCTCCTGCAGAAGATTAATGAGTCCCTAAAATGTAAGGCCTCACCTTTTATATAAAGGGAATGACACACAGATGAAGACATGAGTCAATAGGGAGGTTCAAGAACATCAGGAGACCATAAGAAACAAAGAAAGAAGTCATTTTGTTATAGAGTTAACCATGACTAAATGGAGGAACAGCAAGTAATGTATAAAATGCAGGAGCAGGTAATGTATGTGAAGTTCTAGTGAATGGTTGAGTAAAGGAGATCATCTAAGCATTGGACAGAAAGGTTTATGAACTAAATGATAATTTGCTTAACAAAAGCCCACCTAAACAGACAGACACATGCACAAACACATTATCTGTTTAATGTATTAATAAATTATGCAGCTCATCTTTGTGGAGAATTCAGCACATGCCTTTGCTTGTTGCTCAGTGGAAAATGGATTTCCGGCTCATATACAGTACTGTGCAAAAGTTTTAGGCGCGCGCAAAGAAATGCTGTAGAGCAAGGAAGCCTTCAAAATAATGAAATTAAATGTTTCTACAGTTAATACCATAAAGAGCAGTAAATAGTAGTAAATGAGACATAAAAATTTAAATAAAATAGTAGTCTCTGGTACAATGTGTGCAGTTTTATAAGGAAATGAGCTGGTAAGTTTTATTGAGCGTCTTGCAGAACCAGACACAGTTCTTCTGGAGACTTTGATTTTCGCATTTGCTACTTATTTTGCAGCAAAACCCAGCAGCCTTCATTGTGTTTTTTGTCTGAAAAGTGTCTCTTATGTAATATGCTGCTTTCTTTAATGACATACAAACATTTTCCTGTAACATTTAATTTTGTGCTAGAAAACTAATGTTTGGGAATCTAAATTGTTTTTGTACTGACTTGATAATGTAGAATTCATAAAATAAAAAATCTACAGCAAAGTTTGTACAAAAAAAAAAAAATAGGGTGCCTAAAACTTTTGCACAGCGCTGTATATCGTGTTGAGTTAATGTTACGTATGGTATGTCCTGTTTTGTGGACGTTTTGTCTTCAGCTCTCGTGAGGCTTGTTATTCTCGTCTGGTGTGTTTTTGACATCCTGCTGAATGGATTTCCTCTGTGTTTTTATGCGTTCTGCTGCTCCCCTGCCCAAACTCTAAACTTTTATGGAGATCTGCTAGAGATTTATATTGGAAAGACAAGAATTTCCCCTCCACCCCTTCCTAGTTCTCTGCTGTGTGCTCCTTCTTTATCTTAAACTCATTTAATTTCCACAGATAGATGTGGACTGTGCAGCCATGCCCTTTGGTACTCACTGTCTGTTGATATTTGAATTGCTCATGAGGTTGGGCTTTTCAAGCCACTGAAATGATTAGGCCTTATCCATTGCATAGCATTAGTATCAAGCAGTCACATTTATTTATTTGTTTATTTATTTATATTTTTATGCTTGTGCATTTTGGAATCCTACCCATCTCTGTATTATATAAAATCTAATTTTAATCTTGTTTTATGTAACACTTACCTATCTACTATCAGCAAAGTAGCTTACTTTGGTTCCCAGCGTTAAACTGCAGAGCAACAGCACTGGTGGTAGCTAGAGGTATGCGTGTAGGTTTACATGTAATTGTACTCTTGTTATGTCTATTTATTATCTGTAAGATTAATGTCTGATTAAACTCATTAATGTATGCATGTATAGCCATGTGCTTTGTGCTTTGCGCTTTGCATCAGTAATACTGGCTTATCCCCTTAAAATTAGCCAGTGTGACGCAAAACTGTTATACGCAGATTACGCTTCAAGAGCAGGAGGATAAAGGATTTATCAGATAGTCAAACAGATTGGAGGTTTTTATTATCAGTTTACAAACACACATACTCACTAAATTTATCTGTCTCTATTTGTATATGTTATAATACAGTGGGCTTTTGTGTTGAGTGACTGAGTTTTTTTAGTGGTAGTGCAGTCTCTTCAAATCGCCTGGTTATAATTTAAATGGATATTATTGCAAACCATTACTTTCAGGTTCAAGTGTACATTGATGCAAATGTGAATTTTTACTTGGACCTGTGAGCAGTTTTGTAAATGCACAGTGCAGAAGATATTCCTACAACTCCAAATGATCATTTCTACTGCACACATGGATCAGCTATCCCGTTTCAAATCCTGAAAGATCAGTGCAGATCCTCTTGTCCTAACTTGTCCCTTAGCTGTTTGGCCTTTGTGCAATTTCAACCACCATAACATCCAGGATGTCTGACCCGGTGTTAAACCATGCATTTCCTGTGCCCCTTACCACTGACTCTACAGTAAGAAAGACGAGCATTGTTCGAGTGTGGTATTTCCTTCAGCCGACTGCCATCACTGTGCCTGCTATTGCTTCATTAAATAGTGAAGGCCTCTTAATGTGGGCAGCCATTTCCTCACTATAGGCCAAAGGTCATATTCACTTGATTCTTTCTAATTGCTGAGCAGGGGAAAATAAAGAAGAGAAGGTGTCAATAAAAAGTATCTAGTTTTGCTCAACTACACATGAAATGTACTAGTTGGATTGAATTTTGTTTACTCTTGGTGAAGTTTTTCATTTGGTATTTCCATCTGCGCCCCCCCCCCCCCCCCCCCCATCCCTAATGGATGCAAACCTTTTCTTCTTATTCACTCTTTGTCTCAGGCTTGTTAGTTGCGACCTCAGCAAGGTCAGGTCCTGAATGCATTAACGTGGTCTGTCTTCAGACTCGAATCACAGTACTAAAGCCACCACTCACTCTTTTATGTCATTAACCTTTCCTGATTTATCTAATGCCCTTTCCCTTATTTGGCTGATTATAGGCAATGTGACCAGTTGAAAAGTCACAAGCCATAGAAAGGTTACTGTAAACGCTTTCTTGATGGTGAAAGCTCTGAATGGCTTTTTCACTGCATTTGAGCTCAGTCAGTTTTACAGTTATGGTACATGCCACACGGTCTCTCCCTTGATGGTACTACTTTACTTCCCTCACTTTTGACCTGTTCTCAATCCCTAGCATTGTGACCTGGGGTTAACCCTGAGCTTGAGCCTGTTTACTGATCGCTTGATGAACGGGTAATGTCATCCCCAACATTAAATAACTCTTTTTCAAAGCTTGCCTTTGCCATCCCGAGGGAGTGCTGGACCCTGTCATGGAAGCCTGCCGTTTTAAATCATGGCATGCTCTCTGGGTAAATGAACACATCATGAATATCGGCATATTCCTGAGCAGGAATTCAGAGGCAGAGTAAAGCTTGTGGTGCCATTCAAACCTTACAGAAACAGAGCTTAGCTTCATCTCTTGGATGAAGGTATAGAGTTAAATATATATAGTTGTACCTCAGGAGATCTCTTTTGCTGTCTGAATGAGATTTATTTAAAAGGTAACTGTAGGCCACATTGCATGCTTCTTTCCCACAAGCAAGAAAGCACATTTGTTAAAGCATTTGTGCTGATGGAGAAAAAGCACAGCTGTTGTAGTGTTTTCATATTTATTGACCACCACCAGTTGAGACTCATTACAGTGTTTCCTTTGGCTCAGGAAACATCAGTCTATACTAAGGCTGCTCTTATTGGAAAGAATTAATATGAGGATGTACACATACAGTACTGTGCAAATGTTTTAGGCACCCTTTTTTTTTTAGTACAAACTTTGTTATAGATTTTTTTTATTTTATGACTACATGATCAAGTCAGTACAAAAGCATTTTAGATTCCCAAACATTAGTTTTCTAGCACAAAATTAAATGTTACAGAAAAATTTTTGTCATTAAAGAAAGCAGCATATTATGTAAGAGACACTTTTCAGACACAATGAAGGCTGCTGGGTTTTGCTGCAAAAATAAGAAGCAAGTGCAACAGTCAAAGTCTCCAGAAGAACTGTGTCTGGTTCTGCAAGATGCTCAATAAAACTTACCAGCTAATTTCCTTATAAAACTGCACAAATTGTGCCGGAGAATACTATTTTAATTTTTTTGTCACACCAAATATTGACTTTGTTTCATTTACTACTGTTTACTGCTCTTTACGGTATTTTTTTTAAACTGTAGAAACATTTAATTTTATTATTTTTAAGGCATCTTTGCTCTACAGCATTTCTTTGCATGTGACTAAAACTTTTGCACAGTACTGTGCATTACATGCACACATTGTGCAGATATGCTTTTCTTGCTTTATGTTTACAATGCATAGAATGTTGCCCTAGATCACACTGATGTGGATTTGTTATTCATTACAGGCTTATTTGTCTACCTGTAAATGTAAATGTTTTACCTGTAAAACTTAAGGCCTGTAATCCTAATCTTTTTTCCTAACACACATTAACTTTTATTCTTGAATTGGAATGCTGACCTGAGCACCACAGCTCATGCTTTGACGTTACATTTTCCCCCTCCTGTCTTTCTTTTTATCCATTTATCCATTATGCTTATCCTTGTTTCCCCACATGTTCAAAACTACCGATATGTGCAGGAAGGTTTGTGTGTGTGGATTTAATGGGCTCAGTCCTTCAAATGAGCTTTGTTTTGTGGTCCTGTGTACCAATCATGCTGCTAGCACTCACAGCCAGACATGTTTTGTTCATGAATGTTTCAGTCTTTTTAAAGTGTTACTATTGCACTTTTTTATTGAGTCATTCTTTTCTTACAGCTGCTACTGATGGGCTTTTCAGTACGTATCCACAACTGACATCATTATTATTATTTTACGCAGGTTTACATTACAACTTGCAGACAGTTACATATGTATTTGCGACAATGTATGTGCCGAACCCGATCCGCGGCTCTTGCGCCAGGACCATTCTCATTAGAATTGGACTGTTGTCTGCCTTAGATGGTGGCATGATATAGCTACGCATTTGGCTAAGCATGCAATTGAATGGATTCAATTGACTTGAGTCAGTGAAGAGACACAAAAAATTTATCTCTACACACATCCTGAAAATCTGCATTTACTTAATGTTGTGTGCTTTTTTTTTGTTTATTAAAAAAAAAAAAAAAAAACACCATTGTTTGTGATGCATTGCTGACTATTGTGATAATGTGTATCCATGACAGGACTTTTGTTGGGGGAGGATAGAGATGCATAGAGTTGAAATATTTATCTTAAAACATCTGTGCAGCCATGACAAATGAAGCTTGGCAGGGAACAGTATGGGAGATGATAAGGAAATTAACACAAATGACTTTTTGTTAATAGATAACGTAAATTACACAGTACCTGTTAAAACAGTTTTGGAGCAAAGTGATTGTACAAAGACATACATAGCTCATGAAGGACATGAATAGACACAATTGTAGCATGAAGAAGACAATATGACAGGTTATCTAACACTTTCTAATCACACTGCAAATAAACACTGAAATGAAAGGAATGGTAAAGCACTTGGTCTTCAACAAAGCATGCAAACATTTGCTTGGTGTAAGGACTTGCATCTAACACACCAGTGGAACTTATAGTCTGGAAAACACAGTAATTAATCTCTAGTCTGGGCTTTTATTGCTTTTATGGTTTTAGCATAGAGTGCTGTCTATAAGTCCTGCATGACTCACCCTATATGGATGTACATATAGTCCTGCTAACAGCCTGCACTTTAACTTTTGTTTTCTTTTTTTTTTTCAAATCCGGTGTACTTGACTACACTAGTGTACAGAGCAGAAACAGCAACTTTCATTCTTTATATTTGCAGATAAATGCATAGAAAATGTGTGATGGATAAAGTGATTGAGTGGGAAATGGAGAAATGTTACACAAAACTATGGAATATGAGTTGGGTGATATAATGAACAAACCACACAAATTCCAATTTAATGTCACCTATTTTTGTTCCCAGGCACCCCTGTGAACCGTATCCCCATCATGGCCAAGCAGGTGCTAGACCTCTATAAGCTCTATAAGCTTGTGACAGAGAAGGGAGGTCTAGTGGAGGTGATCAATAAGAAAATCTGGAGAGAGATCACCAAAGGTCTAAACCTGCCCACCTCCATCACCAGTGCTGCCTTTACCCTCCGCACACAGTAAGAATATATACTTGTGTAAAAGGGTGTCACTGTAATATGCAGTTAGTCATATTTGTCAGTCTTGTGTTTAAAGTGTTTTAACATAGGTTGCACTGTATGCTGATTATTACTTATGTATCCCCTTTGTAGGTATATGAAATACCTGTATCCTTATGAATGTGAGAAGAAGGGACTCAGTTCTCCCGGAGAGCTGCAGGCCGCCATTGACAGCAACCGCAGAGAAGGCCGTCGACCTGGGTACAGTAACAGTCTGTACCGCTTCTCTCCTTCCCCCAGTGGTGGTGCCCCTCACCTCCTCTCTCCTCCCAAAATGCACCTGCCCAACTCTGGACATAACGGCTTGCAGAGCACACCAAGTCCAGCCCTTAAGAACGGGACAGGTAATCACAGCTGGATTCACTCGCCTACATTAAGCTGTAGCAAGATGGTTAAAGCCTAAATCAAGGAAAAGTGTAGCTGATGGGTGACTTATAGGTAACAATCACAATATTTCACCCATTAAAACATTTTCCAGGTTTAGAATATGTTAGTCCTGTCTTGGTTTACAACAGTCACAGGCCTGTTTTGGCAGTCTGGTGTGTGAAAGTCGCACTGTGAGCAAATTCCAGGAGACCCAGTGTCACATGGGTGCAGAATCTTATACCTGTAGAGCGTGAACAGGACAATAAGTGTCATTTGTGATGACCAGACATTATGGTGGAATACAAAAGGACTGGATATAAACAACAGCAAACACCCGTTGTATACAACTGAAACAGCAATGCGTCAAAAGATTAGTCAGATGTGTATTTCATGAGTTTAAGCTCCCCCTTGTGTCTAAGTGCCAATGTTCTATAATACAATATTCAAGATAAATATATTCTCATATATTCCTAAAATGTGCAAAAAAAAAGTCATTTTATTTGATGTCAAGTTTGCAATTTAATAAACATTTTAAAATGGTCTAGATCTGAGGTATGACTGATGTATAGGAAGGTTACAAATATGTGTTTGTAGGAAATGCTGGGTCTGATTAGAAAAGACCAGAGTGTCAAAGCTACTAAGAGCTTGTGTTTCTGGATGCTGTACCCCATCAAGAGATCTAGATTTGATAAATATACAGATTGAAAATGCCGTCAATCCTACACATGCTATGTCTTTATCCAGGTAAATAAATGCACAAAATTCATCTGCATACTGAACCATGATTGGCTCTTATATTTTTTGATGCAGATAAGAATGGCATTTTCAGCTCTTCTGTGTTTCTTATATGAATGCAGCCAAATTGCTGTGTGGATAGTTTCTGCACTCAGTTCAGTTTGTGCACTCAAATTATCTCCCCGAAAGAATATATGTTTGCTTTCTAATATTTAGCATTTCTTTAAGTGACTAAGGGCGTAATTAAAGGATTAGAAATTTTTGTTTGGGGACCAAGTGATTCTGATTATGTTCTCATCATATCACACTCGTTCATATCAATTGTCTTTTGATATCAGAAAGGTTCAGTCTGTATGAATTATGCTTTTGTAGTCATCACTCATTGTTCTTCAATCTCAATGTTTAGTTCCAGAAGATGGTCCAGCCTCCATGTTGCCTGGTAGATTACCCCTGGCTCTGGCACTAGGCCACCAACAACAGCTGGCACGGGCTGCCACCTTGGAACAGCTGCGTGAGAGGCTGGAGACCGGCATGGGTGCTCCGGCTCTGGCCACTGGCACCTCTGCCATAGAGGGGCCTGAGAGAAAGATGGCCCGTCTGGCTGAGGAGCAGCAGAGGCTGCTGCAGCAGGCCTTCCAGCAGAACCTGCTTGCAATGGCATCACAAGTGAACCCTGCCAATCTGCACCTCAACACTACCAGTACCCCCCGTGGTGAGTCCTCAGGCTTCATCTCATCTGTGTTTTGTTTTGGGTGGGAGATCTGAATGCTGTTATGGCATTAACAGTGTTACTAACGCAATGTGTTTTCTCACTTATCTAGAGGAAAAGCAGGATCTGTCTCTGAGTATATCCTCAAATGGATCAGCCAGTATCACAGTGTCAGTAGAGGTTAATGGGATCATGTACTCAGGTGTGTGACAGAATTATATATTTATCAGCAAAACTTTCATAAAGGTTTAGCATCCAGTTTGTTTTTTGCCTAAAATTTGCTAATTGGTGACATTTTTGTACAGGATCTCTGTATGCCCAGAGGTCCTCTGGAGCCCCAGCTGTGCCCATAGGACAGAGCTCCACTATCAATCCCAGCATCCCATCTTCCTCTAAAGGTCCTGGCTCTACAGAGCCTGCTGCTAATGGCTCTCCTTAGCTTCCAGCAGCCACATGGTCTCTCTCTCCCTTGGGGAAGCTCACCCTACAGAGAGTCCAATGGTCTACAAAGCCAAGTCTACCTCCTTATTGAGACATCGGGTTCAGTCTGCTGAGAGTGATATATACTTACAAAGATTAGCTGTAATTGTCCACCCTCTTGCAGATGACTCTTTACCACTCATCTGCTACAGACTCTCTCAGGACTTGAACAATCATGAGAATGATCTGATCACAACCGATACCTCAAATGTTTTAATGATGATGTCCTAAGCATATTTCTGTGCTCTAGACATTTGATACCAATGCAATATATGCCTTCCTCTATGCATTTACGCCCAGAGTGTCATCCACCTGCAAACAATCATGGCACAAAATATTCTGCCAAAATCATACAGTGGGTGTTTGTCAGACATTTCGCCATCAGTTTTGGAAGAGTTTACCATACTTGCGCACATCAATAGTGGATTCCCAAGCATCCAGATTGGATCAAAATTTTTTTTCTGTTTCTGTCTGTTCTGTGGATAGAAGAGTTTCCTGTTTTTGTGCATTTTGCTTTATTTAACATGAATCATAGTTCCATCAAATGTTCAGTTGTTTTGGTTAGCAGTGGGGTCAAACTTTTTTTTTTTTTCCTTCTCATTTTTTACTTTGTGTATTTACTTTGATTTGATTGTGGATTTGTTTTCCATTATTTGTTTTAGTTTCTAGATATCCAGAAGTATTGTATTGCTTTTGAGAAGAGTTTTGAGTATTGAAACTGATATTTACAAAGCCAAAACCAAACTTTTTATTTTCACTTAGAAAGTACAGGTTGGATTAAAGAAAAAAGAATCAAGACCATAATGGGGACAGATGGTGTTCCACATGTCAATCATTTAGATGGTGGCGTTAAGACGATCAATTAGGCTCACAAATCTGGGCCCTTATTCCTTTACTCAGTGGAGGAGCATTTAAACAGTTTTCAGAAATACTTCATGAATCAAACCAGATAGTATAATGCTGAAAAGAAGGACCAGGGTATTTGTTCATAAGTAATCAAGTGTTTTCTCAATACATATTGGTTTTAGTGACCTTGTGCTTACACATAACCGTAACAACCCTCAATTCTTTCTTTTCTCTTCATTTTCACTTTTTCTTTTCCAAGACCTCAAATGTCTTTCCATATTGGAAAGCAAGTTTCTCAGGAATTTCAGATTGATCTCAGCATTTTTTTTAAAAAATCTTGGCACCAAGGTGCCTCATGTATCAAGGCTAGATATACCTCAGTGGAAGAAAGTGAATATAGCTACCTCAGAGTTACCTTTATATAGTATGAGTTAAGATTTACCTCAGAATCATCTCCTGGTAAATCAAGGCAAATAAAGAAATTATAGGCTTTATAAATGACCTCTTATTGAATTCTGAAGTATTCTCAGGTTACTGGTACCTTACATAGGTAATGACATAGTAGGAACATCTTTTTTTCTTTCTTTCTTTTTACTATGTCAGATTTATTGATGAACGGATGCTTTATCTTCATTTGCTGTACTTATCTGATGACTACACAGCTGAAAACCAAAGATCATCATATTTCTACTGTGTTCTTTCTGGTGTTCTAACTTTTTATTTACACATGGAGTTTGACAAAGTGGAATTAAAGTCTGAGTTAATGCAACAGGTCATGCACAGCCTGTCTTGTGGTTATTCGTCAGTGTTTGCAGTACTACACTGGTTGAATTTGAAGTAAATTCTGGTGTGCTTTGTTTACAGTCATAAAATAGGCTGTACTCTCATAAAGGAAAAAGGGTCTCGGGAATTAAACAGAACATGGCAAATGGCTTACACAGAACTAGAAAAGAATGCAGTTCATCTGATTATAGACTAAGAGACAGTATTATGATGTTTGGGTTCATGATGTTGAAAATGTCAGTGGTTTGATCTGTGCATAAATTTGATCAATTTAAATGTCTCATTAAAATACTTGAAGCAAATGGGGGGAAAAAAATAATTAATTAAAAATTTATTAGAAACATATTGACCTTTATTCTGTTAACTTGTTTAAATGCTATCCAACAGTGGTTCTCAAAGTGGAGACCAGGGGTCTGAGAAGCATAGCCAGGGGTGTATTATTTTGTCATGGAAATCACAACCCACCATTATCATAGTTATTATATCTATTATTGAATTCTTGCTGGAACAAATGGGCAAACTGAATTAAGCTTATATATATATATATATATATATATATATATATATATATATATATATATATATATATATATATTAGTACATATAGTACAAAACATGTGACCAGTGCTGCTGGTCCGGTTGCTTGTGTGTTGGCAGGGATTATGATGATGAAGTGATTCAGATGAGAAGGGCCTAGCACACACCACTCATTTTGTGATTGATATAACATTCTATCTTTGATACTAATTTTGAATTAAAATTATCAATGCATTTTATACATTTGGTTAATTTCTTCATAGTCTAATCTAAAAGTCGTTTCTGTGGAGATATTGACTCATTTCACATGCAGAGCACTGAAGAATGCTGTGGAAGCTCTGGATCACATCAAATGTTACAGGTATATCATCAACAATAAGGTTTAGTGATTGAGAAACTGGAACTTGTTATACCAGTTTTATTAAATAATAATTACAAACTATTCGCTATTTGCAATTCATATCAGCATAAACACAAAAATACACCAGGCCATTGCTTTGTAACTAAACCAGTAAAGTTGACAGATAATTTTTTTTATTGTTTGGTGCAAGAAGAATTTCAAAGGCAAGCATCTGAGCTCAGTGCTGAGACAGCAAGCTTGATGAGAGAAAGAGTACAATATTTTTCTATTTATTATAATCTAATCTTGAAGTATCACATAAACTTTGGCACATTAACTTCTGCAAAATTTCAAATGTGCTTTGTTTAGCAGTACATGCCTCTAATTTGACATAGCATATTGCTCCAAATGTAGGTTTAATGGTTAGGTGTTAACTGAGGCCAGGATTAAGACTGTCATGTTCTAATCTAGCCATATTTTCTAGGGTTCTAGATATGCATTAACAATTTATTGTCTGAAATAAATTTTTGTTTCAGTAATTGTGTCATTTAGGGTGTATAATCTCATGTATCCCATAAATACTTCAGGTGAACCAGACACTGATTTTTCTGTTTGCATCAGATTTTCATTACAATAATTTGTATATTCAGCAAACCTCCTGTCTCTCTGAGAAAATAATTTGCAGCAGGGTTTCTCAAAAATCATTTCACTATGCAATAATGTACCAGGAACCTTAGCATTCAACAAGTAATAAAATTGTGATATTTAAAATAATGAGGCCCTTTTCCACCTACACACTTATTCGATCAAGTACAAGACAGTGCCCTCCTCCACACCCTGAGTATATTCCTCATCCTCATCCTCCAGCTCCGAGTCACACCCCTCAACCTGCCAGCTAGGAATATTCCATCCACACACAACGGGGTGGTCTCATTTTCAGGGCCTCCTCTTAGTTGATACAGCACACAGGTTTGTGCTATCTCCATACTAGACTTTGCTGGAACTCCCAGATCTGCTGCGGACACTTTAGTTTTACTGTAAAGAACAGAACAAAACATAGTGGCAAAAATCACACTATAAAATGTAACTAGAATATACACTGTATTTTCACTGAAAGGACATTGGACATACACGCAAACAGTTTTTAGCCATGTGAAACTGAAATAGTCAAGCACACAAACACAGATGTGTACACAAATCTCCAGCTCTGTAATGCTGTTATTCAATAGCCACTTGAAATGGACATTGTTGGCACAAAAATGTTCCTAGTGGGTTGCATTATATGTCATACATTTATAATACTAGGATATGGTCTAAACCAGTGGTCACCAACCCTGTTCCTGGAGATCTACCTATCTGAAGACTTAAGCTCCAACCATAATCGTGCCCACCTGACCATCTAATCCTTGCCTTAAGAAGTTCTTGATCAACTAAAACAGGTGTGTTGGATTTTGGTTGGAGATGAAACCTGAGGAAGGTAGATCTTAAGGAAGAGGGTTGTTGACCACTGCTCTAAACATACAGGTGCATCTCAATAAATTAGACTGTCGTGGAAAAGTTCATTTATTTCAGTAATTCAACTCAAATTGTGAAACTCGTGTATTAAATAAATTCAATGCACACAGACTGAAGTAGTTTAAGTCTTTGGTTCTTTTAATTGTGATGATTTTGGCTCACATTTAACAAAAACCCACCAATTCACTATCTCAACAAATTAGAATACTTCATAAGACCAATAAAAAAACATTTTTAGTGAATTGTTGGCCTTCTGGAAAGTATGTTCATTTACTATACATGTACTCAATACTTGGTAGGGGCTCCTTTTGCTTAATTACTGCCTCAATTCGGCGTGGCATGGAGGTGATCAGTTTGTGGCACTGCTGAGGTGGTATGGAAGCCCAGGTTTCTTTGACAGTGGCCTTCAGCTCATCTGCATTTTTTGGTCTCTTGTTTCTCATTTTCCTCTTGACAATACCCCATAGAGAATCTATGGGGTTCAGGTGTGGTGAGTTTGCTGGCCAGTCAAGCACACCAACACCATGGTCATTTAACCAACTTTTGGTGCCTTTGGCAGTGTGGGCAGGTGCCAAATCCTGCTGGAAAATGAAATCAGCATCTTCAAAAAGCTGGTCAGCAGAAGGAAGCATGAAGTGCTCCAAAATTTCTTGGTAAACGGGTGCAGTGACTTTGGTTTTCAAAAAACACAATGGACCAACACCAGCAGATGACATTGCACCCCAAATCATCACAGACTGTGGAAACTGAACACTGGACTTCAAGCAACTTGGGCTATGAGCTTCTCCACCCTTCCTCCAGACTCTAGGACCTTGGTTTCCAAATGAAATACAAAACTTGCTCTCATCTGAAAAGAGCATTTTGGACCACTGGGCAACAGTCCAGTTCTTCTTCTCCTTAGCCCAGGTAAGACGCCTCTGATGTTGTCTGTGGTTCAGGAGTGGCTTAACAAGAGGAACACGACAACTGTAGCCAAATTCCTTGACACGTCTGTGTGTGGTGGCTCTTGATGCCTTGACCCCAGCCTCAGTCCATTCCTTGTGAAGTTCACTCAAATTCTTGAATCGATTTTGCTTGACAATCCTCATAAGGCTGCTGTTCTCTCGGTTGGTTGTGCATCTTTTTCTTCCACACTTTTTCCTTCCACTCAACTTTCTGTTAACATGCTTGGATACAGCACTCTGTGAACAGCCAGCTTCTTTGGCAATGAATGTTTGTGGCTTACCTAGTGAACCAAACTGAGAGACCATTTTGAAGGCTCAGGAAACCTTTGCAGGTGTTTTGAGTTGATTAGCTGATTGGCATGTCACCATATTCTAATTTGTTGAGATAGTGAATTGGTGGGTTTTTGTTAAATGTGAGCCAAAATCATCACAATTAAAAGAACCAAAGACTTAAACTACTTCAGTCTGTGTGCAGTGAATTTATTTAATACACGAGTTTCACAATTTGAGTTGAATTACTGAAATAAATGAACTTTTCCACGACATTCTAATTTATTGAGATGCAACTGTATATTTCTATTTTGTATGCTGCTATGTTATCAGTCTCAGTGAATGTTGGCTGCTCATGGCACACATGAATTTTTTTACACACCTATGCTCACCCAAATCAGACTAGCATAATGCATATTAAATCTAGTGTTTGTCTATTTAAATAATAACTTTAAAGTATTAAAAGCATATTATATTGTTTGCTACATTGTATTGAAATGGTATTGAACTTGTGATACTTCATGCAACACTACACCTATACTTAAGTGTCATGTATTATTAGCTGATTCTGCCTGTATACAATTTTTCTTTGTCCAAAATCTTTTTTAAAATGCTGATTTTTTAAATGCTGAAATTTACAACATTCTGTCATTCAGTAGTTTTCCTGGTTCTCACAAAAGATTTAAAAATCATCCTCAGCAGCTTTTGTCACTGTCACTATACTCACTTGATTAGTACTGCACTTGAGCTGCTGGGGTTCTTTCTCAGGAGCGACTTGTTCTCCTGTCTTCTCATGAACACCTGAATCAAGTCCACATTTCTGTTGCCTCTTCACCTCACTTCTTACTGCGTCCATGGTATTCTCATTAGGAAAGAGTTTTGTACAACAATTAGAATGGTTTAAGTTTTTTCATTGTGCCATTATTTCATTTCAGTCAAAACTGACATGCAGTGTAATCGCATGATTAATCATGTGCCCATGATTAACATTAGGTGTGGTGTGATATAACTGAACTGAAAAAGCTGAAGAAAGCTTTGAGTTAGTTAGAAATTAAATGCCTACCTTGATAACTTTAGGTGACTTTGAACCACAATCCAGTACTGAGCCAGTTTTTCTTTGGATCATGGGAGACGCCATATCACCCATCTGTTCCCTCCCCTTAAACAGACTTTTCAGCTGGTGCAGAAATGGGCATATGAAATTATAAAATGCTGAGCATCATATTTAATTTGAGTGTACTATGTACATCAAGTGAATCTTACAGGAATCACTTTAGGGTTTACTTATTTAAGGCAGTTATTCTGAAAAAAGCCAAACCCACAAAAAATTGTTTACACTGCCTACCCACCTGCTCAGTGATTAGCCTCCTCTGTTGGTCAGGATCTATGATATCAGACCTTACTGCTGTCTCTTTTCTCTTCATTAATGGTGATCGCCTCTCTCCTTTTCCCTAAGTAAAGAATAGTACTACTCAGCATAGATAAAAGCTATATGGGGTTAAGGACAGTGACAGGTTGGTGAGCGGTTGGTGTTTGGATGTTGTCTAGGATGCCAGTACCTGCTGGGGAAGTTTGACACTATGCACTTTGTGCAGATCTTGTTCTTTTTCCTGCTTCACTTGCTCAGTTGTCCAACTGCTCTCTATTACCACAATGCAAATCATGATGTCAGTTTGCATATAAAGTCTGGCCCAGGTTTTGTTTTATAACTGATGAGAACACAACTGGAGCAGTTACCTTCCAACAGGGAGTCTATGGGCTGAGAGTCATGTTGAGTGCCCAGCCTCTGGATGGTTTTCAGATCTTTTCGTCCAGCAAGCTGCATGAGGAGGGATACAACAAGATAAAAATGATCTACGTCCAGTAATGGTTTATTATTCAAAAGGTCAGCACTTTGATAAGAAATAGTACCCGATCATAGGTTGTATACCTCATTTTCAAGAGCAGTTATCTTGATTTGGGACTCAGTTTTCTCCGTGTCTTTCTGTGTCATCAAATCCTTTAGGAAAAGATCTCTAAAGATGCATACCAACAATACATTCACTATAACAATATGGGTGTGATACAGCAGGGTTGTACTACAATCTCCTCTCAGTCTCAAGTCCATTTTATCTTAATCTGGACTTGGTCTTAACCATGTACAGACAAAGATGATGATATCTTAAATTAGAAACATTTTATTACTTTTTACATGACATCCCTTTTCTAGCTCTAGCTCTTCCTGCTGGTGCTTCTTCACTGTACCTTAGTTCTGCAATGTCAGCATCTTTGTTTATAATACAGTTTGGACCATAAACCATAAAGAACGTTTTAGTGGAACCAAGAAACAGGAAACTTGATCTGGAATCTTTATCATATACTATTGAGTCTTAGTGTCATCTTGACCTTGACTGGTAAACAGGTTTGACTGAGAAGGTCTTGACTATATTGTTTGTATATAAACAAAACATTTAATGCATCATATGAAAGAAGGAATGACAAAGTATTTGCACACTGTATAACTGGTTTCTGGTGACAGTTATGTGTATCCACCTTTGTTTCAATTCCTGATCTCTCTTAGCCAGCTGTTGCTCCAGTCTCTGTACCTCGCTGTTCTGCTGAGTCACCTATAATCCCACAGAGGATGATAAGCCATAAAAAATTATTTTCCCCTTCAGTACAACTTTTGCGTTTTCTCACCTGAACCTTATTCACCATTGTACATTTACATTTACCTCATTTGGCTTTTATCCACAGTGACTTACAACTGAGACAAGACACACTTGAGCAGTTGACAGTTAAGGGCCTTGCTCAAGGGCCCAACAGTGGCAGCTTGGTGGTGCTGGGATTTCAAGTAGAGATTGACTGATAATCGGTTTTGTAATATCGGATCCACCGATAAATGGGCGTTTTGAGAATTGCGTGCAGGACCGCCATTGCAGCACTGAATCTGTTTTTGTTTTGTTTTTTTGCATCTGTTTTTTGTTTATTTGTTAGAATTATTTTGTGCTTTATTTGTTTTACCTGCTTGTTTACCTCGTCGAAGATTTTATTTATTCATTTTTAAAAAGAGAGAGACTCTAATAACAGTGCACTTTCTTTCTTTCTTTTTTTTGGACTCTTTCAGACCCCTCTATTTATTGGTGTAAAAATAAGTTTTTTTATGCAAGGAGGAGGTGAAATTGACAAAATTGTTATAAATAAAACGGTTTGTTCAGTTCAGTGGTGTTATCACTGCGTCAAAAACAGAAGTAATACAATAAATAAATATCGGTTCTGCATATCGGTTATCGGGCACATAAACATGCAAATAATCGGTATCGGTAACGGTTATAAAAAAAAACAAAATCAATATCAGTCATCTCTAATTTCAAGTCACGACCTTCCATGCCCAGTGCCTTAACCACTAAGCTATCACTGCCCCTTCATCATTACTTAGCATTACAACAGTTATTCATTTTCACCTTTCCACGAGCAGACTGCAGCTCATGCTGCTGCTCCTCCAGCTCAGTGTCACGACTCTTCAGCATGTCCCACACCTTCTGCAGCTCAGCCTTCAGCTGCACCAGCTCTCCATCCATCTCCTCTAGAGACACCTACAGCACCATCACAATGATATATATTTTATACCATGCATGTATTGCTGGCAACTGGTGGCATCACTTGGCCTGGTCTGTGGCAGAAAAACACAAGGACATACAGGGTTTCCCATCAGTCTCTGCTGCAGAGTCTGGCTTCTGTTCCTCTCCAGTTCCAGCTGTTGTCTGCAGGCATCGAGCTCCACCCGCTCCAAAGCCCCGGCTTCTTTCTGTAAGTGTATGCATCTCACTGTCATTTTTACACCCTTGCCTATAAGTATGCCTATGAGAAAGCACTGAGTAGTCCTTACTAGTTTCATTGTGGAATAGTTATGACACATCATAACATGCAGTTAGACATACCTTAACTCTGGCCAGCTCTTTCTCATAGTGTGTCTTCTCTTCTAGCAAACTCTGGATCAGATTCCTTATAAGGAAACATGTTTAGTGTCAGTAAACCCTTATGAATTGACACTTACCATATTTACAATGAAAACCGCACAATGGTAAGCTCTCATTAAAATAATTTTTAATCCAACAAAAAATGTTACAGGGTGGCACAGTGAACACAGCAGGCTGTGCTGCTGTCTCATGTGTGTGCATGGTGCCCTGAGGTGGAGTAATGTCCCATCCAGTGCGTATTCCTGCCTTGCATTCAACACCAATAGGATGAAGCAGTCATTGAAAATGAATGAGTGAATGAATGTGACACGTCAAGCTAAATGCTTTTTTCTGACATGCTTGTATACTAACCAGCAGCCTATAGACATACACATACTGCAGCTTGCATACATATTCACCCCCTTAAAGATTTTCACCTTTTGTAGTGTTAAAACCTAATGCTTCCTTACCTGGTCACTAACTTTTGGTGGATGCCTTCTCTAGGCAGAGTCATGGTTGTGTCATATTCTCTTTTTAATAACAGTTTTAATGCACCATAGGATGTTTAAAGTCAGACTTGTTTTGATAGCTCTATGGTCTTCATGTTGTTGTTTGTTTAGGTTTGTACATGTTTTGGATTTAAAAAAAAAAAAAAAAAATATATATATATATATATATATATATATATATATATATATATATATATATATATATATATATATATATATATATATATTTTTTTTTTTTTTTTCATGGGAGCTTACCAGTGTGTGTATGCTAATTTGTTTTTCATCATGTGAACAGCACGTGTCATTTTTAAGGCATTTTGAATGTTCTCTTTTCGTTTATGTAAAAATGGCAAATGCTCCATGCACACACTTACTGCCTGTCTTTCATCTCTGACTCAAGTGTCTTCAGCTTGATGGCCATTTCTGCTGCTTCTTCCCTCAGCTAAGGACACATGTGAAAAAGAATGATCTATAAAAACAAGGAAGTGACTTTTGATAGTAAACCTTGTGAATCTGTATATTTTCTATTAAGCAGATTACTGTCTTCAGAAACATAAAAAACAATTTGGGACATGAGAAAATGTAGCCTGTCATCAAGTAAAAATATGAACAATTCAAAGTGGTGCATTCCATACTGCATCAGTCTCTTGCTGTTGCTTCTTGGTCTCTTCTAGTTGGGCCTGAGTAGACTGCAATGCCATCGCAACATCCAGCCATCGCTCATTCCAGTGAGCTGCCACTCTCTTCAGCTCCTCCTTCTCTTGCTCCATCTTCTCCTCCGTGAGCTTCAGCTCTTGTTCTTTAAGCCCATATTCTGCCTCAACATTCTGTACTTTCTTTTCCAGGCCCTGGCAATGTGCCTCAAGCTCCTTCTTCTCATACTCCAACATTTCCTGTAATTCTCTACATACATGATATAGGTAGAGAATCCCAGTATCAAAAGCTACTATCAAGCCAGCTATAACTTTTTTTTTTGTAAAATAATTAAAGTCAGACCAGAACTCACCTGAGCTGGCAGCATCTCTCCTTCAGATCTCTTAGCTCTTTCTGATCTCCCTGGTCAAATACGTCCATCAACTCCTCCTTCTCTCCAATCAGCTGCAAACGTTCAGTCTCCAGCGCAGATATCTGACTGGTTTGGATCAGCTTTTCTGCTTCCAGTTCATGTAGCTGCTGTAGTGTCTCCTGAAGCCTCTCTGTGGCTGTGGCCAAGTCTGCTGACAGTTTCTCATTCGCCTGGACAAAAGACAGATGCAGAGCTTAAAAATATTTCTTATATGAAATTTTTCTTATATGCTGTTGTATTCAGATATCTAATATAGTATCTCATATCATATCTAATGAAATTCTGATGACACACTCAGGGATTGGTCATTTACAGTTACACAAATTTGTGATTTATTCCCACTGAACTGTATTATATAATATACTATTATAATACAATAATACACCATGATGTTATACCAGTATTATACAACGTCACTGGAATGAGCAGGGTTTTTTCTGAAATGCATTGATAGGAAATGGATATGTGAACACACCACTGTTTATATTTTTCTGTTTATATTTTGTCTATGTGTCATTTTCTGTTGTGCTTCTGTCTTATGTCTGTGTGGTTGTTATTTTTCTTCCACTGTGTCTACCTCATGGCAAACTAAAGTAAGACAGAAAAAACAACATGTACCAGGCAGGAAGTGAGTAAGAAAATTGATTTGGGGATGAACCCTTATAATAAGTTGCATTATAATCATAAGCTTAGAGCCTCTTTATTGACTCATTAACAACTTTTGATTTTACAGTTAACTACTGACTATTTGTACTTTCAGCTAAGTTAGGAAGCCTAATGTTCCCTCATTGTTTCTTCCAGGGCTTTTGAAACAAAATCTTTAAAAAAAAACAAAAAAAAAAACTAAGTTTGGAATTCCTGAAACAAACTTCACATTTTACTAGCACAAATTTAATTGAGCTGCTCAGCCTGAGAGAATATGGTGTATATAATCCTGACCTCTTTGACTGATTGCAGTTCCTCTTTCATTAATAAGGCACTCTGCTGTTGTTGGCTGGCCTGGGTCTTGGCCTGAGTCAGCTCGGAGTGGAGATCACACACCTGCTGAGTAAAGCCCTCTCTGCCCAGCTGGGATCTTTGCAGCTCTAGTTCCAAACTTTGCACTCTTTGGTGCAGATCAGCTTTCTCCTATATAGATAACACAACAGGAAGGGAACACCTTTATCTTGCCTGTAGTATTCTATCTATTGATAGATGATGTCCTGGATTGTAGTGAGTAGCACTGAATCGTACAGTATATTCAAGCAGTAACATAATGTGCCTGAAAAGTTTAGAAGCACCTGCACCAGGCGATCTTTTTCAGCTAAAGCATTGGATAGCTTTGATTTCAGGTCCTCTATGTTGTCTTCCAGTCGCAGTGTTTTTGTGGTAAGCAGTTCATTCTCCTGTGGAGGATTTTGGAGCACAGAGAGAAATGTGTGTGAAATTGTACATAATTCATGGCCCAATTTTATCAATTTTTAAATCTCTCACCAGTCCCAGTTGGCCGAGGCGACTGCGGGTCTCGCTGAGCTGGTCCTGCAACTCACTCTGGGTGGCCAAGGACATGCTAAACCTCTGCTTCAGCTCTTCCATCTGGCTCAATACCTTCTGCTGATCCTAAAATGCAACCCAAAGACAAGGGAAAAAACAGCTGTCTGTTGTATTTGAAGTCTACACTTAAACCGTAAATGTGACTGACCTCTTTATAGTTTCGGAGTTGTTTTAATGCATTTTCCTTTTCAGCCCCTAGGGTCAGGGCTCTCTCCTCTGCCTCCCCGAGGGCTTCTTCGAGCTTCTTCATTTCCCTCTCAGCCTTTTTCTGTCCCTGTTAACACCAATGTTTCACACAATTCAAATTAGAGAACACATTAAAAATGTGTTTATATGTGTTAATGTCACATCAGCAGTTATTAATTATTATGTATTAATCAAATATCAATGGATCTCAGTACACTTTCAGATATACATCAACTGTAAGCTGATCTGTTATTCTATTTTTGCTCATTTCAGTGGCACATGCAGTGTCTACCTCTCTGACAAATTCATCCTTTGTTACAGGCATGGTCCTGCCTAGGTGTGGTTTTGAATGTGACGCTGAGATTTGAGCAGTGTTCCTGCTCTCAAGGCTAGATTTCATCTTCAACATGTCCATCTCCAGCTGCAGCACCCTAAACACACACACACACACACACACACACACACACACACACACACACACACACACACACACACACACACACACACACAGATGAATAAAACTCAGATGTGGCTACTGCAGCAGATAACTTGTTTAATGCCTATGATGAGTCGCAGTTTTATTATGATCCACATATTCACTTGTCTTGCAGGTCTGCGCTGCGGCAGCTCTCCTCAAAGCGACTTAGCTCAGCTGCTTCTTTCTGCTCCTCAACAACACTCAGTGCCTTTGCCAGCTGCTGTGGGAGAAAAGCCATACACAAATAAGTAGCCATAGAGTTGAAAGAAACATACTCGTCCTACCTATAGGAAATTAACACTTACTTTACACTTCTATCTAGGCTTTGACACACTCTACCCCCATAAACATTAACAACTTTAGGGTCAAAGCATTGACCCTAAAGTTGTTGTACTATCATACAGTGAAACTGTAAGATTTAACATTAAAACCATATACTTTAGACCCAATTACATAAAAAGGAATAAAATTGATAAAAATTTCATAGACAAAGAAACTTGAATGAGCTTTTTAAATAAAAGTCACTTCCAAAGTAGATGTTGTAACTATAACAGCATTTGTTAAATCTCTGTAAAATGTATTCTTGCCATTCTTCAATAAAAATACTAATGTATAGGAAACATCAAAATGTCTACTATAAAACATATAAACATGATTCATAGTACTTTTTCTGTTTTGAATGTCTTCAATCCTTTTAACGTAAACCTTATTTTAGTCTGAGAAAAGCCTGACCGTATGCTTGAGCTCCAGAAGCTGGGTAGTGCTCTGGCTGTGCTGAAGCTGGCTCTCCTTGGCTTTCAGCAGGTCTGTTTGTGTGTCCAGACGGCTGTGAACCTCCCGGAGCCTCTGGATGAGCTCGGTCCTTCTCATGCTGCTCTCCTCTAGGGCATTTCTCAGCTCAAACTCAGAATGGGATCTGGGGGCCCCATCTGGAGCAAGACGTGAGGCAGACTGCCATCTTTGCCTGGCAGCTGTTTCACTGGGTTTTATGCCACACTGACCGCCAATGGAGCTAATACACACAAGATGGTTTGTAACACAACATTCGTATGTGAACTGGTCTTGTAGCAAAAGCTAAGAAAAATACAATTGTGGGGAAAGTGATCAAATGGCATGATATCACAGAATAATTTGCTGACCTGGTGCTGATTTTGGAGCTGTGATCTGATCGAGACACACCTACACAGCTCAAAGCTGAGGACTGAAAACAATAGGACTTATTGAGACTACCAAGAGACTACCAAGACAACAATAAGTGAGTGTAAACAGAATGCAGAGCTATTTTAAAGATTTATATATGTGATTGGGTTTACACCAAAATATTGCTTAAATATCTTAAAAATGATAAGACATAATATAATGCTGAAATAATATAATGACTCTTTATATTATCTTAAAAACACAGAAGTCTCAGACATAATTCCAAAAAAATAAAACAAAACAAAAAAAAGTCTTGGGGTTATTTAGACATGATTATGCAAATTACTGACTAGCTTTTGAATATTTTAGATATAACAAACTGTCAAGTTGTTGATCTAGAGGTCTGGGTGTCCATTCAGCACTTACCCGAGATTTAAAGAGAGACTTTTCCCACAAGTCAAACTCAGACAGCAAAATGGGGTTTGAAGATCTGAAAGAGTTCCTGAATTCCTGAGAACCCAAATCACAGTCCCATTCCCAGTCATTTCTGTCTGCCGTGAACCTGTCATCACTGATCCAGCTGGCCATATTCACAAATGACCTGTATGAAGGCAAGAATTACTGTTCTGGGTAGGAGGTTTACAGCCATCTGTTTGAAGAGAGCTCGCTGTTGTTGTCACTGCCGGTGGAAACCGTGTTGCTTTTTTTCCAGAACATCTCTGCCCAACCCTCAGCCAGTAATATTTCACACAGCCTGGAGAGTTCTTACACCTGCCATACACAGTAACAACACAACTGTAACACAATACTTTGTTTGTTTGTAGTTATGCTGCAAGCTGGGAAGCTATAAAGTATTATAAGATACAACCTTTTAATACTATTATTATTATTATTATTATTATTATTAATAATAATAATAATAATAATAATACCATTTTCACATCTCCTAAAAAATATGAACAATCCTGTGCAGAATGTTAATGTTTACCATTGTAATCTTGCATGCAGTTGCTTTCCTGGTCTTGTCTTTTCTTCCTCTCTATCAATCAGTGGTTATGTCTCTGCGCACTGTTTATTCTTCAAGCAGCCTGTTGAATCTGTGGTCTTGATAGCAGGTCTCCATGGTGACGGTCACATACAGGTGTGTGTGTGTGTGTGTGTGTGTGTGTGTGTGTGTGTGTCCAGCCTCCCTCCTCTATGAATGATCAACTCACCAGATTGGCAGGCCATGTAAGTGCCAGCTCTGTGTCACCAATCCCTAAACACTCTCGTGTGGGTTTAAATTTAGTCAATTTAGTCAGACAATTTCATTCTGGTTAAGTTCCAAAACCAATTTCATATGACATTGTTTTTTTCCCCTTAGTATAGGAAAGTGAGAATCAGAATAAAACAATCTCTTTGATAGTCTAAGTGTGATTACACTTACAACCAAAATCCAAGTAAAGGAAAGGTTATGCTTTAACAATTTCCACAGTGTGCATTTAGATAGCATACCTTCTAACAAAGTTCTATATTTCCAGTATGTTTCTTCTTCATGGTTCTCGAGGAATGAATAATGGGAGAGCTGCTGCACAGATTGTATCATCCATAATTCTTTTTATTTATAATGAAAAAGGTACTACAACATTATAACTTATCCAACACTGACTGGTAACTAACATACGTGATCATGGCAGTCGCAGAGCCAAAATGGACAGCAATTCAATGAAACACACAAAAAGGGCTAAAGCACAAAATAGTAAATTTACAAAAAAATCTTATACAATTTACAGTTTTCACTGTATTTTCAGACACACATGCCAGGAGTGAAAAAAATGAAGAAAAAAAATAAATAATAACTTCATATCCGCAGCACCACACCATGCTGCTTTTCAGTCTGTAATTTTCCTCTCAAATTGAGACAGGTAACTCAAACATTTCATCGTGTTACGAACCTTGAGTGCCCACGTTTATAATATACTAATCAATAAATAATAAATTAATACATAACTAATAATGAATGAATAAATAAATACATAAACACAAACATTGCAATATAAACTTTTATCATAACATAAAAGGCATAATGTTAAAAAGTGGGGGGCAAGGTGGCTTAGTATTTAACACATTTGCCTCATGGGGTTGGGGGTTTGATTCCTGTGTGCACGGAGTTTGCATGTTCTCCCCTTGCTTCAGGGTTTCCTCTCCCAGTCCAAAGACATGTATTGTAGGCTGCCTGGCATGGCAAAATTGTCTGTAGTGTGTGAATGGGTCTGTAAGTGTGTGTGTGATTGTGCTCTGTGATGGGTTGGCACCCCATCCAGGCTGTCCACCGCCTTGTGCCCCGAGTCCCCTGGGATAAGCTCCAGGGTCCCCCGCAACCCTGTGTAGGATAAGCGCTACAGAAAATGGATGGATAGATGTTAAAAAGTATTATGAGTCTGTTATTATATTATGGAGTATAGTGATCTAAACCTACTTGCATTTACTGCCTTGAAAATTTCATTTGACTATTAATATTTAATAGATCAGAACATTTTTGTCTAGCCCTTACTTAATATGTAATATTATTTCCAATTTTGTATTCTCTGAAGTAGGTAGTCTCCAATCTGTTTATGTAATTACAACATATCAAAACTACCAATTAAGCTATTCAATTTCCAAAAACATAATTTTATGGATTTGTTTTTAAATTAAATTTTCTTTAAACATTAATTTAACAATCCAACTCATCAATCATCAGTCCAACTTCAACAATGCAAATCCACCAAGTCAGTAGATGGCGGTAAAGCACAATAAATTGGTGAGAAAACTGCCATATAACAGAAAAAGAAGAAGAAGCTAAAGCAGAAGCCGCTGCTGGTCATATTTGCGCATGCGTGAACAACATGCGTGTTGTAATTGTTTTACAGAGGACACTGACAGTTGCGCATATCTGTAGCTTACAGTACACAAGATGGTGTTTAGGCGTTAGATTAATTTGTGTTGGAGACTCACTGAGCTGTTTATCGATATGAACCGAGCACTGTTTATTTGTTTACATGGCAAAGACGCGCTGAGGAAACCGCTTCAGTTTGTCCGACAAAGAAGCATTCGGCAGTATATGAAATGTAAATCGGAAAATGAAATAAAGCGGTTTATTGCAGAAAACACTGAGATAGTCAAAGGTCAAAGTTTAACACCCGAGATCTCTTTAAGACTCTTTACAGTGAAATGTCGCTTCTGGACCGAGAGACCAGAGTTCTGGCCATTTCCTGATCCCTTTTGGGCTATATACTGGCCTGGGGGACAGGCACTGACCAGGTATTTGTGCCGGGCTGTTTATACACAATATTAATATCATATATAAACACTTATTACTTCCCAAACGTTAAGTTACAGCTTATGTTGCAGTGCTCTGATAGATGGCACTGTGATAATAATTATTCAGAACCTTGATTTAAAATGTCCGTTTTCAGCGTTTTATTGATTGATTTATTTTTTTTTTTAGGTATCTTCTAAACAATCCAGAGCTATCAGTAGGTAGAAGGGTGCTGGATCTTGGATGTGGCTGTGGTGCGTCTGCTATTGCTGCTAAACTCAGTGGGGCTGCTCATGTGGTGGCCAATGACATTGATCCAAGTAAGACGTTTATGTTGGCAATTACAAATATGTATGAATATATAATTCTGTCTAAATGTTAGGTTCCATATCACAAGTGTTTTGTATAGCTGACACCTCGTTGTTGTTGTTTTTTGTTTGTTTTTTTTGCAGTTGCTGCTATTGCCACAAAGATGAACTGTGAGCTGAATGGTTTAGAGCCATTGCCTTGTGTGACTGAGAACCTGATCGGTTCAGAACCTGAGAACTGGGACCTCATCCTGCTTGGAGACATGTTCTATGATGAGACTCTTACAGACAGCTTACATAAGTGGCTCTACAAATGTGTTAAGCGTCACCGAACACAGATCCTTATTGGAGACCCAGGACGTGCTCAGTTGGAGAGCTGTGATATCAAGACACTGTTGTATGAACAGGCTCGGTTTGAGTTACCTGACTCGGTTCGAGAGGAAAATTATGGACTGACAAGTAGCACAGTGTGGTGCTACAGACCTGATTACTAAGTTACTTTTTCCTCAGAAAAAAAAAAAAAATCAGTCTATTTCTATCTGTTAACCATAAGCATTTCTATGCTTTAAGAATACTTTAAAAACATAACTGACACTTCAAACTCATTTTAATAAGATGTACATTATTTATAGGACTTGGCAGGTTACTGTAAGAAAGCACTGTTAGTAGGATTTTCACCCATATCTAATATGAAAGATAATTTATTCACTTTCCCTGTAAGACTGCTTGAGTAATTCTGAATGTTTCCAAAAGTTCAAACAGGCCAAAACTGTCCACTTCCGAGTTCATTCAAGAAACTGGTTGAGTAAGAACCAACCATTTTCTGTACCACTTATCCTACACAGGGTCATGGGGGAGCCTCAAGCCTATCCCAGAGGACTCTGGGCACAAGGCGGATGACAGTCACACATTATGGACAATTTGGAAATGCCACTCAGCCTATCTGAAAGCATGTCTTTGGACTGGAAACCAGAGTACCCGGAGGAAACCCCCAAAACAAGACAATGCTAAACCATATACTGCATCTATTACAACAGCATGGCTTCATAGTAGAAGAGTCCGGGTGCTGAACTGGCCTGCCTGCAGCCCAGACCTTTCACCAATTGAAAACATTTGGTGCATCATGAAATGAAAAATATGACAAAGAAGACCCAGGACTGTTGAGCAGCTACAATCCTGTATCAGACAGGAATGGGACAACATTCCTCTCCCAAAACTCCAGCCACTCGTATCCTCAGTTCCCAGACGTATACGGACTGTTGTTAAAAGAAGAGGGGAGGCTACACAGTGGTAAACGTGGGTCTGTCCCAACTTTTTTGAGATGTGTTGCTGCCATCAAATTCAAAATTACCTTATTTTTTCCTTAAAATTGTACATTTCCTCAGTTTAAACATTTGATATGTTTTCTATGTTCTATTGTGAATAACATATGGGTTTATGAGATTTGCAAATCATTGCATCACAGCATCCCAATTTTTTTGGAATTGGGGTTTTGTGTGTATAAGAAATTTACTTACTTAACATGATTTTTTTTTATTGACTGTCAGATTACAACCATATTTTGAGTACAAGTTTTAACTGAAAACAATTCACCCATTCACCCTTTCACCACCCACCTTTTCATCTTCATCAATAATTTTATTAAGAAATAGACATTAAGAAGAATTATGGTTCTTACATCCAAAGAGTACTTTATAAAGGTATTGTAAAATAAATCAATATACAAAAAAGTGTGTTACTAATATTTAGCCCAGTCACATCACTGAAATTCCATACGGTATACACTCACTCACCTGTTTCACCTGAGCTATGGACAGTTTCAACAGCTCAGAACACAAACTGTAATCTTGTAGATTATGTGTGAGTTTAGCAGTGACACCTGTGACTTGTTAAAATAAAACTGATTTTAGCATGTGTTTACTACGTGGTTTTGCACTGTAGATTTTTATATGCATTAAGATGTGTGTAGACGTACTGCATCAGCTCAAAGTGTACATTAGAGTAGACTCAGTACACAGTCCAGGAGACCTGTTGAATCTTTTTAGGCCCAATAAGGTTATGAAGTGCCTCCCTGGATTTATCTAAAGTACAAATCAAAGATAGTTTTAAAACATGTTTTAACCCTGTTGTGACAAGGAATCAGGATATGTCATGTATATTTCATGTATACATGTATCAAACATGATATCACTGTTCTGTTCGTATAGAAATAATACTATAATATACCTGTAATGAGGGGACACCCATGAAAAAGGAATATTCGGATGTTGACACAGTTTGAAAGAACAGCAGCTACAGCCTGGTCTGTTAAGTTACGGCACCGTACCATCTGTAACTCCTTTTTGAGAATAAGTACAAGATGAAGAAAGTTTGAGTAGAATGAAAGCATCAACCAAAGCATCAGTCTTTTAGAAATGTTTTTAGCAGTTAGGCCTGTCACGATAACTACTTCTGTTGGATGGTGTATTTTCCCAGAAATACTTGCAATGAACAATATTATTTTCATTTTAAGACCATTTTATGAAACTGATATAATGATAATATAATAGCATAATAATGCAAGTAAACCCTTGCAAAGAGCTAATAATTCTTAAGAATATTCAGACATTGGAATTGGAATGACAAAAAATAGTTTTTGTCTTCTCACAAAAATATCCTTTTAAATTTAGTCAATATTTCGTCATGTCATATTTATTCATTTTCTTCAATTTTACTCTGACTAAAATGGCATCGAATATTCATCAACAGCATTTTATTTGATGAGAAATTGCAAAAATTAAACCATTTCATATATTAACTTAAACATGCCCTCAAAACTGCCCTTGTTGTGAAAACCTGATCTCCTGAAATATTATTACAATGAGTACACTACTGTAATACAATATTGTGAATTCATTGTCCGTGTTTTAGTGCGTTGTTACGGAAAGAGTGTATTCACAATGTGACTTACCATTCTACTTAGCGCCTTACTTTTGTGTCATTTTGTGCAGAAGCAAGTTGTAATATTTTGTTTGTTGTACAGTATCTCACAAAAGTGAGTACACCCCGCACATTTTTGTAAATATTTTATTATATCTTTTCATGGGACAACACTGACGAAATGACACTTTGCTACAATGTAAAGTAGTGAGTGTACAGCTTGTATAACAGTGTAAATTTACTGTCCCCTCAAAATAACTCAACACACAGCCATTAATGTCTAAACCGCTGGCAACAAAAGTGAGTACACCCCTAAGTGAAAATGTCCAAATTGGGCCCAATTAGCCATTTTCCCTCCCCAGTGTCATGTGACTCGTTAGTGTTACAAGGTCTCAGGTGTGAATGGGGAGCAGGTGTGATAAGTTTGGTGTTATCGCTCTCTCACACTCTCTCATACTGGTCACTGGAAGTTCAGCATGGCACCTCATGGCAAAGAACTCTCTGAGGATCTGAAAAAAAGAATTGTTGCTCTACATAAAGATGGCCTAGGCTATAAGAAGATTGCCAACACCCTGAAACTGAGCTGCAGCACAGTGGCCAAGACCATACAGTGGTTTAACAGGAGAGGTTCCACTCAGAACAGGCCTCGCCATGGTCGACCAAAGAAGTTGAGTGCACGTGCTCAGCATCATATCCAGAGGCTGACTTTGCAGAATAGACGTACGAGTGCTGCCGGCATTGCCACAGAGGTTGAAGGGGTGGGGGGTCAGCCTGTCAGTGCTCAGACCATACGCCGCACACTGCATCAAATTGGTCTGCATGGCTGTCGTCCCAGAAGGAAGCCTCTTCTAAAGATGATGCACAAGAAAGCCCGCAAACAGTTTGCTGAAGACAAGCAGACTAAGGACATGGATTACTGGAACTATGTCCTGTGGTCTGATGAGACAAAGATAAACTTATTTGGTTCAGATGGTGACAAGCGTGTATGGCAGCAACCAGGTGAGGAGTACAAAGACAAGTGTGTCTTGCCTACAGTCAAGCATGGTGGTGGGAGTGTCATGGTCTGGGGCTGCATGAGTGCTGCCGGCACTGGGGAGCTAATGCCAACATGTACTGTGACATACTGAAGCAGAGCATGATCCCCTCCCTTCGGAAACTGGGCCACAGGGCAGTATTCTAACGACCCCAAACACAACTCCAAGACAACCACTGCCTTGCTAAAGAAGCTGAGGGTAAAGGTGATGGCCAAGCATGTCTCCAGACCTAAACCCTATAGAGTATCTGTGGGGCATCCTCAAATGGAAGGTGGAGGAGCACAAGGTCTCTAACATCCACCAGCTCTGTGATGTCGTCATGGAGGAGTGGAAGAGGACTCCAGTGGCAACCTGTGAAGCTCTGGTGAACTCCATGCCCAACAGGGTTAAGGCAGTGCTGGAAAATAATGGTGG